>CM033433.1:140657-494572 GCA_019425775.1 Rafetus swinhoei | reverse complement strand
GCTGGGACAGGACACACACACAAAGCACACACAGTAACACACACCGCAGACACACAAACAAATCAAACACAGTCACTCAGGCACAGAGACACTCAGACACACTCACGTCTCCTTCCCTTTTCTGAGGCTAAAAGGACGAAGAGGGGAATCGTTTCTGTGGTTACTGAAGGAGAGATCTGCTCAGGGGCAGCAAAGTGTCACGTTCGCTTCAGAGACTGAACTTTTGGCCTCGGCTCTGCAGGGTGGGATGGAACTGCAGCGCGAGGCTCTGCCCAACCTAATCGCTTCCCAATCAGCACGATTCGATACCCAGCGCCCCTTGGAAGTTCGGCGATCACTGCTCACAGGCAGATTTTCTCCATTGGAAAGTGCCCGAAAGGCAGGAAGAGGACGAATAGAGTTAACTGAATTTGTATCGCTTTTTATTCCCAAATCCAGTTCACCCGGTCTGGGACTGGCTATGCCCCGGACTTCCAAGGGCGATTCACCATCACCAGGGACAACTCTATAAGCACCGCCTGGCTGCAGCTTTAGTCCCTCCAGAGACCGTTTGCCCGGGTCAACAGTCCGGGACAATTTCACCCCAAACTTCATAGCCCCGTGACTCAGTTAAGTCGCATGGTAACGAGAGTTTTCTGGCTGAAGCGCTAAGTCACTTTTCAAAGTATGAATTAGGCCCCTGTGTCACTTGTGACAGCAACAAAACATCCCTGAGCAAATGTCGTGAATGCCAGACAACGGGAGACTTGGGGGGAAGAATCTTTCAATATCTCCTGTTGAAGTTAATACCCATTAAGTCTGAAAAAATAAGGGGGGTGTGTGCACCCCCATGTCACCCTCCCTTTACACAGTGGAGGGTGGGGTGTCAAATCCCTGCTCCCACATCAGGCTTAGGAAGGATGATCTTGGCTGTATCATGTGCTAGGCAAGTGATCTAACCACTAGGCAATAGGAGGCACCATCAACTCCTTCTGTGGTCAAGGGATTTGGGGGCGGTATTATCAGCTGAGGCACTTACCTCCAGGGCTGTGAATCCCAACTGGAGCTCGGTACCTAACTCCCTTTCGCAGGTGGTACCCGCCCCGTTCTCGGCATTTGCTCGAGCTAGAAGCTGCACGAGACAACCCTCCCCTGTGTGGTGGCTTTGATAGGCCCCCTAGCTGTGTGATCACCGTACCCAAGGAGGCTGAGGTGAATACGGTGAAGTGGGTTGTGACGGCGCGTTGGGGTTTTCCTCTCCTGCACCCCATGGCACGGACAGACTCCACCAGCCAGTAGAATAGAGGGAGTTTATTGCTTCTCCAGGATACAGCACAGCACAGATGTCATCTGGGTACAGGGCAGGCCTAGGATGCCTCAGCCCCCTTGAGATGGGGAGACTGGGCCCCTAAATTCCAGCCCCTTTCCTAGGCTGCTTCCTCCATGCTCCCAGACAGAAACTAACTCTCTTCCAGCCCTGCCCCCCCAGCCAGGTCCGGCTTTCCACCTTCCTTTGTTTTTCTCCCTGAGGGGTAGCTGGTCAGACAGGTTTGGAGCCCCCTTTGTATAATGACTCATCTCCTGCCCTGCTGGGTCGCGCTACAGACAGCAGACAGTGGAGGTCACCCACAGCCCACTGCCCAGCATAGCCACCAGCAAGGTACCCCCCAATATGTCACATGGGTGCACGCTAGGGGCTGACCCTGGCACACCGAATCAGGACCGCGGGCCAGTATTTGCCTACCGCTGGTCTGAAGCAAGTTGCAAGCGACCGGAAGTCACATGGCACCTTACCCGTGTGTCCCTGGACGAACCCCTGACTCGTGTATGTTCCTATCAGCCCTGGTACCTGCTTCTCACCGCACTGGGAAGCTCTTTCTAAGGAGAGGTCAGTTCTGTTATGTCGTGCTTCACAGATGGGGAAACTGAGGTACACGGAACTGAAGGGATTTGCCCGCCGTCACCCAGCGGGAGGGACAAAGTCAGGATCCGCATCTAAGTCTCCTGAGTCCGAGCCCGGTGCTTTGTCCACACAAACCAGCATGCTCTGTACTCAGCAATGCCCACGTGACCCGCGCGGTGCAGCAGCTCAGACTAGTAACAATAACTAAACAATAAAATAACAATAAATCGTGTCCCTCCCGCAGGCTCACCCACGTGCACAGGCCCCTCACAGACACCTCAGGGTGAGGGATGTGGCCCCTTCCCATGGGGTTGTGACTGCGGGTCTGTGCAGCGCCGAGCACAACGGGGCTGCGGACTTGGGGTCGGTTTCTAGGCGACACCTCGCTGGTGACGCGTGTGAGCCTCACGAGCCGCGCGCTGGGGACTATGAGGCCGGGGCCGCATCTCTGGGCACTAAAGAGCAAACGAACTGGCCCCTGCTTTGCATGCCGCGCGCTATGCAAATGAGGGTTTTGTTTCCTCTCCAGCACAGACTATTTCTGCCCTCTCGTCCCACTGCCCCTCCCAAAGCCCAGCCCGTGTCGCTCCCTCCTGTTCTCGGTGCCTGTGTCTGTCCGGCTGCCCAGCGGGGAGATGAAATTCCTGCTCCTGTCTGTCCTGCTCTGTGCCCTGGCGGCAGGTAAGTGCCTGGGCGAGCTGTCTCTGCCCCGGAGCCCGCCGCGCCCCGCGCTCTGGCTGAGGTTTCTCCTGGCTCTTTGCAGGTGGCCGCTCCCAGGTGACACTGCGGCAGCCCGGAGCCGCCCAAGTGAAGCCTTCGCAGACCCTGAGCCTCACCTGCACCGTGTCCGGATTCTCTCTCACCACTAGCAACATTGGAGTGGGCTGGATCCGACAGACCCCGGGGAAAGGCCTGGAGTGGTTGTCCAATGTGTGGTGGAATGATGACAAGTATTACCAGGACTCGCTGAAAAGCCGCTTGAGCATCTCCAGGGACACGTCCAAGGGCGAGGTGTATTTGGAAATGAGAAGCCTGGAAGCCGGAGACAGCGGCACCTATTACTGCGCCAGGGTGCACACAGTGGCACAGAGCCCAGCAGGGACTCGCACAAAAAGGGGAAGCGGATTCTGAGTAGCGCAGCGAGGCCAAATGAGCTCAGAGCGAAGAGATTTCCCCAACCAACCTCCCTCTCAATGAAAAGAAAGAATATTTTCCACCCGAGCGCCTCTGCCTCCATCTCCTGGGCGGATGCGAACAGCTGTGCCATACAGAAGCAGCCCTTCCCTAGCTGGAATAGAGCCCCTGTCGCTCAGGCTTTCTAGTTAGTCACTAGAGCAGCGTTTCTCAGCCAGTGGTACGAGTACCCTTAGGGGTACTTGAGAGCAGTCTGGGGGGTACTTCAACACAACTTAAATTTGGAGAAAACTGATTTTTTAAGTCATTTCTCAAACACTTTATTATGTTTGTACTTTTTCTACCCAAACATTGCATTAAGCTGTTTAAACAAATGTGTTGCAATGGTAGAGAAAATGTGTGTCTGAAAACTGTAGGTACTGGGGGAACTTCTACTGTTCTTTTGAAAGGGGTGCGCTATAAATAAAGGTTGAGAAACGCTACGGTAGAGAACAGCGTTGTCACACAGCTCAGGAAGCAGCCGTTGGCAGTGGGGCTCTATGAAGCTGATAGTGAATCGCTCGGTGACCCTTCTGCAGGGTTTGGGAACCCGGGTTTTGAAACGCTCATCCCTGGTGCATCTTCCCTACAGGTGACTAAGAGAACGACCCTGGGAGTTGCCAGCGTTGCTGTTGTTTATTCATAAATGTATCTTTGCGTCAGTGGGTGTCACAGCACTTTCCCGACATGCCCCGTCCTACAGAAGGGAAACTGAGGCTCAGAGAAATGACTTGCCAGAGTTCAGCGGGCAGGCTGGACTCTCCGCCCGGTCTCGTCTAGGCCCATGAGCCGTCTCTGCAGGTTTCAGAAAGGAATTTGTCCTTCCCGCAATTCCACAAAGTTTCCCAGGAGAGAAAAAGCCCGCCCTGAGTCCTGTATGACGTCACTTAGCCCAGCACCGCCTGCAGGCCAATGGGGCGATCTTCAGGCTGAGGCTTCTAGGAAGAGGGAGGGGAGGGACATTGGAATCGTTCTGGGAGGGGTTGGTGCGCAAGGAGAGGCATGGGATAAATATCCTGATTCAGAAAGCACCCTGCTTAGCATTCCCAAACGCACTGAGGGTCCGTGTCCAGGGGGAGAAAATAATGTGGCTGGGTCTTTCCTAACTTAATGTAGGGTTGGTACCTTGCTGGTTGCTATGCTGGGTGGTGGGTGACCTCCACTGGTGGCTATTTGTAACATGGCCCAGCAGGACAGGGGATGAGTCATTATGCAAGGGGCTCCCCAACCTGTCCAACCAGTTGCCTCCCAGAGAGAGAGACAAAGGAAAGAGGGCGAGGTCCAGTCTGTTCGTGCCACTGCAGGGGTGCAGGAGGCGGGGGAACCTGATGCGCTGCCACAGTGGTGTCAGAAGTGGGATGCCAGTGGAGGTCACCCACCCAGCATAGCAACCAGCAAGGTACCAACACTACATCACACAGACACGGTGCGAACTGTGGCACCCGCGTCCTAAAGGGCATAAAGGAAGAAGAATGTCTCTTGTGCAAGGGTTCTTGCGCAAGAGGCCAGTGTACACAGCTTTTCGGCAAGAAAGCCCCAATGCGCAAAATGGTGATCTGGGCTCTCCTGCGCAAATGCTTTTAACAGAAAAACGTTTCTGTTAAAAGCATTTGCACAAGATCGGGCCAGTCTAGACACAGCCAGGGAGTTTATTGCTTCTCCAGGATACAGCACAGCATAGATGTAATCTGGTTACAGGGCAGGCCTAGGATGCCTCAGCCCCCCTTGAGATGGGGGAGACTGGGCCCTTAAATCCGAGCCCCCTTGCTTAGGCTGCTTCCTCCATGATTCCAGACAGCAACAAAAAATTCTCTTCCAGCCCTGCCCCCCAGCCAGGTGCTGGTCTTCACCCTCCTTCCTTTGTCTCCCTCTCTGGGAGGCTGAGCCTGGGTGTCTGGGTTAATACACATTTGGGAGAGTCAGTGAGAACCTCTCATAACAGCGCAGGGGAACCCTGGGTCACAGAGCAGACAGCACCCCCATTATGCCTTCTCTTATCCCACCCTCCTCCCCCATTTTTCTCTGCTGCTTTCCCAGCTGGAGGAAACCACAGTAGAGGGTGGCAGGCGAAGCAGGCGATGGCTGTCTCCAGATGCTGATTGCTCAAGTGCTTGGCAGGCACCTGGCAGGAGGCAGCTGTAGTGGTGGCGGCAGCAATGGGAGCCGGCTACTGAGGGGCGGCAGAGGGAATGTGCCTGATGCCTGCCCAGAGCTGGAGCCCGGGCAGGTGGCACCTGCCGCGAGGCCCATGAGATGACAGCACCTGGCGCGGGTGCCCCGGGTGCATTTGCAGCCATTGGAGCAGTAGGAGGGTTTCACTTGTCCCTGGGGCTCAGGGGATGAGGCCCCGCCGAGCCCCTGAACTGGAGTTCAGTGAGCCATGAGTAGCCACCATGACCGTGGCCTGCCCCACCGGCCTCAGCGTCACTAGCAGCAGCCACAGCAGACCCTTGCCGCCCTCCAGGAAGCACCCCAGCAGGGGCTGCGCCTCAGGGCTGCCCATGCTGCTCTCCCCTGCTCCTCCTGCAGGCCAGAATGCCACCCCTGGCAATGTGCCACCTCAAGCACCTGCTTGATTTGCTGATGCCTAGAGCCAGCCCTGAGTGCATGGTCTGCACTGAGGCTGTGGTGATGTTTTTCAGATGAGCAGGCTCCGGGCTGGGGCCAAGGGGTTTGAAGTGCAGGAGGGGGCTCAGGGCTGGGATAGGGAGCTGCGGAGCTTCAAGTGTCCCAGCCAATGGGAGCTTTGGGGGCGGAGCCTGCAGATGAGGGCAGAGAGGGGACAGAGCTAGCTTGGCCCTCTGCCCCAGTTCTTATGCCCCTGCACCCTCACACATGACTTGTTCCATCCCCTGCCTTCCTCATATTTACCCCTCCTTTCAACGCCTCTTCTCCCAGCACTCCTCTCCTCTTCCTTTCTCTTGCCCCCAATGCCCCTCCCTTCTCCTCTCTCAGCATTACTAACCCTCTCCCGCCCTCACCAAAACCTTCCCCTCACCCTCTGCTCTTTCCCCTCATTGTCTTCTCTTGGCCCCCTGGCATGTCTCTCCTCCACCCTGCCCCTTGGTGCCTTCCCTTTCTTTTCCTGCCCTGCCCCCTCCTCTCCCTCAGCACAAGCCCCTTCCTCTCCTCACCCCCACCTTCCCCTTAGTTCTCCCCCTGTGCCTTCCCTCACCTTCCTGACTCTGCATCCCTCAACCCTCTTGTGCCGGTGTGGGGCTGCATGGCAGGTGGCTGCCCCATGTGCCTGGGCTGGAGCCAGGGCCATGGTGCTATTTTTAGTATCCTAGCCCTGGCCCAAGAGCAGCTGTACCATGGCCCTGCTCCAGTCCCGGCACCCGGGGCAGCTGAGGGGTGGATGAGCCTTGGTGCACAAACTTGGCTAGAGGAACAAAAGGCTGTGCTGGAAGGCCGGGCTTGCCTGGAGCCTGCACTCGGCCCCTGGGCTGGTGGATTCACGAAGCCTGGGGATCCATTCCCCTCTTGGAACTGGCTCAGGGTGTTGAGCTGTAGCTCCTGGTGTGGGTTGAAAGACTGAGGCTGCTACTACCAAGCTGACAACTCTGGCCAGGGTTTGGAGGGCGGTGGCTGGAAGGTGAGGGCAGGAGGCAGGGTGGAGACCAGGAGGGTGGGAAGGATGGACCACGAGAAGGGAAGAGAAGGAAGGGAAATGGGGAGGAGCAAAGAGGCAGGCAGGGCCTTGGGGAGGAGGGTGGCCCCAGCAAGCATGGAGAGGTGTCCCAGAGGCGCAGGGCAGGACTGGCCCTTGCGCCTCCCAGGGAAGAAAGAAAAGTGGCTCAGTCAGTAGCTGAAGGCCAAACCCAGCTACCCGCAGAAGTCTGCCTCCTCTCCGCTTCCTGCAGGGCTGAAGCAGTGGTTGCCCATTTCTGCTCCTTGGGGCTTTCAGGGAAGCAGGCCCTGTGTGCTGGAACGTGAGCTGAGCCTGCGGTGTTATTTTTAGTACTGCAGCCCAGGCCTCAGCTGTGGCAGGTGCCACACGGCCCCACCCCCAGGAGCAGCTGGGGCAGTGACTGTGCAGCCACACTGTGGGTGGGCCACATGGCAAGTGGCTTCCCTTCTCTGTCAGTAACTGACCACTGTCTGGAGTCTCTGTATTGCACAGAGGATTTTGTTTTCTTTTGGTTTGACTGCCCTTTGTTATTTAACACAAAGACACTTGAGAGAGAGTTTCTGAGAAAGGCTCTATAGTTTTAACAAGTTTCTTCATCTTCTCCTCCTTAAGCAGACTCAGAAATGGTAAACAATTCCTGCAAGTGTCAGGAGTCAGTTTTTGCTACAAAGAACACTGGCATGAATATGGCAGAATATGAAGCATCTGTTGTGTTACAGTAAGTGAACTAGCTGAGAACATTTCTCTGCTCACGTTTGGTCACATTTGAACAACCCCAAAGCACAGGGGTTAACCTCCCGATCCTGTCCATCATCTATTAAACTCGTGGCTCCTGCTTTCAGATGAAAAACATCCAGCATCTCAGCTGGATCGGGAGAAGCCTGTGTGCAGCACTGATTAGCCTGCCCCAATTTTTCCTCTCCCCAAATGCCACATGTGAATGAAAATACACAAGCCATAGCAATGATGAATATGTATTTCTCTTCTCCTCCCCTTTTTCCCCCCCGTTTATGTAGAACAGACTCCTGTGGGTCCCAGCGCATTTCGCACCGAAAGCTGCCCCTCGCCTCTGTCTGGGCAGAGTAAGTCCATTTCCTCACATGTTAAACCCGGCACCGAAACTCTGATCTCTTGTGGCTGAGTCTGCAGACACGAACGTGTGGAGCGGGATGGGACGGTCACAAGTCCAGGTGTCGGAGAGGATGGATGAACTCCGCTCCCAGGCACAGCACACAAGCAGCCTTGGCTATTGCCGCAAGGAGCGGCGGCGAGATGGTTCTTCACCCCTCAGGCTCAGGGGTCATCCAGGTGGGTCAGGGTTTCCAGCTTGCCCTCTCTCTTCACTTCCTCCACCCCGTGCAGACACTCCGTGCACCTGCGCACCAGCTCCTGGTCCACAACCCCGGCGCCGGATCCTCCTCGTACTCCTCGTCATCGTGGCGGTTCTTCTTGTTCAGCAGCGAGATCTTCATTAAGGAGGTCAGGTCCAGGCTGGCCCTGCTCTGGGAGCCTGGCAGGAGCCAGGTGTTGCTGAAGGGATTCATGCACCCACTGGTTCTCCAGGTGGCAGCGCAGCAGCAACCAGGTCGCCTCGGCCATGAGTTTGATCATGCTGCGTCACGGGGACTGCAGCCTCCGGCTCTGGCCTCGCCGCCGCTCCTGGGTTCCTGATGGAGCGGCTGTGGGTACGGGTCGGGCTCGACCTCCATGGCTGCTGTGGTGGCTGCGGCTGTAGCTGTTGTTGTTGTTGTTGCTGCTGCTGCTGCTGCTGCTCGGAGGCACAGAGGCAGGAGTTGAGTAAGGGGCCGGTCCCCGCCTGGGCGTTCCCCGCGGATTCCTCTCCCTGGGTGGTGGTGCTGGATTCTTAGGAGCCACCTGCTTCTTAGGCTGAGCACAGGTGGTGGCGGGGCCAGTGGACACAGCAGCAGAAGGCTGGATAGATGGTAGGGGCATGGCAGTGCCACGTGACCCCTCTGCTCCACCCACCGACTCAGCAGCCAGCTTCGCCCGGGGCAGGCGAACGGATCTTTCTCTGGGCTTGAGATGCGCTCCCATACGAGAGAACAGCGCTGCTGCAACCGGCAGGGGCCCCGGCTCAATAAGTTAGACAGGTGACGGCAGCAGGGCAGAGCTGGAGAAGCGGGTGGTGGGGCTGTGGAAGCACTCACCCAGGAGGGCTGCGACCTCCCCAGGAGGCCTGCGGTGCCACCGCCCAGGAGAGCTGCGACATCCTGGGAGAGCTGTGGCGTCCCCTTGAAGGGTGCGATGCCACCACCTGGGAGGGCTGAGGCGCTGTCACCCGGGAGAACTGCAGTGTCATCACCCAAGAGGGCTGCTGTTACGTCATCACCCGCGAGAACTGCGATGTCCCCTGGGTGGGCTGTGATGCCGCCACCTGAGAGGTCTGTGGCGTTGTCACCTGGGAGAACTGCGACATCCCTTGGGAGGGCTGTGATGCCACCACCTGGTAGGGCTGCAACGTCCCCTGTACCGGAGTTTGAACACCTCTGGAAAAGAGGGGATGGGTTAAAATAGAACTCCAAGGAGAGACAAATCTGACAGAGCAAGAGATGTCAAAAGATAATCCCGGAAATGTTCACAAGAACAAACTATACAGGCAGTTTGAGCAAGGCTGGAGCATTTCCAGCTCTGAAATATTACAGGGACTTGTAGTTTAGCTGCTAATACTCTGGCACTGACCAGTATTTTCAGCCCCCTAGGGCACATACTACTGCTCTTCTACTACACTCCTTGGTGCATAGGGGAACTGCTCTTTACATTTTAAAAGAGTCATTTACACTCGACATCCTTTGATTGTGATTAGTCCATGTGGCTATGTCTACACTACCAGGTTATTTTGAAATATCTCCTGTTTGTGAAGAAGAATAACTCATAACTATTTTGAAACAATGGGGGTATTTTGATATGAGCTTATTTCACAACAGGCTTGGTAGTGTGGATACTCACCTTGTTATTTTGAAATAACGCCCCAGTGTAGACATGCCTTAATATGTGGAAAGAACACTGATTTTATTGTTCAGTTTTTGAAAAGATGAATGGTTCCCTCAACTATTCAGTCACCTTTCTCTTTTGCCATCTCCTGGAAGCACTCCTCACTCTTCCAATAGCTGTTTATAAAACTTAGCCATTATCCTCAGTTCACTCTCTTTGATAAAACCTTGTGAACTAGTGATAGAAATGTAGCCATGTTAGTCTGGTGTAGCTGAAACAAAAAACAGGACTATGTAGCACTTTAAAGACTATCACTTTAAAGACAATCAAAAATGAATACGTGTAAGGACAAATCAATTACCTCCCCCCCATCCCCCTTCTGTTCTGAAATTTGATTTGTCCTTTACATGTGTTCAATTTTTTGATTGTATCCTTTGGTATATATGGTTGTGCCAATTTTCTTCCATTATTTGATCTGAGGAAGTGGGTCTGGCCAACGAAAGCTCATCACCTAATGAACCATCTTGTTAGTCTTTAAAGTGCTACATAGTCCTGTTCCTTGTGAACTAGTTCAAGACATTTGGAACCTGCTACATTTAAACGCACATTTAAGAGAGACCTAAGAAGAGAGACAGACATTTCTTTTAAGGTCAATGCAACTGGAAATTGTGTTACTTTTTCAGCACCTCATTCACACCTCCTTCCACCCATAGTCAACAGCCTCTTTTAAGGACTCTCTCAGGATCTGCTTTCTTTTGTTCCTAAATCTTAGCCTCTACTGATTAAACATGTTAGAGGGAGCTGCCATGTGCTGTGTAGCGGTAATATCAAAAAGGCTGAATGCAACAATCAAAATGAGATTTTGGAGAAGTAGATTCTTTACCCAAAGAAGGAATAACTCACATCACTACTTTCACAGCAAAATATTATTCATTAAGCTAGCTTTCCCACAATAATTCCAAAATTCAAATCCAGCCAACTGAATGGATGGCTAAGAAGAGAAACCAGTAAGTCCTTTTTCTTACGCTTGACCATGGGACAAGTTTAGAAATCTACATAAAACAATTTCCAACCATGAGTGACTGTGACTACACTTATGTTATACATGATGTTGCCAGTGCTAAGGGTAGTGAGGAAAAGTGACTGAACAGCTAGGAGAAGACAGCAGTCAAGGCGAGATTTAAAACTGGTTAGGATGAAGGACTACATTAGTATGCAGCAGAGACCCATGTTAACATTCACAGTGAGCATGGATAAGGTCTCCCACAGGGCAGATAGAAAAGTAGTTAGAAATAAAGTTATTCAAGTAGGCCACAAAGTAGCTGCATTCTTGTTTTAATACGACAATCCACAACAGCCAGTGGTTGAATACAGGCCAATCCTCCACAGAAATAGTAAGCAAGCCTGTTTGCAAAGGGTAATCACATGACAGTTTAAAATATAGCCACCATGCTGTTTTCTTAACAGAAAATGCAAACCCATCTCGCAGAGATCTGAGTCAACATGCACATGAAGACATGCTTGTTTACGCTAAATCTGGAGGAGACAGAGCTACTGCTGTTGGAGAGAGGGAACAAAGAACTTTCGGCCACCTAAAAACTAGGACCTAGGCTGTCTACTCTAGCTTCAGGATCCTCATAGTCTTGTTATGTCTTAATAGCTGAAGCTGGAAAAATATTTCAACCACAGCTTGTCCCTAAAAATACTTTCATAGAAGGCAAGTAAAGCATATTGAGCACATTCTTATAGGCACTTCACCTACATTAACCTCTCAGGCGCCCTGAGTCCTGAGTTTTTTCCCTATCAGTATCTCATCCACTCAACAGTGAGACTCTGGCAGGGCAGGAAGCTATGGGAAAAGGGCAACAAAAGACACAAATTCCACTGTCCCCAGTGGTAAGGAACAAAAAGCCTCAGTGGGAAAATAATAGTTCCAATTTTAGTGTTTCCCACAACTTGCATTTGGCCAGCACACGATACGTCAGGCAACATCAGCACCAAATCGATCACAGGCTCTTACCTTCTTCTCAGAGATGTGTCTCTTTTTTTCAGAATTGGATTTGTAGAAAACTCCAAGAAGATTCCTCTTCATGTTCATGTTCAAGGCCTGAGAGCACTCACGGTAAGAAGAGCAGGCCTCAAGATGACTCCTGGCTGCAAAGCTATGGGAGTCTGAAATTGCCACAGCCCCACGTCCTGTCCTACCTGGCCGTTGTCATGGACTCTCTGTGAGTTCACCACCTGTCAATGGCCCTTAACCAATAAGCAGAGACGCCGAAAAAGGCCTTGTGATGTCACTGCCACACCCTGTCCTACCCCTGGCCAGCCCCTCTGCATATTTGAGCATCTCCCCTCTGCATTACCCCTACTCACTCAATGTTAGTTCTAGGAATCAAGCAGGCTGCACACAGAATCATCAGAGGCTGCTCAGTGCCACATGTACTTTGCAGATTGTAAGGCCAGAAAAGACCGATCACCTAAACCCAGGGTGGACAATAATTTTCACCGTGGGGGGTCACTTCAGGAGTTTTGATATGTGGTCACAGGCTGGTTTTGGGCCCCCTGGAAAGTGCAGGGCCTCAGAGCTAGAGAGAGAAAGAGAGTTTGGGATGTTACATTTAGATTAACTATGGAATCGTCGATGGGATTTCCATTGATTATTCAGTTAGCTGATAAGGACTTTCATGTTCTGTCTTGGATATGTACAAATCATATCAAAGAGCCCCTGTTGGGGCTCTTGTACATTTCAAAGGGCTGTGTGAAGCCAGAGGACAGCAGGGAATCCCACTGGCCCCAGGCTTCCTGATGCACTTCCTCTCTGAAATTGCACAAGAACAGCGTTTCTTAAACGTTGTTTCTTGAACTACCTTGTGTGCTGTGGAACACAGTTTAAGGTGTGGCGGAGAACAGAGTTCAAAATGGCCATTCTTAAAAAGGCAATGCCTGAACAGAGCTCAAAATGGCCACCCTTAAAAGGGCAATGCCTGCTCTCCCAACAACCTGTTGTCCTTACAACTGACTGGCCTGAAGCCTGAGGGCACCGCCCGCTATTACTGTGCCAGATACACAGTGACACCGAACCTGCTGGTGGTTAGAGAAAAACTCGGGCTGCGGAATCCTCCTTTTCCCGTTCGCCACAAGGGGGCAGCAGATCCACAAACAGCTCAGCCTGAGAGACAGCCCCGTGTTACGGTGTCGGGCCCCGCGGGCAGCCCTGGCGGTGTCGGTGCCCTGGGGCGCGCTGGGGGCTCGAGTCACACAAGGGCTGAGGCTCCTTAGAACGCCGGGCTCCCAGGAACTTACAGCCTCGAACTTACCGCCCGTCCGGGGCAGACACCCAGGCCGGGGCAGTCTGATGCCTGCGCCCGGGACCAGGGTGAGTCAGTCAGATCCCTGGCAGGGGAAGCGCCTGTCTCTTATAAGCAGCGGGCTATGCAAATGAGGGAGTCGGCGTCCTGTTTAAATCTGCCCCTAGCTCTGCCCAAGCTGCACTCGCAGCAGGGAAAATCCGCATTTATCACGCAGTCCCCTGAGAATTTCCCCCTCCCACACCCGGGATAATGAGAATCTGGCTCTTTCTGTGTTTCGTTGCAGCTTCTTTGGAAGGTATTTTCTTGCTCTGAATCACTGGCCCAGTTGGAGGAATAGTCAGTTAGGGCTGATTTTATACCGATATTAAGAAACTGTCTGTATTTGCAGGTGTCCGGTGCCAATTGCTGGTGGAGTCCGGAGGGGATGTGAAGAAACCCGGAGACTCTCTGCGCCTCTCCTGCAAAGCCTCCGGCTTCACCTTCAGCAGCCTCTATATGGACTGGGTCCGGCAGGCTCCTGAGAAAGGGCTTGAATGGGTCGCTCATATAAACCCCAGTTTATGGATCGCATACGCGGATTCCGTGAAAGGCCGATTCACCATCTCCAGGGACAATTCCCAGAGCACGTTGTCCCTGCAAATGACCGGCCTGAAGCCCGAGGACACCGCCCGCTATTACTGTGCGGGAGACACAGTGACACGAAACTGGTTTCTGATCATGCAAAAACTCAGGCTGAGGAACCGCCCTTCCCCCCCGGCACCCGCGAGGGGGGCAGCAGAGACACACGAACAGCTCCGGGCTGGGGCTGGGGACCCGGCAACCGGGTGACTGTAACAGAAACCTTCCGCTCGTATTAACCCCTCCGTTCCCGCCACTGACCGGCCTGCAGCCCTGGCCACCGCCCGCTGTCGCTGCGCCGGACACAGGCAGGGGAAGCCGTTGGGAGCTCAGACACAAACCTGCCCCTGCGGCCAGTAGGGAAAGTCCCGGCCGGGCAGAGCCCGGCGCTGCGGGCAGGGGAAACTCACAGAGAAAGCCACGTGCGCACAGCGAGGGGCCCTGCTCCCGCCGACTCTAGCTGCGCACCCCGCTCAGATCAACAGGCCCGGCAGCCTGGCTGAGAAGGGCTGTTTCCGGACCCTTCCCTGTCCGTGTCCGTGTCTAATCACGTCTAGGTGCGGCCCCGCCCCATTCTGCACCTTCTAAACACCGGGAAATGGGGAGGGCACAATTCCTGCCAGCAAGAGCCAGGCTCCGGGCGGCTCCCAACGCTGCTACCGGCAGTGCGCGTTTCCTGCCTGAATCGCTCCCGCTGGCCAGGAGCTACCCTCAGAGAGAACCCGCAGCCCCCTGGCTCTGTGCAGCCACCAGGCCGCTCCCTGAGAACCTTCCCCTCCCACGCCCCAGGGACAAGGAGATTTCGGGCCGGTGACTGTTCCTCGCTCGGCTCGGGGCGGGGTTTTCTCTCCCCAGACCCACCGCACAAGCAGGAGCCTCTCACTGGGTCGCTGCGGTGACGTCACCCGTTCTGTGACGCTCCCTGACTTCTGTTCTCCCCTCATCCTTCCCCGCCCCTTTGCTTGCTCAGGGCCGGGCACGGGCAGGTCTGACCCAGTCGGGCCCAGACATGAAGACGCCCGGAGGCTCCACGTAGCTGAAGTGCCCTGATCGGGTTCCCGGCACCGGCCATTGCCCGGCGCGGGTCAGAGAGCAGCCGGGAAGGGGCTGGCGGGGCTGGTCAGCACCACACTCGGGGACAGCTACAATCGCTGCTGTGAGAGCCCCCAGGGCCGGTCCACCATCTCCCAGAGCGGCTCCCATCGCTGCCTGCAACAGCCCGAGCCCCAAAGGGCACCACCGGGTGTTACTGCCCAGGACAGACCGGGCGGGGGAACCATCTAAGTTGAGACCAAAGCCGCCCCCCGCAGGGCTGCGAAGGGGTTTCCTGGGGGCGACGCCCTGGTTCAGCAGAGACGAGAGGAGCCACAGAGTGTTCCCCTGGACCGCCCCGCACACAGTGACCCTGCTGGATCCATTGCCCCGGGGAGAGCAGGGAGCAGATGCCCGGGGGCATTTCCCGGAGCGGGGAGGAGCCGGTGCATCCGTCCTCGCGATGGGCCCGCACCCAGGGACTCCCCGAGGCTTCTCCTCACGCCCCCTCCGCTGTCAGCCTCCCCCCTGCTCCCACCACAAGCAGAGCTGGAGCGGAGCGGGTAGCTTAGAAGCGGGGAGGCCGAGCCCTACCTGCGACTCCCGGGGTCAATTTCAAAGGGCCCGGCGGGTTTCTGACAGCACCTACTGCGGCAGTGGCCGCTCCCCCGCACCCTGGGCTGCCTCTCCACTTCCAAGTGGGGGAGGTCTTGGCTGGATATTAAGAAAAACTATTTCCCTAGGCAGCAGGGAAGCGCTGGGATGGGTTTCCTAGGGAGGGGGTGGAATCTCCAGCCCTAGAGGTTTTCGGCTTGACAAAGCCTTGGCGGCGTTGATTTAGTTGGGATTGGTCCTGTCCGGGGCAGGGGGCTGGACTCCATGACTCCTGAGGCCTCTTCCAGCCCTTGGATTCTATGATTCTGCAGTGTGTTTGTGCCAGCGCTCAGCTCCTACCTGCGCTCCTGTGTTTGCAGCCCCATGTTGTTACTAACGTCTGGGGTGGCGAGTGACAGGGCCTGGCGCCTGCGCACAGCGGGACTCTAGCTCGCTGCGTTGTACGGGCGGGGCCGGACTTGAGTTCTGCCCTTGGGCCTGAGCCAGGCCCCTTATACCAGGGCTTCTCACGGAGGTGCTCACATCCCACCAGGCCCTCTTTCACAGACTGAGAAACTGAGGAACAGGGAGGAGCTCGGGTCACCGACCATACCAGGGAGAAAGTCAGAACCAGATCCCAGCCTAGTGCTCCGCCCACTAGCCAGCCCGCTTCGCTTCAGTAGCATCGTCATCATCATAGGCCGGGCAAGGCTGGGGACGGGGAGGGGAGTCAGAGATTCCAGGAGCTATTTCCGGCAGGAATAACAATGATAATAAACTGTGGCCCCCTCATTGACTCACCCACCTGCCCGGGAACCTCACACACCGATTAGGGTCCATGTGGCACCTTACTAAGGTCATTTACTAACCGACTCCAAGGGGCAGGGGACTGCCCCCGGAACCATCCCCGGGCAGAGCTGTTAGGCCAGGGAAAGGTGGAATCTGGCTTTAAAAACTGCTCGCGACGAGCATCGCGAAGTTGTTCCAGTAGCTAATCGCTCTCCCTGTTACATCTCCGCGCTCGGTCTCCAGGCTGAAAGTTTCTGGCTCCAGCTTCCGGCCCGTTAGTCCTGTCACACCTGGTCTGTGGGACTGGAGTAACCAGATTCAATATCTGCTCCCCAGGAGCAGTGAGTCCTGTGAATGGCAAGTGATGTCACATCCCTTGGATTACTGGGAGGTTTGGGGAAGACATTGGATGGCGCAGGGAAGGACTTTCAGTCTCTTATAAGGACGGACCGTGCTATGCAAATAGGGGTGACAGCTTCCTTTTTAAATCTGTCCGTCTCTTTGCCCAGGCGGCACCTGGAGGGACAATCCTCAGCCCGCTCCGTCCGGGCAGTGACCGGCCAGTCCCCGGAGAACTTTCCCCGCCAGCACCAGGGAAAATGAGACCTTGGCTTCATGTAGTTTTCACTGTGGCAGCTCTGGGAGGTATTTTCTCCCCTCTCACGCACTGGTGGGGCCTGGGAACAGTCTGTGATTGCTACAGATCTCAGTGTGATTTATGTTTATTTTCCTAGGTGCCCGGTCCCAGGTGCTGGTGGAGTCCGGGGATGTGAAGAAGCCCGGAGACTCTCTGCGCCTCTCCTGAAAAGCCTCCGGCTTCACCTTCAGCAGCTACGACATGGACTGGGTCCGGCAGGCTCCCGGGAAGAGGCTGGAGTGGGTGGGGGGGTATTAGTGCGGATGGGAGCACCACGCGCTACGCAGACTCCGTTAAAAGGCGATTCACCGTCTCCAGGGACAACCCGAGCAACCTGCTCTACCTGCAACTGACCGGCCTGAAGCCCGAGGTCACCGCCCGCTATCACTGCGCCGGGCACACAGCGAGCAGAAAGCTGCTGAGCCCAGATCACAAACCGAGCTGCAGCGAGAGCTGCTCTGCCAGCGCCCGGCAGGGGGCAGCAGCGACTCGCAGTTCCAGGCTGTCCTGTCCGGTCAGCGCAGGGATCGGTGTGAAAGGGCAGGTCGGTGCCAGAGCAGCGGGTGAATATTTCGGGAACTCTCTGTGTTCTAGGGACACGAGACAAATATTCCCGCAGGTCTCCCCGCAGCCAGTGACACTGCTGAGAGCAGAGTGCAACGTGCAGCCAGAGACTGAGAACTGGGCTGAAATGTAAAACGGTGTCCTGACCAGAGCCGGGTGTCGGCAAATTCTTCGAGACTTCACTGAATCGAGGCCTGCCCTGAGCCATTGTACGAGGTGCCCTGAAATCCTTTGCGTCCCTGAAAGTCGCCCCCTGATCTGCGAGCTCCCCGGAACGATGCGGAATATCCCAGCCCCGGGCTGCCCCGGGTCACATCTTCTCTACAACAGCTCGCCCTCCCCGAGCTGTTTCTGAGCGCTGAGTCTGAGAGCGCTGCGCAGCCCCTGAGAAACAGCCTGTCCCCAGCCGGTCGGAGCGTCTGGCTGGGATGTTCAAAGCAACGCAGAGCTCGGAGGCTTCCAGCTCCGCGGGGCGTGAGTGTGTCCATCCCTGAAACTCCTTTTCCAGCTCCGCCCTGTGTCCGAATGGGGAAACCCAAAGGCAGGGCCCAGCTGCTAAGGTCTGTGTGTTTTCTATATAAGGTGTTTGGTTTTCTATATTGCTCAGCGTCTCCATTAAATAGTTGATGTTTGTATCTGTATAGCTGCCTGTACGTACTCGGTATTGAAAATAATAATGAGGAGAAGGATTTAACAGTTCCATGAAACGGATTCCCCCCCATACAATTAGCCCCACTCAGCACCGGAAGGAGTTTCATTTACACTCACACAGGCCTGCACACACCTACCGGGATACAATTCCTGCCTGGAGATTCTGTCCGGGCACCGACTGCCCATGTTCACTCTGTGACTCGGCAGAACCCAGCGCACTCGGATGCCTGGGCTCAGACGTTCAGGGCAGGCTAGCGGGTACCCTAGGGTTAAATTAATAATTCTGTCCTGTAGAGTCCAGCCGTGTCGGGAAGAGTTTAAACACAGGTGTCAGGACTGGGGGCCTGGCTCAAAGCTGAGACTTTGTTCTCTCATTTCCCTCATTCCAGAAATACCGTGTGAGGCTCCAGAAAATGAATCTACTCTTGAACATCGGACTGGCCAAAGCGGGCCAGAGCTCTGCTCCATCTGGGCCAGTAGCCTGTTTCCAAGCAGGAGCTTGATTTGTTAAGGTGTCTGTGCACCTGGTCAGTTCGATGCAGCCGGTCGAGGCCGGGGAGGAAAGGGGTTTCCGGCCAAACCTCCCAGCGCGGCGTGAAATCTGCCCTGGCCAGTGGCGGTCCCGGCCCAATGGCTCCCTGGGACGCGGCCCCTCCCGCACACTGAGCCAGAGACAGGGCTGCGTGCCCTTCTGCACGTGGCCGGGGCTCCAGAGATCACCACCATCACCTGAGAGTCAACAGGTCCCCGGTCCCAGTGTAAGAAAACACAGTCACTGCAGGGAGCTGCTCTCTCCCCCAAGTCCGAAAGTGTCAGGAGGGTCCGAGCGCCTTGTGCCCGGCGCTGCAAACACCCTGGACGGGGTAGTCTGACTCTTGAAACCGGAGCCCTGGGGCGAGTCGCTCAGATCCTGGCAGGAGCAGCGCAGGGCTCTTGTAAGGCGGGGTATGCAAATGAGGGAGTCAGTGTCCTGCTTAAATCTGTCCCTCCCTCTGCCCAGGCTGCACCGCAGGAGAATCCGCAGCTCCTGTGTCTGAGCAGAGACCAGCCAGTCCCCGGAGAATTTTCCCTCCAGCACAGAGACGATGAGACTTTGGATCCTAGTAATGCTGGCTGTAGCGGCTTTGGGAGGTATTTTCTTCTTCTGAATAACCGGCAGAGTTAAAACAAATCTTGCTCTTTTTCTACTGGTATTTATAACCGGTCTGTGTTCCCAGGTGCCCGGTCCCAGGTGCAGCTGGTGGAGTCCGGAGGGGATGCGAAGAAACCCGGAGACTCTCTGCGCCTCTCCTGCAAAGCCTCCGGCCTCACTTTCTCTGACTATACCATGGAGTGGGTCCGGGCGGCTCCCGGAAGGGGTTTCAGTGGGTCGGTGGTATAAACAGCAAATTAGATACCGCATACCAGGATTCCGTGAAAGGCCGTTTCACTATCTCTAGGACAATTCCCAGAGCGCGCTGTATCTGCAAATGACCGGCCTGAAGCCCGAGGACAGCGCCCGCTATTACTGTGCTAGAAACACACAGTGACAGGGAACCGGTCTGCGACCGTGCAAAAACCCAGGCTGCGGAACCGCCCTTCCCCCGGCAGCCGCGAGGGGGCAGCATAAGGCCACTTTCCGCCCCCACCGCAGTGACAAGGAGACTTCGGGCCCGGTGACTCCTGGAGGCGGCTCGGAGAGGGATTATCTCTCCGCAAACCCACCGCGCAAGCAGGAGCTTCTCGCGGGGTCGCTGCGGTGACGTCACACGTTCTGTGCTCCTCCTTGATGTCCGTCCCCATCCCTCCTTTTACTCCGCCCCTTGGCTTGCTCAGGGGCCGGGCACGGGCTGGTCTGACCCAGTCGGGTCGACATATGAAGACGCCCGGTGCCGGTGGCTCCACGCAAATGAAGTGCCCTGAGCTGGTTCGCGGAACTGGTCATAGTCCGGCGCAGATCAGTACTGGGGGGAAGAGGCTGGTGGCTCTGGTCAGCACCACACTCGGGGACAGCTACAATCGCTGCTTGGAACAGTCCGAGCCGCCAGGCATTAGCATTTCTCTTGTACGCAGGCCCAAATTCAAAGTGGGCTGCACCCTACCACCCATCCAGACCTCCCATCCTCACCCTCTCCTACACCCCCACCTCCTGCCCAGATACTGCAGCCCCATTCCTATCCCACTTACTGGTAGCTCTGTCCCAGACACAAAATCCTGTATTTTTGTCCCCACCACAGAGCCAAAGGGGGAGGGTCCACAAAATCTCCCAGAACCAAGAACCACAGAAAAAGCAAGGAGGGCTGCATCTGACGAAGGGGGTCTTTGCCCATGAAAACTTATGCTCCAATATACCTGTACCTCTATAAGGTGCCACTGGACTCCTCCTCGCTTTTGCAGATCCAGACTAACAGGGCTACCCCTCTGATACTTAAGCCCAGAAAAGTAATTCTGGCCTACTTTTATAAAGCATTGGCGAAAGCAGTTTTTAAGGGGAATTGGACGCTAAGAATCTATTCACCCTCCTTAATCCGGCCCCTGGCTTTCAGACCGGTGCGGGAAAGATTCATGGAACCAAACACTGGCATCATGTGTGACGTAGTGTTGGGACCTTGCTGGGGCTGTGGGCGACCTCTGCTGTCTGCAGCACGACCCAGCAGGGCAGGGGGTGAGTCATTATGCAAAGGGGGCTCCAAACCTGTCTGACCACCTACCCCCCAGGGAGAGAAACAAAGGAAGGTGGAATGCCGCTCCTGGCTGGGGACAGGGCTGGAAGAGAGTTAGTTAGTTTCGGTCTGGGATCATGGAGGAAGGAGCCTAGGCAACGGGGCTGGGATTTAGGGTCCCAGTCTCCCCCATCTCAAGGGGGGATGAGGCATCCTAGGCCTGCCCTGTAACCAGGTGACATCTGTGCTGTGCTGTATCCTGGAAAAGCAATAAACTCCTTCTATTCTACTGGCGGGAGGAGTCTGTCCATGCCATTACGGGGGTGCAGGAGACGGGAAAACCCCAACGTGCCGTCACATCATGTGACTGTTCCATGTGCTTCCGTCATAGGGTGTGTGACAGGCAGACAGACACACAGACCCCCTCCCTCTGCAATTTCCAAGCAGAGTAAGACAAAGGGGGAGGAGATAGAGGAACCAGCAGCGGGACATCCAAGGGTTCTAAAAGAACTCAAATGGGAAATTGCTGAACTATTATCTGTGGTTTGTAACCTATCCCTTAAATCGGCTTCCGTACCTAATGACTGGAAGGTAGCCAACGTGACACCAATATTTAAAAAGGGCTCTAGAGGCGATCCGGGCAATTACAGACCGGTAAGTCTAACTTTGGTACCTGGCAAATTAGTCGAAACAATAGTAAAGAATAAAATTGTGAAGCATGTAGAAGAACATAATTTGTTGGACAAAAGTCAACATGGTTTCTGTAAAGGGAAATCCTGTCTTACTAATCTATTAGAGTTCTTTGAAGGGTTAACAAACATGCAGACAAGGGGATCCAGTAGATATAGTATACTTAGATTTCCAGAAAGCCTTTGACAAGGTCCCTCACCAAAGGCTCTTGTGTAAATTACATGGCCATGGGATAAGAGGGAAGGTCCTTTCTTGGATTGAGAACTGGTTAAAAGACAGGAAACAAAGGGTAGGAATAAATGGTAAATTTTCAGAATGGAGAGGGGTAACTAGTGGTGTCCCCAAGGGTCAGTCCTAGGACCAATCCTGTTCAACTTATTCATAAATGATCTGGAGAAAGGGGTAAGCAGTGAGGTGGTAAAGTTTGCGGATGATACCAAACTGTTTAGGATAGTCAAGACAGAAGCAGACTGTAAGGGACTCCAAGAAGATCTCACCAAACTGAGTGATTGGGCAACAAAATGGCAAATGAAATTTAATGTGGATAAGTGTAAAGTAATGCACATCGGGAAAAATAACCCCAACTATACGTACAGTATGATGGGGGCTAATTTGGCTACGACAAATCAGGAAAGAGATCTTGGAGTTATCCTGGACAGTTCTCTGAAAACTTCCACACAGTGTGCAGCGGCAGTCAAAAAGGCAAATAGGATGCTAGGTATTATTAAGAAAGGGATAGAAAATAAGACCTGGAATATCTTACTGCCCCTGTATAAAACTATGGTACGCCCACATCTTGAATACTGTGTACAGATGTGGTCTCCTCACCTCAAAAAAGATATTTTGGCCTTGGAAAGGGTTCAGAAAAACAACTAAAATGATTAGGGTTTGGAACGGGTCCCATATGAGGAGAGGTTAAAGCGACTGGGACTTTTCAGTTTAGAAAAGAGGAGACTGAGGGGGATATGATAGAGGTGTATAAAATCATGAGTGGTGTGGAGAGGGCCGATAAAGAAAAGTTATTTATTAGTTCCTAAATAGAAGAACTAGAGGACACCAAATGAAATTAATGGGTAGCAGGTTTAAAACTAATAAAAGAAAGTTCTTCTTCACACAGCGTGTAGTCAGCATGTGGAACTCCTTGCCAGAGGAGGCTGTGAAGGCTAGGACTATAACAGAGTTTAAAGAGAAGCTAGATAATTTCATGGAGGTTAGGTCCATAAAGGCTATTAGCCAGGGGATAAAATGGTGTCCTTGGCCTCTGTTTGACAGAGGCTGGAGAGGGATGGCAGGAGACAAAGCGCTTGATCATTGTCTTCGGTCCACCCCCTCTGGGGCACCTGGTGCTGGCCACTGTCGGCAGACAGGATACTGGGCTAGATGGACCTTTGGTCTGACCCGGTACGGCCGTTCTTATGTTCTTATGTTCTTATGACATTCTGTGTCCAGCAGGGCTCTGGAACCCCCCTGCCAGGAGGCAGAACAGCGATGCTGCATCACACCGGGCCTGGGTCCCCCTGTTCTACTGGCCCCACCCCGGCCCATTTCTTTTCACCTCACCACAAAAAAAAAAAAAAAAAAAACCCTCGCCGCTGTAGAGAAGGTGACTGTGTGTATCCGTTAGTGGCGCTGAGCAATGGCTAGGAGGGGCTCAAAGAGAGGTTCTACCATGGCCTGTCTGAGCAACTCCAACGTTTAAGAAAAATGTGGTTGAGAAGCGAAGTTTAACATCACTGTCAGGGTGCACGAGTGGTTTAAAGCCAGACACAAAAGCCTGTTATTCTCACAAGTGGGTGTTCTGGCCTCCGAAAGGGTGCGTGGGATCAATTTCTTCCACCCCCAATATGGTCTCTGTTTTCTATGTGAGAAGTTACCTCATTTCAACATCTCCCTAAGCGCCTACTTAGGGCTTCCTAGTGGCAACAGACATTGGAGTGATTTGAAATATCTTCAGGAACTGCCCGTTCAGGGCATCTGGGATGAGGGTAAATTCTGCTTTGTCTTCCAGTAGGTCTGGAAATCTTGAGGGAAATGTCTGCACTTTGGAAACGTCTTGGACCATAAACTAGAACAGTTGGCTGTTGTTTTTCCAGCAGGGCACCATGGCTTAGCTTGCCAAAGCGCTGCCTAGTAAGTAGGAGATTCAAATCCCAGTGGTGCCTTTTTGTAGCCTTTGTTACTCTTTGCTCACCGTTTCCAATGCCCTTCTGGTTGGCTTTGGGAGGCAGAATCCTGTGCCTGTCTCATGGCATCCTGAGGGTGGCTACTGCAGCCCAGGAGAAGAGGGGGATTCTGGGGGGGGAAGGAAAACAGGCAAAGCTATGTCCGAATGGGCACGATCCAGCCCTCTGTTTGGCCTAGCTGGGTGTGAGATGTTGGGCTTGACGGTGTGGAGGCAGGAAAAGGGAATAAGGGAATTTGTGTGCAGCCATCTTGGTCTTGTTAACAAGAGAGCAAGAGTCAGGCTAAGTCTGTGGCCTGACAACCGGAGATCTGTAATTAGACGCTGCCTTCACCTCTCGCCTCCATATGGAGATAAGGATAGAATGCTGACTCTGGCAGGGACCTTGAGATAAAGAGCATCCGGGTGGGGGCTTCCCCCCCCCGTCCAAACCAGTTTTTCCCTTGCTGCAGCTCGTAATAAAACTGCCTCTGGCTACTTGTTGCTTAAAACTCAGAGTGAGAACAATGTTTTCTTCCACAACGGGTTCCCTGTCAGCCTTTGCGGCTACCCTGGGGCGTGATTCGTGGCTTTGAATGGGGGGGGGGGGGGTTGCAACTGGTTGTGCGCAACAGGGATCCACGAAGCCCCCACCTGCCCTTCCGGCGGTGCAGTCTGAGGAGCGCATCCTAGAATGAAATGTCTGGGACCTGACCCAGCGGTATTGGCTGCCCAGCTGTTCTCAGACTCTCCTGGACAGGCTGGCGCAGCCTTTCACCCGCAGGCGGCTCCCAGGCCTTCGGCCCTTATTGCTTCTCCACAGCTGCTGTGTCCCCGGGACTCCCTCTCCCTTCCCTTGGCTTCCTCAGCTCCCGGCCCCGCAGCGCTTCCCGACAGCCGGAGACTGCACTTTCCAGGCCCGGTTCTGTGAATCTGAGCCTCCTGGCTGCTACCTAATGCCCCCTCCCCCCCAAGAGAAAGGGAATTTCCTTCAGGCAGTGGCCCCACAGGCTGGGAATGGGGGTGTCGCTCCGGGCAAAGCCTGGATTCATTGGGCTCCTAATGCACAAGAGCGTTAAAAGCCACCTGCCTGGGCACCTCGGTTCCCGGGTTAACAGCCTGATGCTCTGCCAGCTGCGCTGGTGGGTAACCTCAGAAAAGGTTCCAGGCTACTGGTAGGAGAGAGAAATACTTCGCGCGCGCACCAACAGGACAGAGCCACAAGGGGGCAGCAAAGTATCATGTGAAAGCACGAAGCGTTTCTTCCCACAGACTGACCCTGGGCACAGGCTCCGGGAATTCCCGCCCCAGCGCCCAGGGCTGGATTGTCACAGGGAGGGTCCGACCGCTCCGCCCTTCCCCGTCAGCACAAGGGCAGCGCCCAGGGCCCCGCGGAGGGTTTGGCAGCCACAACGCTCCGGCCCATTTCACACAGGCAGGGGGAGCCCTTGGTTCTGGTCTTCCAATTTCCTTCATTTCGCCTGTTACATTTTGAGTTCACAATATGAAGAGTCCCCAGTTAACTCCGAGCTCAGACCCATGTCCACGTGCTTCAGTGTCTGCCGGGATCGGGACCCGAATTTCATTCGTGTGTTTAGTACCAGCCAGGACCGCGCCCGGCTCTGTTCTGTCGGCGTCTATTTGTAGAGGCGGGTGACGCTGAGGTTTAGTCAAATGACTGTGCGGTGCCCACATGCAAATGAAGAAGGAAACTGAGTGATAAAGGCGAACAAGCGGCCCTCCCTGAATAGCTGCCGGCAGAGAAAGGGTCGATAGTTCCCAGGCACGGAACTGAGGCTGAAAATGCTCTGTCTGAGCCTCTTTCCTTGTTGGCAGCTCTCTCAGGTAGGTGGATGAACGCACCGGCTTCTGCTCAGCACAGCTGGGCCAGGGGAGGGAAGTTGGTTGTAAGCTAGGCCACAGGGGTGCGGGTCAGGATTGTAAATTCTCTAGCCTTGAATAAAACACATAAATTGAGATTTTGAAACCGTCAAAAAGATTTTAATACCCACGTTAATCATTTGTAATGGGAACTGGGTGTCCAAAAACTCACAGAGCGCACTAAAAAACCTTCCTGCCTCAGTTTCCCCCTTTCAAAATGGGGATAACAGCACAGAGAGGGTGGTGCAGGTAAATTCCTTTTGACACACAAGCTGATCAGCTTCTGCAGTGAGGAGGGAACAGAGGGTCTTGGGTAAACCTGGGAAGGTGGGGACAGACGGGGAATTAACTGTGTTTTTATGATTAACAGGTGCCAGCTCCCAGATTCATCTGACCCAGTCTGGGGCAGAAATCAAGAAGCCTGGAGAGTCCGTGAAGCTGACATGTAAAACCTCTGGCTACACATTTACCGACAATTGCATCCACTGGTTCCGGCAGGCTCCCGGGAAAAGCCTGGAGTGGATGGGATACATCTGTCCTAGCAGCGGTAGCACTAGCTACGCCTTGGCCTTCCAGGGGCGAGTCACCATGACCAGGGACAACTCCATAAGCACGGTCTGGGTGCAGCTGGGCAGCCTGCGAGCCGATGACACCGCCACGTATTACTGTGCTCGGGACACAGCGACACAAACCGCATCTACAGCCCTTCACAAACTCCAGTGAGAGAACCCAGGGTTCCTGCTAATTCCTCACTCACCGGGGCCAGTGGTTTCCGTGTGAACCCGGGAAATCACCACCCCTCCTCCCCAGTGACTTAGAATCAGAGACAGCTGAAGGGGTTTGGAGCCCTGGGCCTATATTACTTTTCAGATTACGACACAGTCGGCTCCAGCTGAGGGGACCGGAGCCACCGCAGCGCAGCCACCGGAGAAGCTGGATGTGGCAGGAGCGAGCGGCAGGAAATGTGGTCTGCCCCAGGGCCGGTCCCGCTACCAGGGCAGACAATCACTGTCTGAAGGTGTGATGACGCGTTGGGGTTCCCCGTCTCCTGCACCCTGTAATGGCACGAACAGACTCCACCAGCCAGTAGAATAGAGGAGTTTATTGCTTCTCCAGGATACAGCACAGCATCTGACATCTGGTTACAGGAACTGCAGCTAAGAGGCCTCAGTGCCCCCCTTTGAGATGGGGGGTGGCTGGGCCCTACAATCCCAGCCCACTCCCCAGCTCCTTCCCTAGGCTGTCTCCTCCATGCTCCCAGACAGAAACGTGTAACTTCTGCTCTCTCCTCGGCAAATCGCCAGAGCAACGAACAGACGTCGGGGGTGCCCAGCGGACACCTGTACCCTCCAGGGGATATCACCCTTATGCTGAATGCTCACCCCCTGCCGCCTCCTCTACTCACTCGGGAAAACCCGCATGCCAATCCCTGCCCGGGGCTTCCTAGTTAAACACCAGCCCTTGGTTCTAGGAGCTTCGGCCTCTCCCCCGACACAGACCCACCCGGCCCTGCCCGCTGGAGCGTTTCCCTTCTTGTTTTCCGGCCCCTCCCGTGAGTGTCTATGTGCTAGCCGGGAAACAGGGACGGAGCTGAAGACTTTCCCGTGGGTTCCTTCGTTTCCCATCCTTTCCTGGGGAGGCGAAGCCGGGCGCGAACTTCAGTCTCACCTGTGAAGTCGCTGGTGTCTCTGTAAGGGATCACTACTGGGCCTAGCTGTAGCTCCTCCCTGTGTAGAGCCGGAGTTGATCAGATACATCTCTGATGGGCCGAGCTCCCGGTGTGGGGGATGATTCACTTCTGGGGATCAGGCTGCCTGCGACTCCCATTGGGCACCCACAAATTCAGACGCTCAGACTCGGAAACCGCTTTAGGAAACGTTGCTCCAAGGGGACCAAATCTCAGCTGTGCTGGGCAGGAACGTTTCCACCTGTAGTCAATGAAATCTGCAGGGGCCCAACACCGCCAGACATCAGCCCCCTGGCTGCAATGCGGTCTGAGAGGAAGGACAGATGGAGGGGAAAGTCACTGGCTGGATTGGTGGGAAAGGATACATTCACTTCTGGTTTCTGCCAGACACTGCCAGAGAGAAAGTTCCTGTCTCTCCTCGCCTCAGGCCCCGCCTACAGCAATTCCTCCTTCTCACTCCGGTTTTTCCTTCCCTCATCCCAGCAGAGCTGCACGAGGCCTTCCCATAGTAGCAGCAGCTGCAGCCCTGGATGCGGCCAGACGGGGGCGCTGCTTCGAAGCAAATTCGAATTCGACCAACATCTAGATGAGGCAGGGACCTTAGTCAATTGTACCGCAGCGTGTGCGGGGAAAGCTAAAATTCCTGGTGTCCTGCCCTGTCACTCCCTGCTCCCAGGGCTTTCGGGGGCTTGACCGGACTTTTCAACGCAGGGAAAGGACAAAGAATCGGATTTTCCTTCTTTGCAACAGTACAGGACTTACTATTCTACTGATTGTATCCCAATGGAACTTATATCGCAATAGCAAACAGAGTTGTCCAGGAATGCCGTGTTAGGCACCAGGAAATGCATCTGGTCTTGAACATGGGACTGGCCGAACGGGGCTAGAGCAATGGTCCATCTAGGCCAGTAGCCTGTCTTCTGCTTCCACGCAGAATCTGGACTTGTTAAGGGTAAGTCCCACGGGTCAGTTCGGTGCAGCCGATTGCTGCCGGGGAGGGAAAGGGGCTTCCGGCCGAAATCCCCCCCACGGCGCGGCGGGAAATCTGCCTTACGTAGCGGGGTCCCGGCCCAATGGCTCCCTGGGACACGGTCCCTCCCCGGACACTGAGCCAGTGATCGGCGCTGTCTGGCCCCTCTGCACATGGGAAGGGGGCTCCAGAGATCACTCCTCCCCGCCATCACCTGAGAGTCACCAGCCCCTCGGTCCGTGTGTGAGGGCTACGTCTAGACTACATCCCGGTTTTGTAAAAGGGATGTAAATTAGACGTATCCGTATCGCAATTGCTAATGAAGCGGGGATTTAAATCTGCCCCACTTCATTAGCATAAAAATGGCTGCCGCTTTTTTTTGGCACAGAGCTTTGCCGGAAAAAAGCGCTAGTCTAGACGCTGATCTTTCGAAAAATAAAGCCTTTTCCGAAGATCCCTTATCCCTTATTTCAAGGTGGGATTCCAGCCCAGGAAGCAATGGGAAGGGCAAGGGGAACGGGAATGTAACACTAGAGAAAGGCTCCCGGTCACACCGAGGAATCCTCACCCTCCATTGAGTGTACTAGCCCCGGGTAACCTTATGACTCGGCACTGACCCCCTACCCCGATGTCCGCACGGACAGGAATCCAGAGACCCCGCCCCACGACCGGATCAGCTGACGACAATCGGGCCCTAAATTCATAATCCGGGAGCTGGGCTCACACCCGCAGCTGCTTCTCTCCCCTTTAACCCTCCGCACCGGGGCTGGGCGCTGAAGAGACACAGCGAGGGAGGGTCTGACTCCGCCCTGAGCCAGAAATTCGCAACCTGAGGGAAGGCGCTTGGGACCGTTATAACTAGCGGGCTATGCAAATAGGAGGAAGGAGTTTCTGTTTAAAACTGCGCCTTTCTGCCCAGGCTGCACCCTCAGAGACAATCCGCAGTCCCGTGGGTCTTTGTAGTGATCAGCCAGTCCCAGGAGGACTTTCCTCGCCAACAACAGGGACAATGAGACTTTGGCTCGCAGCTGTTTTCATTGTAGCGGTTTTGGAAGGTATTTTGTGGTCCTGATCACCTGGCAGAGCCAGAGGCCCAGACAATTATCGCTGGTTTTATGCCGGTTCTTCTAACATCCCTTTATTCTCAGGTGCCTGGTCCCAGGTGCAGCTGGCGGAGTCCGGAGGGGATGTGAAGAAGCCCGGAGACTCTCTGCGCCTCTCCTGCAAAGCCTCCGGCTTCACCTTCAGCAGCTACGGGATGAGCTGGGTGCGGCAGGCTCCCGGGAAAGGGCTGGAGTGGGTGGCTACCATTAAATACGATGGATCGGCCCAGTGGTATTCCCCGGCTGTTCAAGGGCGATTCACCATCTCCAGGGACAACTCCAACAACCTTCTGTCCCTGCAAATGACCGGCCTGAAGCCCGAGGACACCGCCCGCTATTACTGTGCCAGACACAGTGACACGAAACCTATTGATGCGCCTGCAAAAACCCAGGCTGCAGAATCCGCGGGCGCCACGAGGTGGCAGCAGGGACACGAACAACCCGGCGCTGGGCACAGAACAGAGAAGGCGCCTCCATGGGAATAAAACACAAACCTGCCGCGGGGCTTTAACCCTTTCACTGCCCAGCCACGTCCCCCGTTTGTAGCCGAAGCGCCACTAGGCCCGTAGAGCAGAAACCCCTGAGAAGGAAAAGAAACAAGAGAAGACACAGAGGAGCAGGCGGAGACGCCGGAGGTGTCTGGGGACGGAGAGGGATGGGCAGGTCAGGGACTCTCCAGGCTGGAGACTGACTGGGAGGTGCCATGTTTCACTCAGGACGCCCTGTTTAAATAGCAGCTCGCGGGGACCCAGAGAACAGACCCACTAGCCGCTGAGCTATTCACTCCTGTTCTGTGTGTCGGTGCGAACGAGGAATCCCTGCCCCTCCCCCTTCGGCCTGCCTTTGCCGCCAGCCAGTGAGTATTTGGGGAAGGGAGCTAAGGGCTCCAGCCTGGGCCTTGTACACTTGAATTCCCTTCCCTGATCCTCCGCGGCCTCCCTGTGTGACCGCTGACAAGTCCCACAGAGCCAGAGACGCAAAGAGGGGCCTTGCGGGACTTCCAGAAGTGTTCAGGAATCTAACGCTCAGGGCCGGCTCTAGGCACCAGCAAAGGAAGCAGGTGCTTGGGGATGCACATTCCGGGAGCTGGGAGCCTGCACTTGGCCCAGGAGTGCTGGGAGCTCTCCAGCAGCCTAGCCAAAGGCGGGGACGTTGGGGTGGGATGCAAGGGAACGAAAGAGAAGTCAGAGTCCTGTGTAAATACAGGGCGCTCAGCCTCAGCAGTAATATCCCCTTCCTCCCATCCCGTCCTTCTGCATCGGACACAGAGCTGCTTTGGGTGAAAATAAATCCCCAGCCTCGTAGTGAGCGAAGGAGAGAGAGAGAGAGAGCTTTCTGCCCTGGTGCACACAGATTTCTGGTTCCCAGGACACACCCGGTGTGACGTAGTGCGGGTACCTTGCTGGTTGCTATGCTGGGGGGTGGGGTGTGGGTGACCTCCGCTGTCTGCTGTCTGTAGCACCGCCCAGCAGGGCAGGAGATGAGTCATTATGCAAGGGGGCCCGAACCTGTCCGACCAGTTATCTCCCAGGGAGCGGAACAGTGGGAAGAAGGGGAGTGGAGCCCTGGCTGGGAGGCAGGGCTGGAAGTTAGTTAGTTAGTTTCTGTCTGGTATCATGGAGGAGGCAGCTTAAGCTACAGGCTGGGATTTAGGGGCCCATGCTCCCCCCATCTCAAGGGGGGGCTGAGGCATCCTAGGCCTGCCCTGTAACCAGATGACATCTGTGCTGTGCTGTATCCTGGAGAGCAATAAACTCCCTCTATTCTACTGGCTGGTGGAGTCTGTTTGTGCCACTACAGGGGTGCAGGAGACGGAAAACCCCAAGGCGCCGCCACACCCGTTTTCTCTCACTACTCGGAGTTTGGAAATAAAAGCCCCAATATTCTCTAGACTGACACAACCAGGAAGAGGTTGCTAGGCAAGCCGATTCCCTCCGCTAAAAAACATCACTCCGCCTGCTAATGATTAAGAGCTGGATAGAGGGAAACTCACCTACGCAGTCTAGGGAACCTTCCAGCTAAAACCTATACACAGCCTTTTAAACGAGAAGATAAACTAGCTAGTCTCCAGAGCTTTATATCCACTGAATGCATCCTGAGCTGCGCCTACAAACATGTCTATGTGGGCGGTAGATTTACTGATCGCCCTCTAATGGGCAATTATGGATTGCTGTTATTGTTGGGTTTGATAAACTATGCCAATTGTGTTCTCTATTGGGCATTGTATGTACCAGGTATAGAAAATCCATATAGTTTCCCCCAAGAGTTTACCAATGCATTTGACACAATAGGTTTCACAATCCTTATTAGCTTAGAATCAGAAGGGTCGCCCTGTTAATCTGAATCTGCATAAACAACCAGAAATCCCCTGGCACTCTATAGACTGACAGATTTATTGGAGCACAAGCTTTCGTGAGCAAAGACCCACTTTTGCCCATGAAAGTTAGTGCGCCAATAAATCTAATAGTCTATAGTATTATAGACTCCCGAGTATCCGAACTCCGAGTATTGAGAGAAAAAGGAACTCAGGGGTCCTACGACGCGGGTGTGTCCTGGGAGCCATAAATCTGTGTGCACCAGAGCAGAAAGCTCCCCCCCTCCTTCCCTCCCTAGGAGGCTGGGGATTCACTTTCACCCAAAGCAGCTCTGTGTCCTATACAGAAGGAAGGGCTGGGAGGAAGGGGATGTTACTGCTGAGGCTGAGCGCCCTGTATTTACACGAGACTCTGACTTCTCTTTCGTTCCCTTGCATCCCACCCCAACTTCCCCGCCTTTGGCTAGGCTGCTGGAGAGCCACCCGGGGAAGCAGGGGGTCGGGATTGCGTGCGCGCCTGGCCACTATTCGATGTCACTCCGCTCCCTAGCCGCTTCGCAGTGGCAGGAACGGCTGTCGTTACAGCTCCGCTCCCTGGGGCTTCCCTCCGAATTATCGCGTTCCTACTGCGCCTGTGAGGCGGCGAGAGGCGAGTGGGTCCTTTTCTAGCAAGTTCCTTCGCCTCCTCCTCCCCTGGCTCCCTCGCCCTCGCGGTGTCACCACTGAGAAATGACGAGCCTGCCTCCAGAAGGGAGATCCCCGCAACTTTGAGCGGCTTGGAACCGCATGTGGGTGTGTGTGTGAAAAAGGGACTCGCCCGCAGGAGAGAGCGAGCCAGACCCAGCCACCCCTGGGCCTTTGGTAGCGCCTGGGATTAGCCGGCTGCCTCGCCCTCCCTCCAGCCGGAGCGGAGAGTTTGTGGAGGGCGCCTCGCATTGCAATCAGGGATCCCCAGCGGGGAGCAGAGGACCCGTTAGAAACTAGCAATTCCCCCTCCCCCCAAAACTGCACCGGCCATCTCTTTTCCCCTCCCTTCTGTGACGACGCATCGGGGTTCCCCGACTCCTGACCCCTTCGTGGCACGAACAGACTCCGCCAGCCAGTAGAATAGAGGGAATTTATTGCTTCTCCAAGGATACAGCCCAGCACAGATGTGATCCGGTTACAGGGCCAGGCCTAGGATGCCTCAGCCCCCCTTGAGATGGGGGAGACTTGGCCCCTAAATCCCAGGCCCCTTTGCTTAGGCTGCTTCCTCCATAATTCCAGACAGGAAACTGGCCAACTTCCAGCTCTGCCCCCCAGCTAGGGCTGCACTCCTCCTTCCTCCCTTTGTTCCTCTCCCTGGGAGGCGACCGGTGGGACAGGTTGGGAGACCCGAGCCTAGTGACTCATCTGCTGTCCTGCTGGGCCGTGCTACAAATAGCCGCCAGTGGAGGTCACCCACTGCCCACTCCCCAAGCCCAGCAACCAGCAAGGCCCCCACACTACACCACACCTTCTCCCCACCCCACCCCCATTTTTCTCTGCTGCTGCTTTCCCGGCTGGAGGGAACCGCGGTGGAGGGTGGCTCAGCGGAGCTGCTGAGATCGCAGCTCTTCCTCCGGAGCAGGCGGTGTCTGTCTCCAGATGCTGATTGCTCGAGCACTTGGCGGGCACCGGGCAGGAGGTGGCTGTAGTGGCGGCGGCAGCAATAGGAGCCGGCTGCTGAGGGGCGGCCGGGGGAATGTGCCTGCCGCCTGCCCCGAGCCGGAGCCCGGGCAGGTGGCACCCACGGGGGGGGGGGCATGCGGTGACAGAGCTGGACCACGGGTGCCCCCTGGGTGCATTTGTGGCCGGAGGAGCCGGAGGAGGGTCTCGCTTGTCCCTGGCTCTCGGGGGATGGGGCCCCACCGCGGCAGAGCCCCAGCGCCCGCCGAACCCCTGAACTCCGCTCCAGTGAGCCGGGAGCCGGCTGCCAGGAACAGCCAGCATGGCCGCTGCCTGCCCCGCTGGGCTCAGCGTCACCAGCAGCAGCCGCCGCCGCCCCACGCCGCCCTCCAGGAAACGCCCCAGCAGGGGCCGCGCCTCGGGGTGCCCGCGCAGAGCTCCCAACGCCCCGGAGCCAGGCGCAGGTTCCGAGCAGCCGGACGCAGGGCGCCCCGCCTGCTCCTCCTCCGCCCGGAATGCCGCCCCTGGCAATGTGCCGCCCCAAGCACCTGCTTGTTTTACTCGTGCCTAGAGCCAGCCCTGGTTTGAATCCCACAAACTTAATTATCCACGAGGCAGAAACAATGAAGGAACCAGACAGAGGCCGCACAGGTAAATAGTAGAAAAGAGGGGACCACAAAGAAAAAGAAACCAATAGAGAAATGAGGGTTTCACACGCACACGTGTTGATATGTGAGCTCTTGCCAGACAGAAAGGGAGCAGCCTCGGTTTACTTTAAATCTTCTCAGCTCTCCCCTTCTTCTGGAGGCAACAGCTGGGATCCCCTTTTCCCCAGCATCAAATTACCTTATTTCTCTGGACTGTGTTTGGACTTGAGGAAATGACCTGGCTTCTGGCTACCCCTGTTGCTCAGCCAAAGGCCCCGGCTCAAGAGCAAGACCTCAGGGTGTCAATGACCCATCAGCCTTCAATGACTCTCCCTCCAAATCGGGCCCCAGCTCATTGCAAAGTGTAAGGGCTCCCATTGTCCACAGTCCTGCTTTAGCTTCCTCTGGGGATGGGGGCGGGCACAGAGTCTCACACATTCCCTTCCCCCTTCCCCTGCCAAAAGCTCCTGCCTCCAGCCCTCTGACCCCAAGGCCACAGAGAACAGTGGGAGACAGTTTCTCGGAATGAGCCCCCAACACCCGCTCCCTTGGGCCATGGGCTCCTCAGGGACATGAGGTCACTTCATTCGTTAATAACAGGCGGACCATGCAAATGGGGAGAAGGGATCTGATTTAAATCTCTCCGTCTGCTTACTCAGACTGCAGCCGCAGGGACAATACTCAGCCCTCTGTGTCTGCACAGTGACCAGCCAGTCCCCGGAGAACATTGCCCGCCAGCACCAGGGACAATGGGACTTTGGCTCTGTTTGGTGTTTATTCTAGGAGCTTTGGAAGGTATTTGCGTCTTTTAAACGCACTGTCTGTTTGTGTGTGGTGGTGGGGGAGGGGGTTTTATTGTGTCATTGCTCTCAATGACATTTTTAAATGCGTTTTAATTCCCAGGTGCCCGGTCCCAGGAGCTGGTGGAATTCGGAGGGGCTGAGAAAAAGGCCGGAGACTCTCTGCGCCTCTTCTGCAAAGCCTCCGGGTTCAACTTCAGGTCCTCTGGAATGAGCTGGATGCGGCAGGCTCCCGGGAAGGGGCTGGAGTGGGTCGCGCACCTTTACTGGGATAGATGGGACAGAGCTATTTACGCGGACCGAGTGAAAGGCCGATTCACCATCTCCAGGGAGCCTTCCGAGAGCCTGCTGTACCTGCAAATGACGGGCCTGGAGCCGGAAGACACTGGCCGGTATCACTGCGCGCGAGAGAAAGACAGTCACCACAGTGCGGGGAAGCCGGGCTGAGCTCGGACAAAAACCTGCCGGCACTGACTCAGAAACGCTCCCCTAGGGGGCGCTGCGGTTCTACAGCTCGCAGTGGGGAGACAGGGAGCGTGAAATCTCCGGACCTTGATTCCCTGCTGTGGCTCCCACACACGGAGCTGCGCACAGAGACTGGCCGTAGGATGAGAAGGGGGCATCCCGCAATCCTGCCCCCTGCCACACTCTGTGCCCCTCGCTGTCCTCAGAGCAGGGAAGGGAGTAGCTCCTCAGACCTGTGGCTGGACCCTCTCTGGTATTCCGGAGGCTACACCTGCAGAGACAATCCGCAGCCCCCTGGGTCTGGACAGAGACCAGCCAGTCCCCGGAGAACTTTCCCCTCCAGTACCAGGGACAATGAGGCTCCCGGTCCAGTTCCGGGAGGGGGCGGGAATATTCACTGCCCTTCAGTGCACTAGGGAGACCAGACAATGTTGGGGCACCGCTCCAGGGCCGGGTTCACAAAGCGCCTTATGTTAGTGGCCATGAGTGTCCCGACGCCACCGGAAACATTCCAGGGACAATGAATTGCACCTCCCGCCCCTCCTCCGCTTAAGGCCAGGAGGGACCGGCACCTCCGAAGTGCTTCACCAAGGCAGCGCAATGGCGGGGAGCCGTGGGAGCGAGCCAGTGGGAAATTCACAAGCGAGACGGGCCCTACACCCGCTCATCGAGATCGGCGATCTGTGCAGGAACTGGAAAGATTCTGTTTACATTGTGGATGCAGATCCCCTTGAGGTGCCTAGTTCGGGATTCTCTGTGGAAGTGCTGCAGAACCGCCTCCCTTAAACCTTCCAGCCAAGGGTTAAGCCCTTAACACGGGAGGTGGGAGAACTGGGATCCAGCCCCCTCTGCTGGATAAAGAGAAAAGATTTGCGCACAGGAAAGAGAGCTCTCTGAGCACCGAGTTATGGGACAGCCGGGTGAGGGTGCTGGGAAGGGGAGGGGGTGTTGCCTCTCAGTCTCTGTTGAAACTATAGCACTGCGGACCAATAATGAAACAGAATTGATTGGACATTCGCTCTCCCCTCTCGGTGCCCTAATCTCCTGGCCAGAGTCGTTCTCATTCTCCGGCTCTCTGGTTCCCGCCCGCAGTGACTTTCTGTGGGACGCTGGGGAGAAATTCCTATCAGCTCTGTGCTGGGCTGCTCGTACAGAAACCAGAGCTGCTGAACTTCCCGCCTCTGCCGCAAGGGGGCAGCAGAGACACGCGCAAAACAGCCCCGCCTGGGGCTCAGTGGAGCAAAGGCCTGTCGGGATGGAGCACCCAGATTAACATTTTCAAGTCCCGAATGCGCCCCCCGGGTAGGACAGCGCTGCGCGCCTCACACAAACTGCGCTTGTCAGCAAAGGCCCTTCACGTTCCGTGGCCGCGCCGCCTCACTGCCCGGGGGGTTCGCACCTGCCCAGAAATAAACCATCTCACTGGCATCAAAGGGAGAGAGCTGCCCTTTGTTCTCTCGCCTCGCGCTGTCCCATGGCCAGGGTGCCCCACTCGGGGTGAGCACTGGCAGGGGCTACCCGCCCGCCTCGTGATAGCCAAGTTCCTTTCTAAGTTTCCTCAACAGGGGCAAAGTAAAGCTCGCTAAAGTTCTGTGTCAGTCTCACTGGAAGCCCGGGCTGCAGCGATCCCTGTGTTGCTTCCGTGGCTGGTGCACGGTCCTAGGTGCAGCTGAGGGAGTCCGCAGGGCTGTGAAGAAGTCGAAGGTCCTCCTCCATGTATTGTAACCACCGGTCTGTGTCCTGGCCCCGTGGAGGGCGGGAGGACGCTTGTGTTGCGTTAACCTGTGGAACTCCCTGACGGTGGAGGCTGTGGGCTAATCACTGGTGTTTGACTGGGAGCAACATGCATCCCCACACAGTGCCTGGGAGCACATCTGGCAGACGTGGTCTGGGCTCTCAGATCCCCATCACGTGGGATATCTCCTGGACGGAACCAGGAGAGTGACTGGGGAGTGTCCCATCCTTGCAGCAAAACTCAGGCGGCCCTAGGGGCGGCCTGAGTGCTTCCCCCCCTTCTCCCTCCCGCTATCCCTCACACACGTAGCCCAGGGACATGTGTGGCTGCAGTGGGGACTTCCCTCGGGGAGCCATCCAAGCCACCGGGAGCAGGCGTGGGGCTCAGTGGGGGCCACGTTCACAGCGGTTTACCCAGGAGCAGCTGGCTGTGCCTCACAGCGAGGCATGGAACAGTGTGCCGTTCTCCGTGCTGCATCCTTGCAGAGGTGCGGGCTCTGGCCTGAGCCCCTGGGGCCCTGGCTGGTTCCAGCCGGTGTCCACCCTTCCCCCTGATCCCGCTGAATGTGTGTGAGCAGCACGGTCCCAGGCGTGCCCTGCAGCTGCCTGCCATGGCCACGTGCCGCTCGTTCACCAGGCTGCACGTGGTTGCACGTGCTGCTTCCTGCCTAATGCTACACAGCGTGCAGCTCACGTGGCCTGAGTGACATGCTCTCCCCTCCCCCTCCGGGCGCCTGGCTCCCCCGCCCCCCCTTGTGAGTGCAAAGTGCAAGACTCACCGGTGGATCCTTCCCCGGCCTCGGAGGATGCGCGGGAGACGTCAGGGCTGCTGGAGGGGGCCTGCTGGGTGGCAGTGCTGGCCTCATCCTCTGATGCACTGCTGTCGTCTTCTTCCCCCGCCTCGGTGGTCCTGGTGACGGGGGGGCGCACACTGCTGTCGACCGGCACGTCCGGGGCTTGTGGGGCTGGCTGGCCCAGGATGGCGTGCAGCCGGTCCTAGTGGGGGCAGGTGTCTGCTCCTACCCCCTGGCCCTCGCTGGCCCGCACATAGCCCAGGCGCAGCTCCTTCACCTTAGCCTGGACCTGTTCCAGGTTCCGGGCTGGATGTCCCTGCTGGGCTAGTGCCTGGGCCATGCGGCCAAAGATGTTGGCGTTGCGGCGATGGGACCGGGTCTCATGGAGGCCCTCCTCCTCCTCCCACAGGTCCAGGAGGGTCTCCAGCTCCCCCGAGCTCCAGGAGGGGGCTCTTCTTTTGCGGCCCCTGGGGGCCTCCTGCGCTGGGGGTGCGGGTGGCTGAGCGCCCGGAGCTGCCATGCTGGGCTGCGAGGTGGCTGCTGGGCACGGCAGGGGCAACGTGGCAGACTTCAGGCCAGAGGTCTGAGGCACGCTCCTGCCACATGCGCTCAGCAGCCTGCGGCTACTTTAAAGAGCTCGGGTTACCAGGAAGTCCGGGGCTCCTACAGGGTCTCCCGGCATCCAAACCACTTTTTTCCGTTTAGCCTGCTTTTGCGCAAAAGTCTTAGCTAGCTGTCTACACTGGCCCTTTGCACAACAGTTTTTCGCAAAAAGGACTTTTCCGCAAGAAGCACTGATTTCATACATGAGTGCTTTTGCAGAACGTCAGTGCTTTTGCAGAAAATCAAGTGGCCAGTGTAGACAGCTGGCAAGTTTGTGCGGAAAAGCGGCTGATTTTCCGGAAAAACTGGCCAGTCTAGACGCAGCGTCTGAGGCTTTTCATTTCAGTTTCTTTTCATTTCAACCTACCTGGCCATAGTCTTAACGACCTTACTACCTTATTACGTGCATCTTACTTCAAAGAGACTTTAACACCAGACTACAAAGAGTAACTTCAGAAGTTATTCATGCTTAAATTTGACACTTTAGGAATGGGCCTTAACAAAGATGGTAATTACCTTACCCATTATACAGATAGCTTCCCCTCTCATCACCCCCAATTAGCCATTCATTATCTCATAAATAGCTATTCCCTCCTGTGACGTAGTGGGGCGTACCTTGCTGGTTACTGTGCTGGGTGGTGGGTTGTGAGTGACCTCCACTGGCTGCTGTCTGCAGCACGGCCCAGCAGGGCAGGGGATGAGTCATTATGCAAGGGGGCTTGGAAACTCGTCAGACAGGTATCTCCCATGGAGCGGAACAATGGGAAGAAGGGGAGTGGAGCCCTGGATGGGGGCAGGGCTGGAAGTGAGTGAGTTAGTTTCTGTCTGGGATCATGGAGGAGACACAGCGAGCAAAAAGCTGCTCAGCCCAGAACACAAACCGAGCTGCAGCGAGAGCTGCTCTGCCAGCGCCGCTCTGCCAGCGCCCTGCAGGGTTAGGCTACGTCTACACTGGAGGGTTCTTCCACAAGTTCTTGTGCAAGAATCCACAGAGCGTCCACAATGCCCACCGCCTCTTCCGCAAGAAGATTTACAGTACATCTGCTATGTCTACACTGGCAGCTTCTTGTGCAAGAATATCTTGTGCAAGGGTTCTTGTGCAAGAACTCCTGCACAAGAAAATGTCCACACTGCCATGAGTGCGCTGTGCTTTTGTGCAAGAACATCCATGGCAGTGTGGATGCTCCCCAAGAGAGTTCTGGTGGCCATTTTAGCCATAGGGCTTTCTTTTGCAAGAATTCCTGCCAAGCATCCACACTGCCCTCTTCCAAGAGCTCCTGCACAAGAGGGCTTACACCTGTTAAAAAAGAAGCTCTCTCTTAGCACGCCATCTTCTTGAGCAAGAGCAGGTGGGCAGTGTGGATGCTCTGCGGATTCTTGAGCAAAAACTTGCAGAAGAACCCGCCAGTGTAGGCGTAGCTCTTGCGCAAGAAGCCCTCTCCTCAGAGAGGGTGTGTCTACATTGGCATTTTTCGAAAGGGATGCTAATGAGACACAGCAAATGCAACCGCGGGGATTTAAATATCTCCTGCGGTATTTGCACATAACTGTCGCTTTTTCGGCTCGGCTTTGCGGAAAAAGCACCAGTCTAGACGGGATCTTGCGGAAAATAAACCCTTTTCCGCAAGATCTCTTATGCGCACTTTCAAGTAGGAATAAGAGATCTTGCGGAAAAGGGTTTATTTTCGCAAGATCCCCATCTAGACTGGCGCTTTGCCGGCAAAGCCCTGAGCCGAAAAAGCGGCAGCTGTAAATGCAAATACCGCTGGGGATATTTAAATCCCCGCCGATTTAGACTTGTGTCTCATTAGCATCCCTTTCTGAAAAAGGGTGCCACTATAGACACAGCCTACATCTTCTTGGCAAGAGAGGGTGTGTGGACGCTCAGCGGATTCTTGCGCAAGAACCTGCCAGTGTAGACATAGCCCAGCTGTGGACTCAGCTCACACCCTCTCCTTTTTTATATTCATTCTGGGGAACCTTCCCAGGGAGGTTCGCTTTAAATACCAACCCTTGGTCTTAAGGAGCCTCGGTCTCCCCCCGACACAGACCTGCCCTGGCCTGGCTGCTGGGCACAGTTTGCGCCTTCACTGAAGATGAACCTGCTGCTGATTTTCTTTTTTATGGTGGAGGTCCCTTCAAATTCGTGGCCACTGGGGGTCCCTGCTGAATTAGCTGCAGAATAGGTGCTGTCCAAGCAGCCTAAGGGAATGAGATGTCCGGATCCCAATGCACTTTAGTCACTCCCTTGGGCGAGGTATCGGAGTGTTTAATTTTCACATGTTTCCCGCTCCCAGAGGACAGGGTCTGACATACCCATGAGAATGGCCCGGCTCAGAGACCCGTGAAAGTTCCCGGTCCCCTCGCAGCCAGACAAGGCACCGCCTCTGCGCCCCGCTTGTGACACAAGCAAGTCACGTGTTGCCCCGCAGAGGGTGTTAGCTCCCGCCCTTTGCCTTGTACAGGCTGGTTCGATCCAAGCATCCCCATCCCACCCTGGCACCCTGCCCTGAGCGCTAGGAGGGGTCGGAGCGTCCTTGTGTCTTCTCCAGCCGATGTGGTTACGCCAGGACCTTGTACCGGGGTGTTCTGGCACCAGCGCACCTATTACAGTTGGGTGCCTGGGTGCTTCAGAAAATCCCTCCTGACACCTCGATAGCTGGAACAATCCGGTGCCAGGTGCCTTGTCCCGGGGGACAGAGGGAGTCTGGGACAGAGCAGGGAACCGCCCTCTCCCTGAGGGATCCTCCCTCACTCCCTCCTGCCCCGTCTGAATTCCCGGGACGGTGACCTGGGCTCGTTCAGTGAGGAGGTTTTATGTGTCGCGGGGAGGGGAGATGCAAATAGGGGCTGAGTATCTTGTTTAAATCTGTCCCTGTCTCTGCTCAGGCTGCAACCGCAGGGACAATCCGCAGTCCCCTGGGTCTGGGCAGTGACCAGCCACTCCCCTGAGAACTTCCCCCTCCAGCACCTGCGACAATGACACTTTGGCTGCTTCTAGTTTTCGTTGCTGCGGCTTGGGAAGGTATTTTCTCCCCGATACACCCACGGCAGGGACAAGGGATTGCGCGGAGGATGCTGCCAGCGATTGAATTCATAAAAGCGCTTAATTATGGGGTTTCACCCGCTTTATTGGCAAATGTGGTTCATGCGGCTCCTTTTACTCCTGGGCTGTGTCTCATTAGCATCCCTTTTCTGAAAAGGGATGCTAATGAGACACAGCCACTGAGAGGAAGCGAATTTGAGCTCGGACAAAAACCTCCCACTGCAGGGACCGGGGCGGGATTTCCTGGGGGTGGCGCTCATGCCCCGCACAGTAACACGGGCAGTGCCCCTCCCGCTCGGGGAGCGCAGGGAGAACCAACAGCTGCATCCGGCCTCGCGCTGCGGGTACCCCAGGGACTTGCTGCTCTGACCCTGCCCAGTGTGAGGCTCCCCCTCCTTCCAGGGAAGGCAGCGGGGCCCTTAGTGCAGCCAGGCGGCGGGCTAAGCCCTAAGCCTAACCCCCAGCCCACTGACAATTGTCTGGCTCAAACCCCGCCCTTGTGTAGAGGGGCAGCCCCAGCCCCTGCGCACCTGCTGCCTGAGGCATCTCTTTAAGGGAGAATTGGCAGGGATGGTGTCCCTGCCTCTGTTTGTCAGGGGCTGGCAATGGGTGACAAGGGAGGGATCAGTGAATGATTCCCTGTTCTGTTCAGTCCTTCTGGGGCACCTGGCATTGGCCACTGTCAGCAGACAGGTCACTGGGCTAGATGGACCTTTGGTCTGACGCAGTATGGTGGTTCTTAGTTCTAACCGTTTTATCTGTATAATTGCCTATAGTGAGAGAATTGAAAACGATAAGGAGAAGAGGGAGAGGTCTAAGTTGGACATTAGGAAAAACTATTTCACTAGGCGGGTGGTGAAGCACTGGGATGGGTTACCTAGGGAAGTAGTGGTGTCTCCATCCCTAGAGATTTTTAAGTCTCAGCTTGACAAAGCCCTGGCTGGGTTGATTGAGTTGGGATTGGTCCTGCCTTGGGCAGGGGGCTGGACTTGATGACCTCCAGAGATCGCTTCCAGCTCTAGGATTCTATGATTCTAGGGATGTAACAGTTCCATGAAATGCCCTTTTTCTCATAAATTAGCCCCACTCAGCTCTTGAAGGTGTTTCATTTACAGTGCCACAGGCTTACACACACTTGCCAGGTAACAATTCCTGCCTGGAGATTCTTTCAGGGCACCGACTGCCCATGTTTACCATGTGACTTAGCAGAATTCAGCCCGTTAGGATGCCTGGGCTCAGACATTCAAAGCAAGCTAGGGGGTAGAGCACCCAGCTCCCCCGAATTTCCAGGGCTTAATTTAATAATAATTCTGTCCTGTAGAGTCTAGCCATGCCAAGAAGAGTTTCAAACAGAGGTGCTGGATCAAGGGGTCTGGCTCCAAGCTGATTCTATTCTATTCTATTCAGCCCGTACAGTTTGGTTCAATGTCTCGCAACAACTGCCAAGATACAAGTGTTTCACATGTTTGCCCCCAGAGGCATAGCGAGGGGGGAACAAAGGGGGGCAATTGCCACCAGGCGTCATGCTAGTGGGGCCCCGGGCTGGGCTGCGGGGTGGGTGGGAGGTGCGGGGCACTGGGCTCAGCTGAGCTGCAGGAGGAGGAAGGGGCCGGGAATCCAGGGCTGGACTCAAGGGGAGGGAGGGAAGGAGAGGCAGGGAATCAGCACTGGGCTCAGCAGGTTTGCGCAGTTTGTGAGGAGGTGCAGGGAAACGGAGCTCAGCTGGGTTGCAAGAGTGAAGAGGTGCTGGGCTGGGCTGAGCTGGGCTGCGGAGTGGGGGGGGAGGTGCGGAGCTCCAAGCTAAGCTTGGCTGCAGGAGGAGGGAGGAGCCAGGAACCCGGAGCTAGATTCAAGGGGAGAGAGGGAGGGAGGGGCAGGGAATCAGAGCTGGTCTCTGCAGTTCTGCCGGGCTTGGCGGGAGGTGCAGGGAAACGGGGCTTAGCTGTGCTGTGAGGGGCTGCAGGGAACTGGTGCTGCACTCCCTTGGATTGTGGGGGATGGTTTTGGGGGAGGTGCAGGGAACCAGTGGGGGTGGGCAGCTCAGTTGGGTTGCAGGGGTGGGCAGGTGCAAAGAAGCCTAGTGGGGAGGGGGTGGCACCAGGAGCCCTGAAATGACCCCCCCATCCAAAAAATCCCTCATCTGGGGACCAGTCAGGGCCACAGGGTGCCAGACCAGGGAGGTCCAATTCCTACCCAAGTCCCCTTCCTTGCACCCTCTCCAAGCCAGACACCCTACCCCCAATCTGCTCCTGCTCCCTCCCCCTGGCCAGCCACCCTACATCCAGCCTGCTTCTGCACCAAACTTCCCACCCAGACCTCGCAAACTCACCCCTTTCCACCCCCCACCTCCCTCCCAGATCCTGCACCCCATCCCTGTCCTGCTCATTGGCAGCCCTCTCGCACACACTGAACCCCTTATTTTTGTCCCCACTTTAGAACCTAGGGGGTCCATAAAATTCCTCAGAAAAGCAAATCTAGCCTATGGGAAGCCCTGAACCTCAGTCCTCCCTGTCCCTTCCCCTCGCCTCTTGGGGCTAGAATGCCAGAGGAGTGAGGTGTCTCAGTGGGGGGGGGCCACCTAACTGAGGGTTGGGGTTTTAGGAGGAGTTTTTTTTGTTTCTCACTTTGTGGTCCCCAACTGATTTTTCTGTGGATCAGTGGCCCGATTCAAAAAAGGTTGCCTCCCCCCTGCCATAAGTAAAGAAAACATGGAAACCTTTTGTATTGGACCTAAATTAATATTATACTTTATTTAAAATGAAGTTTGATAAACTAACATGAGAAAGATAAAACACTTCATCTGTTTAATAATTGAAAATAAACCATTCTTTCTAGCTGGAGCACTAGCAAAATGGCTTGGGCATAATTGTGTAATTAAAGGTGTGTTTCCATTAGCAAGTGTCCATCTGTGGAAAGGTTTACATTGAGACATGTGGTCCACGGGCCAAAAAGTTTGAGAACCACTGCGGTATAGGCACCCCTGGCCTCTCCCCCAAAAGAGACCACTGCAGGATCCCTGCCGCTCCACAAGAGCCCACAGAGAGATGAAGTCTGTTACCATGGTGGTGAAATCACCATGTTGCACCAGGGTGGATGATGGACAGACTCTTTGTGAGTCTTCCTCATCCAAGCAGTCGATTTAAACAGCATGGTAAGATGCCACATGAAAACACCTAGGCTATGTCTACACTTGCGTCTTCTTGTGCGAGTAATATGCAAATGAGGCTAAGCATTGAATATCGCCGAGCCTCATTTGCATAACTAATGAGCTGCCATTTTTTTCAGAAGAGGCTCTTGCGCAAGAAGGAGCGTCTACACGGCCCCTTCTTGCGCAAGAAAAACCTCTTGCGCAATGCCGTTCTTCCTTTCAAGTAATAGGTGTAACGGCATTGTGCAGAGGGTTTTCTTTGCAAGAAGGGGCAGTGTAGACTCTGTCTTCTTGCAAGAACCTCTTCCGCAAAAAATGGCTCATTAGTTATGCAAATGAGGCTCGGCGATGATTTAGCCTCATTTGCATATTACTCACGCAAGAAGCCACGAGTGTAGACACAGCCTTAGTGCGTCCACAGAGAGGCAGGACGTTTTGTCTCTCTCCAGAGAGTTGTCATGACTTGTGTCTCTGGGTGAACAAGACCCTTTGTGAGTTCTGTGAAGAGGTGAGATGTTTTGACTTCCAGCTTCAAAGGATTTATTCTTCTGTCTTTGGGGTGCACGTTGCTTTGACCTGAATGGAGTTAGCTGTGGCAACACATTTCTGTGTTATTCTGACACATAAAGTGAAACCAGTGCTGAAGACCCCACATTCAGTGAGAGAAAGCGCTGCTGTCAGAAAAAGTAAATTCAAAGTCTGTCATGGTTCCTTCCCCACTCTGGCACTATAAATGCAGAAGTGGGGGCCTGCAAAAGTACCCCAAAACCTTATATTTTCAGGATTTGGTAAAATACTTCCCCCCAAAATCTTAACAACCTAGATTTTGGGGATAACAACTCTGCTGCCACCACCCAAATAATGATAAGAAAATCAGGGGAGAGATCACTTGGGAAATATCAGCCCTAAAGTACAAACCAGGACAGAAAAATTAACCAATACCAGGTTAATAAAAAGAAAAGAGAAAGAACTTTTATCACCACAATATTCCTGTTGCCAGCATAATGACTAGATGGAAAAGTAACAAAGTAATATACTCATGGGGAATTCCACCATGGGCCCAAACTTAGTGCCAAAAGAGAGAAAAACCCATTTCTAATTGCACAGGCATCAGATCCCATTTCCCAAACCATAAAAGAATAAAATCTAATGGATTTATCTAAACTTTACCCTACTTACAGAAGAGTCTTTTCTTGGATGGAGACATTCTGTCTGACTCCCTCAGTAGCTGGAGAGAAACTGCCCCAGAGCAAAAGAGGGAAAACCCAAAAATTCCTTTGTCCCAGTTTGAAATTCCTACCTACATTCCTATTGGCCAACTCTACCTGGGTTAGCTATGTTAACCCCTTAGTCCCCAAGCTGCTGGCTAACCCTCATGATCATGACAAAGTCTCTCCAATTTTCTTCAAAGATCACCTCTACCAGGCAGTGGGGCTTTTACTGATTGGTCCTTATATGTTTGAAGGGTGACTAACTGTTATCTGTATCTTTTTGGGTCATATCAATAGATTGTTTTGGGCTCAATCCTAGATTAAACTTTAAATTGTATCAGGCCCTTTGTAAGCAGGTTGGGAAGTGGTCTCATTTGGCAATTATTATTCAGCATTATTTACCTAATATACACATTGCCATCATGGTATTGACATATATATTTCTCAGTACCTATACATATAAAATAGCCCAGCCCCATTGACCTCCATGAGCAATGTACCTCGTAAGGAATGATGGGGATACAATGAAGCTTTTTAAACAAATATGTTGCAATGGTAGAAAAAATTTTGTGTGTCTGAAAAATGTAGGTACTGGGGGTACTTATAAATGTTTTTAAAGAGGTACTTTATTTAAAAAAAGGTTGAGAAACACTGCTCTAAACCATTCCTTTTGGCCTCCCTGTTTCCTTTCTCCTTTGACAAGTTGGGCAGGTAGCAGTTTTGGTAAAAAATAGATCAGACATGTGCACACAGTGCCCGCTCGACCTCAGCTGGTGCTGGATAATCAGAGCCTCAATCCTAAAGGAGTTGAAGTTACGGAGGTGAGCAACTCTCCCATGTTTTGTTGTGGATTTTCCAAAGAAAATACTGGTGTTTTCTATACGTCACTCACATCTTCCAGTCACAGCAGAGACTTGGGATTAAACATGGCTTTCTCAGCTAAAAGTCTTATACATGTTTGGACATTGTGATTGTGAATACCTGGTGAGGCAGTCTGCCAAAGGCAAGGCTGGCCTTGAATCTTGATATCTATGGCTTCAGTTGAGTGGCTTGTGTGAAATTTGGAAGAGCAGCTCAGAGAGACCTCTCCCCTTTACTTAAGGATAGAATCTCACAGCAGCCTGAAGGAAAAAGTCCTCATGGCAGACGGAAAGCCTCACTTGCCATGTATCCTCAGCCTTAGGCTACTTATTGCTTCAAGTGCTTTCAAGAAAGCGAGGCTGATTCTTGTGTTGTGTGTTAGTTTTATTTAAAAGCTTTTTTCTGAGTGTTATTTTAACAGATAAGTTAATCTCTTAGGCTGTGTGACGATGCTTTGGGGTCCCCTGACTCCTGCACCCCCGTAATGGCACAAACAGACTCCACCAGCCAGTAGAATAGAGGGAGTTTATTGCTTCTCCAGGATACAGCACAGCACAGATGTAAACTGGTTACAGGACAGGCCTAGGATGCCTCAGCCCCCCTTGAGATGGGGGAGACTGGGCCCCTAAATCCCAGCCCCTGGCTTAGGCTGGTTCCTCCATGATCCCAGACAGAAACTAACTCACTCACTTCCAGCCCTGCCCCCAGCCAGGAGCGGCATTCCACCTTCCTTTGTTTCTCTCCCTGGGGGGTAGGTGGTCAGACAGGTTTGGAGCCCCCTTTGCATAATGACTCACCCCCTGCCCTGCTGGGTCCTGCTACAGACAGCAGAGGTCACCCACAGCCCCAGCAAGGTACCCACACTACGTCACAGGCTGCGTCTAGACTGGCATGATTTTCCTCAAATGCTTTTAACGGAAAAGATTTTCCGTTAAAAGTATTTGCGGAAAAGAGCGTCTAGATTGGCACGGATGCTTTTGTGCAAAAGCACTTTTTGCGGAAAAGCGTCTGTGCCCGTCTAGACGCACTTTTGCGCAAGAAAGCCCCGATCGTCGTTTTAGCCATCGGGGCTTTTTTGCGCAAAACAAATCTCAGCTGTCTGCACTGGCTCTTTTGCGCAACAGTTTTGCACAAAAGGGACTTTTGCCCGAACGGGAGCGTCAAAGCTTTTCCGCAAAAAGCACTGATTTCGTACATGAGAACGTCAGTGCTTTTGCGGAAAATCAAGCGTCCAGTGTAGACAGCTGGCAAGTTTTTGCGCAAAAGCGGCTGATTTTGCGCAAAAACTGGCCAGTCTAGACACAGCCTTAGATTCACTGATGTAGCAAAGGAGGTGTGTGTGTTGGAGGGTAATTGCCCTTCTGCTCCCCCATCATACCTCGGCTCACCTGCTCCTCCTCCGCCCACCACCACCTGCTGAAGCCTCCTCTCTGCCTCTGCACCCCCAGCCCGACCCTCCTCCCTCTTCAACAGTGCCTGCCCCAAACTGGAGGGGTTGGGGGAAGATGCGGTACAAGCTCCCCCCCTCCTCCCAGGGTCGGGCTCAGCTGTGCACCAGGTTTGAGGCCCTGTCATGTGGTGGCAGGGAGGGGGCACAAATTTTGCTTTTGTCCCAGGACACATTACACCCTCTCTACACCAATTGCCCCCATCTTCTGACAGAAGAAAGAGCCACGTTCAGACATTAGTAATAGCACCAGCCCCTGGCATTTGATCCAAGCGATTTCTCTCACGCGATTTCCCAGCGCTTCGCAAAGGCGGGGCAGGGGCTCCATCCCAAATGTACAGAGAGAAATGACTTATCGAAGACAGACCAGTGGACCCAGGCAGGAACACCCAGTTCCCATGGACCAGAGTAGTGCTCTAGGCCTGGGGTGGGAAACCTCAGGGCCAGGAATCGGATGCAGCCCCCTGCATGCCTGGATATGCCCCCTCCCCCCATGCTCATGGTTCTTCCCAGCATTGGGGATCCCTCACTTGCACCCCAGTCCTCCTCCAGTGTCCCACCATGGGTCTGTAGCACACAAAATCTACTAGGCTGGGTTCCCCTATGCTCTGGTGTCAGGATTGCGGGCAGCATCTTTCTCCTTTGCAGTCAGGGGCCACAGCAGTGCCAGGTTGTGTGTGTGTAGCCCCCAATGATTTTTCTTGGACCAGGCTAGTGCTCCGGGCACTGGGGTGTGGGGTGGAAGGATCTCACGAGCCGAGGGCGGGCAGAGTGGGGGGCAGAACTCAGTGGCAGGCGAACGATCAGTGGGACATTCTGTCTGTGAGAGGCAGCGCAGGGTCTGGGAGAGATCCCCACGGAAATGCTCCTACAATCGGAGCGACTCACTCATCTTCTCCGGCCAAGCGTCTTTCTACCTCTGGACCCCTCCCTCCCCAGTCCTTGAGGTCCTAGTTCAGTGAGGGGGCGGTTTAGGGCTATTTAAAGAGCAGGAGATCCAAATTCAGTGTCTTGGGGCCCTGCATAAATCCTGCGCCTCCCTGGGCTGCACGGCGCGAAAAGGCAGCAGGCCCAGGTCTCGGGGTCGGTGCATTTGGCAGCAGAAACCCCTCCCGCCTGAGCAGCATAATGATGTGGCCGAACCTTCTCTTTCTTCTAGCAGCGCTGCTGGGTAATTCTCCCCTCCCCCGCTCTCACATTGCTGGGAGACGCCAGGGGAGATGGGCTGTTCCTTCCTGGCCCAGCCCAAAGCGCAGTGACTCCAATGGGAATCGGCTCCGCGGCTTCTGGGAGCGCTGCCGGAGCTCTCGTATGAACAGGATTCTTAGGTGCTTTTTTTCTTCTTCTTCTTTTGCCCCCGAATGGGCAAGGCGGCAGGCCCGAATACTCCAGCGCTGGGTTGCTAGAGGTTGGTCCTGACACCCGCAGCAGGGGACCCCCCAGCACTCACTGGCCGCGGCGGGAGTAGCAGAGCAACAAGCCCCCAGCTCCATCTGCTCCCCGGTAACTGGTTCTGGGAAGGGGACAGGGTCACACCAGTGGGAAACGGAGCGAGCTGGGGCCACGCGGCTCTGTTTAACCGCCGGTGCCAGGAAGAGCCCGGGCGTGTGGCCAGGGGCACCTCGTCCTGCTGCGCCTCTTTCTCCCCCGTCCTGCTACTTTCCCTTAACCCCCCTTCCCCACGGGCAGCACTTGAGAAAGGCCCTGGGTCTGTCTGCCCGACCCTGAGCAGCTGAAGGGCCGGGTCTGGCTGGACAGGGGAGAGCGTCGAACACAGGTAGTCAGGGGCGTGGCCCATCCAGAGGGGCGGCCCCGTGTGAGCACGTATGCAGATGTGTGTGCGAGCAGAGCATTGTGGGAGTCGGAGCGGGCTGCCGAGCGGGGCCATAATTTACAAGCGGGGCTCCGGGTGGGGTCCGCTGACAGGGGCGGGGCAGCTTGGACCAGCGGGAAGCGCTGCCGGCGGGGTTGTTTGGAGGTGGAGGTGGGAGCCACCGTGATGTGAGAATTCGGGGCGCTTGAGGGCTGGAGGGGGGTCCGGGGCGAGAATTCATACTTATCTGGCAGGGGAAATACCACGGTCAAGAAGGTGGTTTTCCCAGGATGAGGCCCGTCGATTGTACTGTGGGTGGGCTGATCTCTACGATTTTCTCAAGTAGGGGACACTTGAGAACACAATGTGTAGTAGTGGGGGACTGCGGGTGTGCTTTCCCGGGATATTCCTAGTGAAAGAAAGATCATCTTTACTCCAGCAATAAATAACTAAGCCGGAGTCAGTGATTCTTATCTTTTCTGTACTCATAAGAATACATATGGGGGAGGTGGTTTCCCCCAAGAACTGCAGCTGGTAGAGTGTGTAAAGTGGGGCAGTGTTTGATGCTGGGGATTGTGTCCGCTCCGCTTTAAAAGTTGCGCTTGAGGTTCAGTTTATTGTTCCTGTCAAGCATCATCAGTTTATTTCCCCAGTGGGTTGGGCTCGTTCCTCGTTTTTGTTCCTTTGTCTCTTCCTTGTCGAGGAGGAGAAGGGTCTGAGCAAAACCACGTGTTTCTCCTGCCCTCTGGGAAGTTCTGGTCCAAGCTGCAAGCCCCCCACCGCCACTCGCCTCTGGGCCCGGCTTGGGTATTGGCCACGCCCGAGCAACGCAAACATTTAAGAAAACGAAGGTCGAAAGAAACTGCCCGTGGGCATTGTCAGGGAGGCCGAGTGGTCTAACAAAGCGTCCCACTCCAGGGCTTGTCTGTCCCCTCATTGGGTGCTCTGGTCTCCGAACTCAGCCGTGGGTTCAAATCCCGCTCCAGGTGCCGCCTTTGCTTCCTGTGTGGAGAAGCAACCTCATTTCCATGTCTCCCCTCTCAGTGCAAGAACACGCTTTTAGGAATCTGCCGTTTAGGACATCTGGACAGGTACGTTCTGGCTTGTTCCCCAGGAGAAATTCGGCCTTGCCAGGGGTTTGGCAGGCTCGGCGGGAGGAAGAAAGGGAGCAAACACGGATTATGCCGAGTGAGAGGCTCTTAGTCTCAGGGTTTGGGCTTGAGCTCAGATGGGAACCTTGTTCTCTTCTTTAGGTCAGGGAATTAGCAACAGAGCAGCCTGGCTGGGAGGCCGCTAAAGCCAAGAGCCCCGCTCCAGTCTGTCCACAGCCAGTCAGGAGAGATCAAAAGTCTCCCAGTTTGTACCTTAGAAATTCTATCGGGTCCAAGGGTTCCCCCTGCAACGGCCTCTTGCCTCCTGCATCTCAGGAGCGAGGGGCACAATCGGGTTAGGGGAACAGGGGGGCTGCAGGTCGGGATTGAGGGCACCGTGAAGCATCCAGCTCTGGGTGAGCGGCCAGAAACGGGCCAGCGGCCTCGGCCACTCACCGCATCGAACTCACTGAGCGCAGCAGGAAAGGGAAGGGGGAAGTTACAGCCCGCTACTACTGTGTGAGAGACGGGGAGGGATAAATTCAGGTGAATGCTGCAGGCGGTGCCAGCAGGGGGCGCGCTCAGGCAGAGTGCAGAGGCATAAAGACAGGTCGCCACTAGCAGAAGAGGCAGCCTGTGTGTGATAGAGGGGTCAGTGTGCAGGGGTGAGTTAGAGGTTTGTGTCACCCCTCCCCAGGGTTCCAAAACGGGAGAGATTTCAGTTCTTTCAGGCAGCGGTGCCCCAAATCCTGACACCTGCTGCGGGGCTGAAATTGATCCCTGGCTGAATTCCCAGCGCCCCACAGGTTGAAACCTCGACCCCGCTGCAATCCCCTGAGTTTCCAGCACCTCTCCAGGCTGTAGCCGTAATCCACCGCGCCCCTGAAGTTCTAGCATCCCTTATCTGTGGTGGCCCCCTGAATCGCCAGAACAGACACGTCCTGCTGAAGGCCCAGTGAATACCCCTGGTTCCCCTACCCCCAAGCCATGAATGATGGGGCCCAAGCTGGGAGTGGCAGGGCTGAGTCCTGCGTGCCCGGTGCTCTCTGTAGGGGAGAAGCCTCCAGAGCCCATGGGCAGAGTTGCGGGGCTCTCTAGCAAGTGCAGCGCAGTCCCCGGAGACCCCACAGCTCTTTGGCTCCCTGTCCCCGGCCAGGTCAGAGGCGGGAGCACAAGCCACGGGAATCACTCCCCTGAACCTAGTCAAATCTCCTGTAGGGAAAGTGCCGCGTGTTTATCGGCAGGTGGCGCTGTTGCTAGAAAGGAACGGAATAGCCCAGAAAAGAACCCCCTGCCCGTATACAGATCGATACTCTGCCAAAAGGGCTTTGGGAGCCGGACCATTGTCTCCCGTAACACCTGGCAACAGCCCGTCTCTCAATCCCTGTGTGAGGAAACACAGTCACCGCCGGGTTCACCCCCATGCCCCGGGCGCCGAAAGTGTCAGGAGGATTCTAGGGCCCTGTGACTAGCGCTGGACAGACACCTGGGCCGAGTCAGTCTGACTCCTGCATGCGGAGCCGTAGGGCGAGTCAAGCACATCCCTCGCAGGAGCAGGGCGGGGCTCTTATAAGCAGCGCGGTATGCAAATGAGGGAGTCAGCGTCCTCTATAAATCTGTCCCTCGCTCTGCCCAGGCTGTACCCGCAGGGACAGTCCGAAGCGCCCGGAGAACTTTCTGCGCCAGGAAACATGAATTTTGTTATCCTTCTGTGTTTCGCTGTAGCGGCTTGGGAAGGTATTTTCTTCCTCTGTATAAGGGCAGAAGAATATTAAATTCCCCTCGCGTGGAGACCAATATTGATAACTTGTCTGTATTCCCAGGTGCCCGGTCCCAGATCACCTTGGTGGAGTCCGGAGGGGATGTGAAGAAGCCCGGAGACTCTCTGCGCCTCTCCTGCAAAGCCTCCGGCTTCACCTTCAGTAGCTACGCCATGAGCTGGGTCCGGCAGGCTCCGGGAAGGGGCTGGAGTGGGTCGCCAGCATTTACAGCTCGAGCACATACTACAGCGACGCGGTAAAAGGGCGATTCACCATCTCCACAGATAACTCCAACAGCCTGGTGCACCTGCAAATGACCGGCCTGAAGGCCGAGGACACCGCCCGCTATTACTGTGCGAGACACAGCGAGGGGAATCCCGACAGGCTGATACAAAAACCTCAAGCTGCAGCATCTCTCCTCTGCGCCGCGCGGGGGCAGCACTTCCACAGGGAATCGCGCGCAAGGCCCAGCAACGGGATCTACCTCCACAGTGTAAACAGAATCTCTCTCACTAGGCCCCAGGTTTCTACATCCATTCATGACCCTGTGTCTCTGAACCCCGGGGCTTCTTGACTAATCACGTTTCAGTGCGGCCGGTCTCAGACGCAGTGGTACAAAGGAGCAGCTCGGAAGAGCCAGACCCGGGAATTGGTTGTTGGTGATGCAGTAATTCGAACCTGGATTTCCCAAGCTGCCTTGTTGCAAGGCCCCAACATCCCCACGCCCGCCTCAGCCCCAGGGTGAGGGGAGAAAACAGGAAAAGTAAAAGCAGCTGCCCGGGCAGCTGGGGGTTGAACACTTCTGCAGTTTGGTGGGCACCGGGCACTGACGCTCTGGACCATCCTTCAAACTCCCTCAGGGTCTCTGAGGGTCTAACCCGCGCTGAAAGGGCCCATCAGGTTCCCAGCTCCTGGTGCCGCCCTACGAACACAGATGTTGGCCTGATGCCCCACAGGAATTCCGGCCCCCCGGACAACACATCAATGGGCCCTGGGGGAAGCCACAAGCTGCCCCTCCCCCTACCCAGAGAAACCCGAAGCGCCACCCCTCTGTGAGAAGACGCTCCCTCTGGTCGGTCACAGCCCCACCCCCACCTGCTTGAGGTGCCCCTCCCACCCTCCTTCTCTTCTCTGCCCCCTCTCCTGCCCCAGCAGCCCTGTGACCAGTCTGGCTCTTTTCCCTCCTGGCCACAGCTCACGCCTCCCAGCTCTGTCCCCAGGGGTTCGGTGCCCAGCTCAGCTCCTTTCTCCCAGCGTCCCTGCCTACCCCAGCCCGCTGCTCTTTTCCCTTCCCAGCCTGGTTCCTCCACCCCCTCGGCCAGAGCCCCCTGCAGTCCTGTGCCCGGCCTTACCCCCAGAGCTCGGCTCCCTCCGTCTATTCCCATGGTTTGAAGGCTGCAGCGATTGCAGCAGTGAACTCCCAGCTCTGCCTTCCCAGCGTGCCTTGGGCCCGGCTGAGGTCAAATAGCTTCTGTGTTGTCTTAGGTCGGGGCCCAAATTCTATAGATCTCTGGCCTCCTCCATGGCCTTCAGATCCTGAGGCTATTTCATAGAATCATAGAATCATAGAGCTGGAAGAGACCTCAGAAGGTCATCAAGTCCAACCCCCTGCTCTAGGCAGGACCAATCCCAACTAAATCAACCCAGCCAGGGCTTGGTCAAACCGAGACTTAAACACCTCCAGGGATGGAGACTCCACTACTTCCCTAGGTAACCCATTCCAGTGCTTCACTACCCTCCTAGTGAAATAGCTTTTCCTAATATCCAACCTGGACCTCTCCCACCACAACTTGAGACCATTGCTCCTTGTTCTGCCATCTGTCACTACTGAGAACAGCCTCTCTCCATCCTCTTTGGAACCTCCTTCAGGAAGTTGAAGGCTGCTATCAAATCCCCCCTCACTCTTCGCTTCTGCAGACTAAACAGACCCAACTCCCTCAGCCTCTCCTCATAAGTCATTTGCTCCAGCCCCCTAATCATTTTGGTTGCCCTCCGCCGGACCCTCTCCAATGCGTCCACATCCTTTTTGTAGTGGGGGGCCCAGAACTGGACACAATACTCGAGATGTGGCCTCACCAAAGCCGAATAAAGGGGAATAATGACATCTCTGGATCTGCTGGCAATGCTCCTCTTAATGCAACCTAATATGCCATTAGCCTTCTTGACTACAAGGGCACACTGTTGACTCATATCCAGATTCTCATCCACTGTAACCCCCAGGTCCTTTTCTGCAGAACTACTACTTAACTGGTTGGTCCCCAGCTTGTAACTGTGCTTGGGATTCTTCCGTCCCAAGTGCAGGACTCTGCACTTGTCCTTGTTGAACTTCATCAGATTTCTTTTGGCCCAATCCTCCAATTTGTCTAAGTCACTCTGGACCCTATCTCTGCCCTCAGGCATATCTACCTCTCCCCCTAGCTTAGTGTCATCCGCAAATTTGCTGAGGGTGCAATCCATCCCCTCATCCAGGTCATTAATAAAGATATTGAACAAAACCGGTCCTAGAACCGAACCTTGGGGCACTCCGCTAGAAACTGACCGCCAACCTGAAATCGAGCCGTTGATCACTACCCGCTGGGCCCGGCCTTCTAGCCATTTTTCTATCCATCTTACTGTCCATTTATCCAATCCGCATTCCCTTAACTTGCTGGCAAGAATATTGTGGGAGACCGTATCAAAAGCCTTGCTAAAGTCAAGGTATATCACATCGCATAGGATGGAATTTCAAAGCCATGCTGGGTATTTTGATGCCCTGGATTTATTACTCTGTAGTAGGAATCCCGTGTACAGCTGAGAAACACCTACAGCTAGGTTATGCCTCAGTTTCTCCTCTGCAAAATGGTGTAACTACACTTCTGTACTGAACAGGAATATGGCAGAGAGAAATCCTATATTATTAAAAGGCAAATCAGACACTGTCATGAGGAGGGCAAGACAAGGGCTTGGATAAGGTCGGGAAGAGGAGGAATAGAATGGAATTTTTATTGTTGTTATTGTTATTGCTGCTGAACTCAGCGTGATTCATAATGTTCCGGTTCCCAGGTGCCGCTGGTGGAGTCCAGAGAGGAGCGAACTTCTGGCATTGGATTTAGCGCATTTTTGCGAAGGAATCGGGTCTGTTTGACCCTTGTTGAAAGGAGACACCTGATAAATGTGGAGACAAAAAAAGTGTCCCCGGCGCTCAACACCCTGGCTGGTGGCAGGAGAGTCTCTGTCAAAGCCTTTTCCCAGCCGCGGGGGCTTCTCTGTGCGCAGAGCTGCTGGCAGCTTGATGGCTGCAGTCCCTGGGAAATTCCCGTTCGGCGTCGCTGTGTCTCCTCTGTTGGGCGGATCTGCAGGGGCTGGGAAAGGCCTCCACACGGGGGTGTTTGGGAAGAGCTGGCTAAAGACCCTTCCTGCTCACAGGAGACCCAGGCTTGGCTGGCCAGTTCCTCCCTGCAGCCCCCAGCTTGTCTGTTCGGCTCCGTTTGAGTGTCTCTTATCAGGAAAAGAAAAGGCCTGGCCGTGCCAACCGTGTCCGCGCCTGTTCCGGGCAAAGACAGGCTCCCCACGGGCTAAGTTTTGGCAAGTGGCCAATGCCAAGTCAGGAGCCGGTGGGAAGGTTCCCGGGGCTCAGAACTGAGCCAAGGCAGCTGCAGACAACACACAGAGCACTGGAGGGGAGGGAAGGGCCGCGCTTCGGAAGTTGTCGGTTTCTCTAGCACCATAAAGTAGACTATTTTAAAAGCCTTCCTGCAGGAAAGTGTAGTGGCTCAGCTGGTTAAAGCGCCTTCCCAGTAAACAGGAGAGTCTGGGTTCGACTCCCAGTGGTGCATTTCTGTAGCCTCCGCTCACCTTTTCCACTGTCCTTCTGGGAAACAGAAGAGCCTGAACTGAAATGGCTTGTTGAGAAAAAGGCTGATTGGAGAGGAGCGTTGGAAAGAATAAAACCACGAGCCTGGAGCTGGTGAGGAGGCTGCTGGACTGGCATTGGCAAGGTAGATGCTCTGACTGCAAGTACTGGGACAGGAGAGCCAAAGCCTTGTGATTCCCTGGCGGTATCAGCGCCCTGAGAGCGCAACCTCTGCAGATTTGGCAGCAATGAAAAGTTACTTTCCTGTCGCCTCCGTTTGGCAGGTCAAAGGCAACACATGAAGCATTTAACAGAGGCCTGGGCAAAACACCCTTGGCGGGCCGAATCCGCCCCTCCCCCGACAAGCCACAGGATCCGGCCAAGCCACAGGATCCGGCCCACAAACGCAGCAGGGAGCCGCTCAGAAAAGCTGCTGTCGAGCCCCGAGGGTCCGGCCGGGTGTTACTAAGCCGGATACATAGAGGGCGGGGGGAACCTCAGCTGAGACCAAACCCGCCCCAGAAGGGCCTGGTGGTAGCGCCCTAGTTTCGCAGCAAGGGGACCAGACCCAAACGGAGAGACCTTGCTGGCTCCATCGGCCCGGGGAGCGCAGGGTGCCTGGGGTGCATTTACCGGAGCAGGGAGGGGCCGGTGCATCCACCCTCGCGCTGTGACCCCAGGGCCTCCCCTTTCTGCTTTAAATCTCCCTCTGTCTCCCTCTGCAGGCAGTGGAGGGCGGAGCCAGTAGCAAGGAAGCCGGAAGGCCGAGTCCAGCGCGAGGGCTGGGGACTAGAAGTGACGTTCTCCGGCACCGACTGGCCACTCGGAACGGGTGAAATTTATCCCTTTGTAAATGGGCCGTCCCGGGGACCTCTCCAGCTATTGAGCGTCACGTGGGACTTTTATCCCGCCCCGCAGCGCTTCTCCCCAGCCTGAGGAACCGGGGTCCAAACCCGCTCCCACAGCACAGCCCCGACCTGCCATTTCCCGAGCTGTCCTGGGATACGTTCTTCCCATTCTCGTTGTTCACATTGTAATGTACTAGGAATGTCTCATTGATGTAACTGGCGGCTCGTTTGTACCATTGACACCGACCTCGGCAGTGGGGGTGGGGAGAGCGAGAGAGAGATGAGGTATATGGGGATAGATAGATAGATAGATAGATAGATAGATAGAGGGGGTGTGTGGGAGAAAGAAAGAAAGAAGGAGGGATGGGAAACCCAGCCTGAGGCTCTCCCGACTGAACACCGAGTGGCCACTCTCACCGGCTGTGTGAGCAAAGGGGGCTGAGAGGTGAGGGGCAGCTTCAAGCCTTTGCACCGGCGCCAGCAGCAGAGGACGGAGATTTGTGGCTCGGGCTCTTGCCTGTAACCCCCCGGGGGCAGGGAGAGGAAGGGCTGTGGAGCTCTCCTGGGGACTGCCTTGTGCTGGCTAGAGAGCCCCACAACTCTGGCCATGGGCTCTGCAGACTTCTGCCCAAAGGGAGCAGTGGGCGTGCAGGACTCCCAGCATGAGCCCCACCACTCACAGCTTCGAGGATAGGAGGAGGCGGGATCGTCTCTTCAGCGTAGTGTGTGCTGGGAATTCAGGGGGTGGCAGCACCGGGGGCTGTCAGGGATCTGGCTTCAGTCCTGCACACAGAAAGGGCTGCCTCCCCCCCCTTTGAGAAACCCTGCGATACGGTGCCCCTGGGGAGGGGTGACACAAACCACTGACTCATCCCCACAGCCGGACCCCTCTATCACACACAGGCTACCCGTCTTCTGCCGGCTCTTACATGCCTCTGCACCCTGCCTGAGAGCGCCACCTGCTGGCCACCGCCTGCTGCAGTCACCTGCCAGGCACACACAGGCGGCTGCTGCGGCTGCACTGACTGCGACTGACCAGCAGGGGCTCGGAAACACGAGACACTTTGCCTATTAAAATATGTCGGGAAACCTGCAGGAGGGATCGCTGTTCCCGGCCAATGGGAGCTGCGACAGCACAGTCCGTCTCCAGCAGACAATACCGGGTGAATCTCATGAGAGGTCCCGAAATATCTCCGCTCTATTCAGCAGGTGCAGCTGGAAGGTGGGATTCAAACTCCCATCAGCGTAGCCACACAATACTCAGAAAAACTGTTCCCTTTGAAGGGCTCCAATGAACCCGAATTGAGTCTGAGTCACACGCTGGGACACGCAGGGGAGTGTGACTCTGTTTCCCGCCACACACCGCTCCCTGCCTAGGGCTCTGCTCTGTTTATACTCACCAAGTAAAACCCGCATGCAAATCCCTGTCCCGGAACTGCCTGGTTAAATACCAGTCCTTGGTTCTAGGAGCCTCGGTCTCTGCCCAGACACAGACCTGCCCGGCCCTGCCCGCTGGGGAGTTCCGCTCCTTTCATGAAAACGAGAATGAAGTTTCTGTGGCTTTTCCTTTCATTGTTCTTGGCTACCAGCTGTGAGTGTTTTAGAGAGGAACTGGGGACAAGGACAGAGATTCAACGATTCGCTAATTTGTTCCCTGGTTTCTTTCCCTTTTCCCAGGTGTTCTCTCTCAGGTGCAGCTGGTCCAGTCCGGCCCAGGGGCGGTGAAGCCCGGACAGACCCTCACCCTGACCTGCTCTGTCTCCGGGTTCTCCATCTCTACTCCGTATTACGACTGGCACTGGAACCGGCAGCCCCCCGGGAAAGGGCTGGAGTGGGTGGGATACGTGCATCCATATGATGGGAACACAGGCTACGTCCAGTCTCTCCAAGGCCGAGCCACCATCTCTGGAGACACCGCCAAGAACCAGGTCTCGCTGCAGCTCCACTCGCTGACAGCTGCAGACACCGCCACCTATTACTGCGCCAGGGGAGGCACAGTGACACAGAGCGCAGCGGACCCCGCACAAAAAGGGGAACCGGTTTCTAAGTAGCCTGGCGAGTCCACAAGAGCCGGGCGAGCTAAGCCCCTCAGAGATCAGGACACACAAGGGGATGGATGCGAACAGACCACACGCTCCTGTCAGGCAGTGACTGGGGACGTGCGATTGTCTGTCACATGAGAACACAGAGCGCAGGGGCAGTCTGATTCCCCATTATTTCTTCCCACAGAATATAAGGGGTCTGGGAAACAGGATCTTTGCCCCCACTACCCCAGAAAATCCAAATGATATCATGGGAACTAACTCTCTCTCCTTCGTACAGCGCTCCTTGGGACCCAGCGTGCGCACTGGAGGGTGAGGTGGGTGGGTTGGGGCTTGGAAGTCAGACGCAGGGATTTGTTGCTGGCTTTTTCACTCCCTATGTTGCTCGGAAATTCTCTGCCACTCTCTGTGTCTCGATTTCCCCTCCTTTTTTTCTTGGGGGAGAGGGGGTTTGCAAAGCTGAACAAAAGATTCTGGATTCTCAATTCGTGTCCATGGGGGCACCCAAACCCGTTAAGCGCCTTTGGAAACATTCCACTTTGGGCTGTAGGAGCTTTGCGCACAGGAGGGTGTCACAGGGCTTAAACTGAGCCGACCGTCTCGGGGCCATTGTCACACAGACCCCATTGGCCTGAGGCGTTTTCTATCAGTGACACAGCAGGCCAGAATCTCCCACTCAGAGCTCAGCCCTCTCCTAGAAGGGAGAGGAAATGGTAACAGAGATCATGCAGAATCCCTATTATATAGTTTCAGAGCCATCACTCTAGTGAGACTGCCTGTCTACTATTGAAGAAGATACCTGATAGAGGAGCCATGTATCTAGATCATGTAGGTTAGATTATAATAAATGAACACGGTTATTTGATACCCAATGATGTCCCAGCGGTCTTTTCATATTTATAACACAGAGTTGGGTGACTGCTTTTGGAGAAATATCTTATACACTGAAAAATGCAGGTAAGGTAGACAGAAGTTATTCATGAATCAGGGTCAAATTCAGTGAATCATTTCCGATTTTTAAAAAAGGCCAAAAATGGAAAAATCTAAATGTTTGATTTTCACATTTTTGAAGCAGATGTTTTGTTTCAGAATGATGTTTCATTTAGAAATATATCTACATTTATTTCAACCAACAACCAAAACAAAACAAAACAAAACAAAAACAATCCTAAAATTAAACAAACCCAAAATTCATGCTAGATTCAACAAAATATTGAGTTCATCCTGAAATGAAATGTAGCTTTTGGTTTCTGGGGGGAAAAAAATCCATTTGGGGTCAACCCACCTTGAAAGTATTTTGGATTTTTCCATTTGGTCACCAAAGGGAGATAGACATTATTCACTCCACAGTATCCATTTATTGATCCCATCCCCACAACATCTGATCACTTTGGGGGAGATTTTTCAAAGGTACACAAATCATGTTGGATATTAAGGAGTGTAAAGTAGTCTAACTCACTTGGGTGTGTGTTTGAATCCCTGTAGTGGCCTGTGACGGCGCGTTGGGGTTTTCCCGTCTCCTGCACCCCCGTAATGGCACGGACAGACTCCACCAGCCAGTAGAATAGAGGGAGTTTATTGCTTCTCCAGAGTACTGCACAGCACAGATGTCATCTGGTTACAGGAACCGGGCCTAGGAAGCCGCAGCCCCCCTTGAGATGGGGGAGACTGGGTCCCTAAATTCCAGTGCCTTTCCCTAGGCTGTCTCCTCCATGATCCCAGACAGAAACTAACTCACTCACTTCCAACCCTGCCCCCATCCAGGGTTCCACTCCCCTGCTTCCCATTGTTCTGCTCCCTGGGAGATACCTGTCTGACCAGTTTTGAAGCCCCCTTGCATAATGACTCATCCCCTGCCCTGCCGGGCTGTGCTGCAGAGAGCAGACAGTGGAGGTCACTCACAACCCACTACGTCACACGGCCTATCTGCATTTTCAGCATTTTTGTAAACCTGACCCCATGTACATCACTTTTTAAAGTCTGCCCTTCATAAAATATGATGACTCATACATCAGTCATAGTAACAGCTTTCAAATACCTAAAAGGGTATTACAAGGAGGAGGGAGAAAAATTATTCTTCTTAACATCTGGGGCTAGGACAAGAAGCAGAGGGCTTAAATTGCGGCAAGCGAGGCTTAGATTGGGCATTAGGAAAAACTTCCTAACTGTCAGGTTGAGTAAACACTGGTATAAATTGCCTAGGGAGGTTGTGGAACCTCCATCATAGGAGATATTTAAGAGCAGGTTGGATAGACAGTGTGACGACGCGTTGGGGTCCCCTGACTCCTGCACCCCCGTAATGGCACGAACAGACTCCACCAGCCCGTAGAATGGAGGGAGTTTATTGCTTCTCCAGGATACAGCACAGCACAGCACAGATGTCATCTGGTTACAGGGCAGGCCTAGGATGCCTCAGCCCCCCTTGAGATGGGGGAGACTGGGCCCTAAATCCCAGCCCCTGGCTTAGGCTGGTTCCTCCATGATCCCAGACAGAAACTAAAACTAACTCTTCCAGCCCTGCCCCCAGCCAGGGCAGCATTCCCCTTCCTTTGTCTCTCTCCTGGGGTAGCTGGTCAGACAGGTTGAGAGACCCTCTTAGCATAATGACTCATCCTTCTGGGCTGTGGTACCGATGGCAGCCATTGGGGATTACCACAGAGCCAGCATAGGAACTAGCCAGATACCCCCACTACGTCACAACATCTCTCAGGGATGAGCTAGATGGTACTTGAACTGGATTTGATTAACCTTCCAGATCCCTTACAGTTCAAGAATTCCATGAGTAGAATTCCATTTTAGTAGAAGTTATAGGAATGGGAATAAGCGGGGACTCTGTCCATGGTGCTGAATTGGGAACCGGCTATTTGCATCTGTATGAGCCAGAATGTGAAACAGTTTTAGGCACCTCAGTAAGCAAATATGCACCTAGTGAGCTCTTCAAAATCACCTATGCATCTAATGCCTATGGGTTCCAATAGGAGTTGTGACATAGTGTTGATTCCTTGCTGGTTGCTATGCTGGGTAGTGGGCTGTGGGTGACCTCCACTGGCTGCTGTCTGTAGCACAGCCCAGCAGGGCAGGGGATGAGTCATTATGCAAGGGGGCTCTGAACCTGTCCGACCAGTTATCTCCCAGGGAGTGGAACAATGAGAAGGAGGCGGAGTGGAGCCCTGAGCGGGGGGAGGGAGGCAGGGCTGGAAGTTAGTTAGTTGGTTTCTGTCTGATATCATGGAGGAGGCAGCTGAAGCTACAGGCTGAGATTTAGGGGCCCAGTCTCCCGCATCTCAAGGGGGGGCTGAGGCATCCTAGGCCTGCCCTGTAACCAGATTACATCTATGCTGTGTTGTATCCTGGAGAAGCAATAAACTTCCTCTATTCTACTGGCTGGTGGAGTCTGTTCATGCCAGGAGACGGGGAACCCGACGCGCCACCACAAGTACCAAGTGAAAAACCAGCAAGTATCTCTCTTCCTCTTTAGGCATCGGAAAACCTTTAAAAATCTGGCCCTGAATTCTTAAGAGCAACATTATCATGCAACCTATTAGGCTTTGTGTACACTGCCAATTGAGTGACATAGTATTTGTCATTCATCGGTGCTTAATCACCACCCCCTCCAACGAGAAAAGCTAGTGATGCCTTACAATTCGTTTGTTTCAACAGTCATTGCGAATGTAACTCTTGATAGTCTCATTAAACCTATACACGTACAATTTATTCAGAAACCTGTCCTCAGCCTCAGTGCCTTATTCTGGCACTGTGTTACACAGGCTGTGAAACGGGATTTGTTTTCTCAGGAAGTTTTAGACCTACTAAATTAAATTGCAAGGATTCATCCCCATCCCTTAATCTATGTATAACGCTAATCTGTGTTCTGATCTTCCCAACACACTGCAGAGTAATACAGCTACAGTTGGGTGAACTTTTTGGCTGAATTGATATCGGTGAAGAATGCAGCTAGTGTAAATCTAATATGGTGCGAAAGAGGAGTAGCAAGACTGTGAATGCGCCTGGTGCTCTGCTCCCTAGTGGTACAGACTGACTTACAGGGAGACAGGAACATAAGGAGCTCCTGGTAAATGCCTTGGCTGGTCCAGCGTTGCCTCCGATCCTGCGCTCTATTGTTCTTCTCCAAATATATAACCTCTTCTGCCAGCCTCAGCACAGCCCGCCCTGGGGACCTGGGCCAGGGCTGCGGGAACCTGCGATGTGCAACGGAGGCACAAAGGGCCTCATTAGAGGTCCAAGTTCTTCCAAACACTCTCAAAGGTTCACAGAGTGTCAGGCTGTCCTGCACCATGGTGGCTGGCGCGCGGGAGGGCGGGCAGAGGGAAGGAGGGGAACTCGGGTGCTAGTTTCCAAAGCCAGGGGAAAGTTTTACCTCTTGGAAGCGTTTGGTGGTTTCCTTTGTCTTCCTCAGTAGCCCATCTCGGGGCGCTGCTGGGACCTGCCTTTTGGGGGGAGATCTGGTTAGCAGGGCAGACGGGCAGATGCATGCTGGGAAAGGAAGGCTAGCGAGAGAGAACAAGTCCTTCCCAGGCTAGAAGGAGAGCTGAGTGAGCGCAAAAGCAGGTCTCGTTCGCCCACAGAAGGTGGCCCAATCTAAGACATTATCTTACCCTCCTGATGTCTGTGGGACTGACATGACCACAACATCACTAAAAACAGAGGAAGGGAGAGCGAGAATAGAGCGAGCGAGAGAGAAGGGGGGGGGAAGGTATGGGGATAGATGGACGGACGGCGTTGTGACGTAGTGTGGGTACCTTGCTGGTTGCCCCACGTTGGGCTGTGGGTGACCCCCACTGGCTGCTGTCTGTACCACGGCCCAGCCCAGTAGCTGATTGGACAGGGAGGTAACCTGTTCTGCCAGTTACCTCCCAGGGAGAGGAACAAAGGAAGGTGGAATGCTGCCCCTGGCTGGGGGACAGGGCTGGAAGTGAGGGAGTTAGTTTCTGTCTGGGATCATGGAGGAGACAGCCTAGGGAAGGGGCTGGAATTTAGGGGCCCAGTCTCCCCCAACTCAAAGGGGGCTGAGGCATACTAGGCCTGCTCTGTAACCAGATTACATCTGTGCTGTGCTACATCCTGGAGAAGCAATAAACTCCCTCTATTCTACTGGCTGGTGGAGTCTGTTCGTGCCGCTACGGGAGTGCAGGAGGCGGGGGAACCTGACGCGCCATCACAGGGGTGTATGGGGATAGCTAGATAGAAAGATGCATATGGAGATGGATGGATGGATACAGGTCGGGCGCATGGAGATAGACAGACAGATAGGGATGGCATGGCACCAAGGTGGCCGGGGGGAACAGGGCCTACCCATCCCTGACTGCTGGTGTCCACTGCCAGGCGCCGGGAACCCTCCATTCATGTCCCAGGTTTCTTTCAGGGGCCAAGCCCCACACAGGAGTACGGCGGGGAACAGGGCTGGATTACCCAATAGGGCACCAGCAAATCTGGGGCTTAAAAAAAAAAAAAAAAAAAAAAGAGAGAGATTTTACTGTATAGTATTGTTTTTATTTTGAATAACATATGGAGGTCACCATAATCTTTTTCAGAGCTTAGGGCCTCTAAAGGTCTTAATCCCGCCCCGGTAGGGAGGGCCGTGCTGGAGAGTAAATTCCTGGATTTTGTGGCAGTGAGTGTTTGTGCAGCACCGAGTACAGGGGGCCCGTCCGTGTCTTGGACTTCTGGGCAGGGCCAGAGAACAAATATGGGGAACCAAGCGGGGGGCAGCCACAGAGGTGAAGGGTGGAGAGTCTGTATGAACAGAGCAGCTGCAGCTCGAAATGGGATCGATTGGCCACTTGGTGGCAGGCGACGACCGTCAATGGAGAGAGGGGGGTGTTTCCCAGGCTTCACCTGGTGCCGATCCCTCTTACTCCTCAACCGAACTCCCCGAGGAGCCTTCTGGAGCGTGTAGCTGAAAGACAGCTCAGCCCCATTGCGTCACGGCTGGCTCCCTGTTGGCTTTTAGCAGCAACTCCCCTGCCGGTCCCGGCAGCGCGCTGAGCACTAGGGTTCATTGTCCGCTCGTAAGAAGCAAGTTCTCTGACTCAGTTTCCTTTGTAAAGCTCGCCCCTCCCCCCGCCGGGAGCAGAATCCGCCGTCCCCAGGGGTTGTGCAGCTCCAGGCAAACCCCGCAGACAGTAGCGGGGGAAGGAGAGGAAGGAGCCTCAGCCGTTCAGTTAACACCCCCGGAGGGGCTCACTCCAGTTCTACTCAGCCAGGGTTTACTTTGCACTCAGAATGTGTTTTTGTAGGCTGGTGGCTCCCTCTCCCTGGTTCTTCTCATGCACACGGACACCCGCACTAGCAGAAGCCTGGAGGTGCAGAAAATGGGATGTTTACTGGATTCGATTCCAGCAAGCGCGAGTCTAGTTGCCTTGTCCCTGTTTTCCCAACTTATTTCCTGTTTGCCCCCAATGTAGATAGGAATATTCTCAGCTCTAACTCAACCAACCATTAACTCACCAGTCATAAGATATTATAACGTAATCGTCTAACCAGTTATATTCCACCACCGTAATGGGTTTACACCCAGCAAAATCAATTGTCCGGGAGGCAGAAACGATCAAAGAACCAGAGGCCACACACAGAAACAATAGAGAAGTGAAGACAATAAAGGAAACAACCATTAAAAAATGCGGGTTTCACAAGCACACGTGCTATGCGAGTTCTTGCCTAACAGAAAGGGAGCAGCCTGTTTTCTTTAAGTCTTCTCAACTCTCCCCTTCTTTTGGAGATGATAGCTCGGATCCGCTTTCCCCGGCCCCAAATTCCCTTATTTCCGGGGGTTGGCTTGGGATCTGAGGAAATGACCGGACAAGTACTGGCTTCTGGTTGCCCCTGCTGCTTAGCCAAAGGCTCTGGCCCCAGAACAAGGCCTCGCATCGTCATGGGAAGCGAAGATCCATGGACAAATGGACGGTGATTCCACTACACCTCACCCCAACCCCAAGACTCTAACATGGTTCAAGACAAAAACTACCTAAATGTCTAGAGGGCAGGTCCATGGATGGCTCCGAGCCGGGATGGGCAGCCTTTGTTAAGCAGAAACTGGGAGTGTGAGACAGGGAATGAGTCACGAGGTGATTAACTGTTCTGTTCATTCCCTCTGGATTACCTGGCAGGCCACGAAGCTAGATGGTCCTTTGGTCTAAACCAATCTGATCCTTCTCATTCGCTCCACTCATTTATCTCATTCTTTTACAAAATCCGATTTTAATTTTGGCTTCACAGCGTCCCATTGCAATGCCTTCCCCTGGTTCCCTGTGCCGTGTGTGAAGAAATCCCCATGTTTCTTGTAAAGCTGCTGCCTCTTCATTTCATTGGGAGACCCCTGGTCAGACTGGAAGGAAGGAAAGGGCTGGAGCACGCAGCGGTCGCTGGTCGCTTGTTCATTTCCCTGCACTGTGACCCAGCCACGAGGCAGCAGCGGAGCCGAAGCGCTAAGAGCTCCTGCGCTCACTGCCCCTTTTCTAGGGCGGTAACGGGGTGTCGGACTTTATGCAAATCTCCCCGCCTGGGCCCAGGTTAAATCGCAGCTCCTGGGTTCTCCGGGACCCGCCTGCCCAGGGGCTGAAGCGGGTTTCAGTTTTTCATCATTCTCGTTGCACCGTTTCCCAAGGATGGACCCCGCGGTGTCGCTGCTGCTGTTACTCGCCCTCTCGCCCTGTGAGTCGGGAGAGGAAATCCTGGGAATGATCAAAGCCTCAGAGAGCGAGTTGAGGATTTAATTGTAACGGTTCGTGTCTTTGCAGGTGTCCGGTCCCAAATCCAGCTGGTTCAGTCCGGGCCAGGCGCTGTGAAGCCCGGAGAGACCCTCACCCTGAGCTGCGCTGTCTCGGGTTACACAATCACCAGCGGTTACGGTTGGAGCTGGATCCGGCAGCCCCCCGGGACAGGGCTGGAGTGGCTGGGGTGGGGATATTACAGCAGTTCCAAGTGGAACACAGAGTACAGCTCCTCCTTCCAGAGCTGGGTCACCATCTCCCTTGACTCCTCCAAGAACCAGTTCTCGCTGCAGCTCCGCACGCTGACAGCTGCAGACACCGCCACCTATTACTGCGCCAGAGACACAGTGACACCGAGCAACGCGGGGCCCGTACAGAAAGGGGAAGCACGTATTCAGCTGCGTAGAGATGCTGATGTCGGAACCGGGCCATTGGTAACTCGGGGCGCAGTGGGGCGGGAGAACTGTAGTTGTGACTCTCCCTAGCTTGTTACCACTTACTACTGACAAAGCGGGGACCGGAGCGAGAGGGGTTCGGGTTTGCAAACAGCCCGTTGGGCGTTAGGAGCGGAAAGTGACGGACTCTCTGGCAAGAGATTTATAGGGAGGAGAAGGAGGGAAAATCCTTCATGTAGGGCTCCTCCCGGTGGCGTCTCCCCCCTTCACACGCAGTTCCCGCCTGTATCCCCACAGCGCCACCGTGTGGCCGGGGAACTATCCTAGCCCCCGGCTCACAGAGGAGGAGCGGGGCACAGGGAGATGGAGGCGGGGTTATGCAAATGAGCAGTTCAGTGCCCGAATGGGGTTGTGTGGCGTGCTCAGCGTCGGAATAAGCCCCGCCTCGCTGAGCCTGGGGATGGGCCCAGCTGAGATTTGCTGAAGGGGCTCGTGCATTTCTTCCCCTCCCCCCGCTCTCCTGTGGCAATCCCAGCCCTGAGGCTGGGCTGTTGCCAACGGACGGAGCTGACACATCCCCACCCGCATCCATTTCTGCTATTCCACAGTCACCATGGAGACAAAAGGCCCCACAGCTCAGCCAGTACTGCCTCGGGGGGGAGGAGGGCTGCAAGGAGGGAATGGGCCACCCCAGGGAAAACAGGGGCGGGGGAGGAGGCGACAGTGCCCCGCACGGGAGGGTTCGGTCTGTTCCGGCCGTACTACACACCACCCATGGCGGCCAGGATCACAGTGGGGGTTGCTTCCAGGAGTGGGGCACGGGTCAGTGCCAGGGAACGAACACTTCCAGCCACCCAGGCGCCCCAGTGATTCGCAGTTTGCTGTGTCTCTCTGCAGGTGGTCAAGGCCATCAACCGGGTGCTGCTCTGCAGGGTGGTCTGCCTCACCAACCCGGATGCTGTCATCCGGGGGTTCGGTGCCCTCAGCTTCCCCAACTGCAGGGAGGCCATCGACGGGACGCACATCCCCATCCATGCCCCAGAACACCAGGCCTCCCAGTATATCAACAGGAAGGGGTACTTCTCCGTGCTCCTGCAGGCCGTGTCTGACCACCAGGGCCCGTTCACGGACATTAATGTGGGCTGGTCCGGTAAGGCACATGATGCCAGGGTGTTCCGCAACTCCTCCGTGTGCCAGAGGCTGCATGCCGGGACCTTCTTCCCTGACCGCCACATTAGGGTCGGGGACATGGACATGCCCGTCTGCCTAGTGGGGGATGTGGCCTACCCCCTACAGCCCTGGCTGATGAAGCCGTACATGGGGCACCTCAACCCCTCCCACCAGGCCTTCAATGCCAGGCTCACCAGGGCCCGCATTGTGGTCGAGGGGGCCTTCGGACGACTGAAAGCACGCTTTAGGTGCCTCCTCACCTGCCTCGACCTCGCCGAGCACAATATCCCTCCCGTGGTGGCAGCATGTTGTGTGCTGCACAATTTGTGCGAGCAGAAGGGGGAGGCTTTCCTGCCATCCTGGATGGCTGAGGCTGAGTGCATGGCTGGCCACTAAGCTCAGCCCTGCACCACTGCCATCTGGGAGGCTCAGCGGGGGGCCGTCCAGATCCAGGAAGTCCTGCGGGAGAGCTTCCTGATGGAGGAGGAGGACTGAACTCTCCCTGCATGCCCCATTGGCCTTCTTGCACCCTCACCTCCTTCCCCTTTCCCCTCCCTAACCCCACTTCCTAATGTTAAATAAAGACACCTGTTTTGAAAAAACAATCCCTTTTTATTTTACATAACTGGGGTGGGGGGAGGGAGGAATGAGGGTGGGAAAGGTGAGGAGGAAACCTGGGAGGAGGGAGCTAGAAGGGGGAGGAAGGGGAGGAAGGGAAGGGAAAGCTCAGGGTTGGGGTCCTGCTGGCTCTCCCGTCTCGCAGAACTGCGGGTGCGGGGCGCTGGGGGAGTGGGTGTGGAGGGTGGGGCAGGAGGGACGGGGTGTGTGGAGGAAGCAGGAAAGGGAGCAGGGGTGGGAGGAGGAGCGAGAGCGGGGGCGGCCACAGGGGCCGGAGCAGGAGGAGGCAGGAACTTGTCCACCAGGGTCTGGAGGTGGCCTCTGAGGGCACGGCCCTGCTCCTCCAGCACCTCCAAGCTCTGCTGCCGCAGCCGCAGGTCCTCCCGGACCCACTGTGGAGCTGGTGCTCCAGTAGCCGCAGGTGCCGCCGGTGGTAGTCCTCGAGGTTCCTGGTGCGCCTGCTGGCCCAGGTGCGGGTGGCTGTTCCAGGCGGGGTGGGGCACCCTGCAGTCCCAGGTGCTGCGGCTGTGGTGAAACAAGAGCAGTGGTCAGTCTCCTGGGGACACGGTGGTGAAACCCAGCCCCCCTCTGCAAGGCAAGATCGGCGTGTGGGGAACGGGCTAGGGCCCCTGCATGACACCCAGCTGCTGCTCCACGGTGGGCAAGGCCCAGGCGCACGGTCCCTGGGCTCCCTCCCCCCACCCTCCTGTACACATAAGGGGAGCATGATGGCACTCACATGTGGAGTCCTCCTCGGCCTCGGACGACACAGCTGATGTGCTCTGTGGGATGTCTCAGGGGTCCTGGGTCCTGGGCAGGCTCCCTGCAGGCTCCTGACTCTCGGCGTCCTCCTCCTCCTCGGTGTCAGGGACGGGTCCCTCTGCCCTGGGGTCGATCACCACCCGGGGAGCATGGCCTGCATGAGCCCCCAGGATGTGGTCCAGGGCCTCAAAGTGGGGGCAGGCCTCCGGGTCGGTCCCTGGCTGGGAGGCCCTGAAGTAGGACTGCTGCAGATCCTTAATTTTGCAGCGGACCTGCTCCCAGGTCTGCATGTGGCCTCTGGTGGCCAGGCTGGCGGCCATGCGGCTGTAGACGGCCGTGTTCCTGTGCCTAGTGCAGAGATCGTGGACATTGGAGGCTTCCCCCCAAACTTCAATGAGGTCCACGATCTCCGCACTAGACTAGGCAGGCGCCCCCCTCTTGCAGCTCCGGGCAGGCTCCTGTGAGCCGCCAGCCTGGTCCTGGGAAGAGGGGGAGGGCTGGGTGGCAGCAGGTGGGTGGCTCATGGTGTGCCAGGTGCAGGGTCTGCTGGCTGGGTGCTGGCAGGCTTGCAACTGGCACAAGCACTGTAGCCAGACCGTGGTCCTTTAAGGGCTCCGGGGCCGGGAGGGGAGCAGAAGAGTTTTCCTGGTTTGGCCCAGAGTGGCCACCAGGGAAACCTGGGAAGGGCTAGCCTCCAACTAGTTCGAATTAAGTGGCTACACAGCCCTTAATTCGAACTACTTAATTCGAACTAGGTGTTAGTCCTCGTAGAATGTTTACCTAGTTCGAATTAAGAGCTCCGCTAGTTCGATTTAAATTCGAACAAGTGGTTTGCATGTGTAGCACCTATGAAAGTTAATTTGAACTAACAGCTGTTAGTTCGAATTAACTTTGTAGTGTAGACATACCCTAAATGGTTTTCGCAGGGGTTGCTGATGTAGAGGCTGATGTGCAGAGAGATGCGGGGACTGGCTGGATGGGGCCGGCTGCCACTGAGATGGGCCCGATGTTTCCCTCGGTCTCAAGTGAAATTCCCACCCTACGTGTGTGTCACCTAATTGTCAATGTCACGAGTTCCATCCTTACACACACAGGAGTCGGAATTCCTTCTCGCCCTCGGAGCGGCTTCCACCCACCAGCCCGTTCTCCGCCCACGCGCGCTTGTCTCCAGCAGCCGGGCCAGGAGTAGGTGCCTGGGGATGGGACATCCCTTCCCTCCTCCCTTGGGGAAAAGTATCTTCCTGATCCCCCGCCCAGGCGCGGCGCTCCCATCTCGAGGGCCAGACTGAGTCCTGTTCCCTAAGGACAGAAAACATGCCCCACATCACCCGGGGAAGGAGCGTGTGTCTCTTATAGAGAGCGTGAAATGCAAATGAGGTAGTGATTTTCCTGTTTAAATCTGCCCCTCCCTCTGCCCAGGCTGCACCCGCAGGGGCAATCCGCAGCCCCTGGGTCTGGAAGCGCAGGAAAGCAGCAGGATTCAGTAGGCGCGTTTTACAGGCAAGGAACCGAGGCCCATGGTCACGAACGCTCGGACTGACCAATCCGCCTAGGCGATTTGAGCACCCACCGCTCACTAAAGCGGAAACAGGAAGTGAGAGGTGATTTGGGAACTGCCCCTGCGACTCCTGCCCTCTGTCCTAGGGCGCCCCACGAACCAGCAGACCAAGGTGCTGAGCTGAGCGCTCGTTCTGTGTGCGGTTTAGAGGGGACCCCTGCCTGAAGGGGTGTGACGATGTGTCGGGGTCCTCTGACTCCTGCACCCCCGTAATGGCACGCACAGACTCCACCAGGTAGTAGAATAGAGGGAGTTTATTGCTTCTCCAGGATACAGCACAGCACAGATGTAATCTGGTTACAGGGCAGGTCTAGGATGCCTCAGCCCCCCTTGAGATGGGGGAGACTGGGCCCCTAAATCCCAGCCCCTGGCTTGGGCTGGTTCCTCCATGATCCCAGACAGAAACTAAAAAACCCACACACTTCCAGCCCTGCCCCCATCCAGGGCTTCACCCCCCTTCTTCCCATTGTTCCGCTCCCTGGGAGACACTGGTCAGACAGGTTTGAAGCCCCCTTTGCATAATGACTCATCCCCTGCCCTGCTGAGCCGTGCTGCAGCCAGCAGCCAGTGGAGGTCACTCACACTACGTCACAGTTCTCCCCCCTCCAAGAGCAAACTGAGCAGGGTCACTCTGCACGTGACCTAGGGAAGTTCGGGCCCCTCGCTACGGGACAGCGTGTCGGCGATGATGTTGGCGCTCCCCTTGACGTGGATCACTTCCATGTCGTAGTCCTGCAGGAGCAGGCTCCACCTCAGCAGCTTAGCGTTGGCCCCCTTCATCTGGTGCAGCCAGGTCAGGGGCAGTGGTCGGTATACACCGTGAAACGCCGGCCATACAGGTACGGCTGCAGCTTTTGCAGGGCCCACACCATCGCTAGGCATTCCCTCTCTACGGTCGCGTAGCTCCGCTCCCAGGGCAGCAGCTTCCTGCTCAGGTACACGATGGGGTGGCGTTCCCCTTTCTCGTCCGCCTGCATCAGCACCGCCCCCAGCCCGGTGTCCGAGGTGTCAGTAAACACGATAAAGGGCTTGTCAAAGTCCGGGTTTACCAGCACTGGGGCCCTGACAAGGGCTTCCTTCAGTGCACAGAGCCTTCATAGCCTTTACTGTCAGCCCAGACTCCTTCAGCCCATCCAGTACCTGGCTGACCTGGGCCACGTGGTCCTCCCAGGACTGGCTGAAGATACAGATATCATCTATGTATGCTAGGGCACAGTTCTCCATTCCCCTCAGCAACTGGTCCACCAGATGCTGGAAGGTGGCCGGCGCCCCTTTGAGGCCGAAGGGCAGGACCAGGAATTCATAGAGCCCCAGCGGGTGATGAAAGCCGATTTCAGTCTGGCCTCCTGGTCTAGCGGCACCTGCCAGTAGCCCTTGGTGAGGTCCAGGGGTGAGGTAACGAGCTCCCAGCTTGTCCAGGAGCTCGGGCCTTGGCATCGGGTAGGCGGACACCGAGATGGCGTTGAGCTTCCAGTAGTCCACGCAGAACCGGATCGACCCGTCCTTCTTGGGAACCAGCACCACGGGGAGGCCCAGGGGCTGGAGGACGGCTGGATCACCCCAGGGCCAACATGGCCTGGACCTCTCTCCAGGTCCTGGGCTATTTTCCCGTGACCCTGAACGGGAGCAGCGCACCGGGGGTGAGTGCCCGTCTCCACCCGGTGGACAGCCAGGTTGGTGAGACCAGGCTTGTCGGAGAACAGCTGCTGGCGGAGCGCAGCACCTCTGGATCTCGGCCTGCTGGGCCGGGTGAGCTGGTCCGAAAGAGAAATTGACTCCAGCGAAGAGTCCTCTCCGGTTCCAGGGAACAGGCCTACCAGGGGATCCTCCACCTGCTCCTCCCAGGGCTTACACACGGCCAGCACCAAGTTCTCCCTGTCCCAGTACGGCTTCATCATGTTAAATTGATACACCAGCTGGCCGCGTGTCTGGCCCGTCAGCTGCACCACGTAGTTCACCTCGTTCAGCTGCTTAACAACCTTGAAGGGGCCGTCCCAGGCGGCTTGCAGCTTGTTCTTCGGCACGGGAATTAGGACCATCACCTGGTCCCCGGTAGCATAGGCCCGGGCCCGTGCATTGCGGTCACCAGACCTTCTGCTTCCTCTGGGCCCTGCTCAGGTTCTCTGGCCAGGCCCATGAGCTCGGAAAGTCTTTCCCGAACGCCAGGACATAGTCCACAACCGGCTCTCTCCGGGAGACCTTCCTCCCACTCCTTCTCAGTAAGTCCAGGGGTCCCCTCACTCGCCTCCCATATAACAGCTCGAACGGTGAGAACCCCGTGGACTCCTGGGGCACCTCCTGTATGCAAACAGCAGGTGGTGTAGGTACTTGTCCCAGTCCTGCGGGTGTTTGTGCATAAAGGTCCTTAGCATCTGCTTCAGAGTCCCATTGAACCTCTCCACCAACCCGTTGGTCTGGGGTGATACGCCGAGGCCCAGGTGTGCTGGACCCCACACTTCTCCCACAAGCACCGGAGCAGGGCCGACATGAAGTTGGATCCCTGGTCCGTGAGAACCTCCTGGGGGAACCCCACCCTGCTGAAAATGGTCAGCAGTGTGTCTGCCACCGTGTCTGCCTCAATAGAGGATAGGGCCACGGCCCGGGGTAGCGGGTGGCAAAGTCCACCACCACCAGGATGTATTTCTTCCCGTCCGGTCGCTCTGTTGAAGGGCCCCACAATATCCATCGCCACCTTCTGGAAAGGCTCCTCTATGATGGGTAGGGGCCTCAACGCAGCTTTCTTCCTATCTTGGGCCTTCCCCACCCGCTGGCAGGAGTCGCAGGACCGGCAGTACGCTGCACGGCCGCAAATATCCCGGCCAGTAGAAGTTTTGGAGCAGCCTCAGCCGCGTGCGCCGGATCCCCTGGTGTCCCGAGAACGGGATGTCATGGGCCAGGTATAGCAGCTTGCGGCGATACTTTGCGGGACCACCAGCTGCCGCTGGAGCCCCACTCCCCTACCTTCCCGGGGAAGCCATTCCCGTACAGAAATCCCTCTCCCACTGGAACTTCTCCTGGCAATCTCCCCTAGGGGCTGAGCTGTGCCCAGGTCGGCCCGGTCCTCAGGGCCTGCAAGGAGGGATCCGCCCGCACCTCCGCCTGGAATTCAGCGGCTGGGGCTGGGACAGGGCGTGTTTCCCCACGGCCTAGGTCCGACTCCATGTCTGCTGGGACAGGGCCCTGGGCCCCGTGTTGGGGAACATCCTCGAGTTCCGGGCTGCCAGCCCCTCGCTGGCTCTGCCTACGGGTGGTGACCAGGGTCCTGTGGGGTCCGTCTGGCCACTCCTCTAGGTCGCCCCCCATCAGCACCTCGGTGGGCAAGTGCGGGTGCACCCCACTTCCTTGGGGCCCTCCTTGGCCTCCCATTTCAGATGCACCCTGGCTACTGGTACCTTAAATGGGGTGCCGTCCTATGCCCCTCAGGGTCAGCTGAGTGTTGGGCAGCATACGGTCTGGGGCCACTACGTTGGGTCGGGCCAGCCACCTCTGCCCCCCGTGTCCCAGAAACCTGTCACCTTCCTACCATCCACCTCCAGGGTACGAGGCAGTCGCTCCGCAGAGGTCGCCCTGCTCCCACCCGGCACACGGAGGAATCCTCCTCCAGAGGGTCAGACCTCCCAGGAGGTGCACTGAGCATCCTTCCCCACTCTGAGCTGAGGTTTGCCTGCCAGCCCCTGCCTCTGGGGCAGCCTGCCCTTCCTCCAGCCCCAGCCAGTTAACCCTGGAAAGTCCCAGGTCATGGGACCTGTTCTTGTGCCTGGTGCACTGAGCCCTCTTGTGGCCTCGTGCCCACAGCGATGGCAAGTTAGGTTCTGCGGGCCCTTTGGGTCGGCCCGCCCGGCCCTGGCTGGTTTTCTGGGGCACCGATGAGTGGTCCTGGTCCCTGGGGCTCGCCTCGGAGGTGCCTCTCTCCGCCGCTCAGCCGAGAACCGGTCCCTGCGCGATTCCCTTTCCTCCGAGATTCCTGCTCACACCTGGACCGGCTCTCTGTGAACTCATCCGCCAGCCTCCCTGCTTCCTGGGGTTCTCCGGACTTTGGTCTTTGAGCCACAGCCTCAGGCTGGGTGTGCACGCTTATAGAACTGCTCCATCATAATCAGCTTGAGCAGTTCCTCTGCGGTCTGGGCTCCAACTCCAGACACCCACTTGCGGCAGTATTGCGCCAGGCGGGAGGCCAGATCCACATAGGTCTCCCGTGGCTCCTCTGCACGCCCGGAACTTCTTCCTGTACATCTCGGGGGTCAGCCCAAACTTGTGCAGCAGGGCCTCCTTGACTCGGTTGTAATCCCCTGGCTGTAGGTCTTCCAGCTGATTGAGCACCCCGGTGGCCTCCTGGTTCAGTGCAGGGATGAGCTCCTGCAGCCAGTCAGCTGGGGACCCGCTGCAGTCCACAGGCCCTCTCAAAGGAGCTGAGGAACCCGTCTATGTCGCCCATGTCCTTCAATTGGGCCACCACGAGCTTCTCCAAGCATCTGGCCGCCCCGGGCCTTTGGGGCTCATCTGCACTCGGCGCAGTTGGGGCCCTGCCGCTTCTCCGCTCGGCCATGGCCAGCTCATGCTGTCGCTGCTCTCTACGGTCCTGGACTTCCAATTCCTTCATCTGCAGCTGGATTTCTAGCCGCCGCAGCCCGAGGGGTTGGACCCCCTGGGTGGACTACGGCTTGCAGTGCTCCCTGGGAGGCAGTCCGGTCTCTTCGGCGGCCTCCAGCGCTCCGCCTCTCGAGCCTGACACGCTCCCAGTGGGGTCTGGCTGTTCCCCACGGGACAGGATCCCAGCCCTGTGGCTGGTCATTCTCTTCCAGCCGGGCAATCAGCTGGGCCTTGCTGCGCCCGCACAGGCAAGCCCTCTCTGCACAGCTTCACCAGCTCTGCCTTCAGCAGTTGGGTATAGGCCATCTCCCGCTGGTCCTCGGTGCAGACTCACCAGTCAGTGCTGCTGCGCCCACGATTCTCAGGAACCGCCGCCTGTTTCCAGCACGCCTGGTTCCATGGCTCTTGCTTCTACTGCGCCTAGTCACTTGCCGCTGGATGCTCCATCCACGGGGTGCAGTGCATCCCACCCCTGACACCAGTGTGACGACGCGCGTTGGGGTCCCCTGACTCCTGCACCCCGTAATGGCACGAACAGACTCCACCAGCCCGTAGAATGGAGGAGTTTATTCCTTCTCCAGGATACAGCACAGCACAGCACAGCACCGATGTAATCTGGTTACAGGGCAGGTCTAGGATGCCTCAGCCCCCCTTGCGATGGGGGAGATTGGGCCCCTAAATCCCAGCCCCTGGCTTAGGCTGGTTCCTCCATGATCCCAGACAGAAACTAACTGTGACGACGCGTTGGGGTCCCCTGACTCCTGCACCCCCGTAATGGCACGAACAGACTCCACCGGCCCGTAGAATGGAGGGAGTTTATTCCTTCTCCAGGATACAGCACAGCACAGCACAGCACCGATGTCATCTGGTTACAGGGCAGGCCTAGGATGCCTCAGCCCCCCTTGAGATGGAGGAGATTGGGCCCCTAAATCCCAGCCCCTGGCTTAGGCTGGTTCCTCCATGATCCCAGACAGAAACTAAACTCACTATCTTCCAGCCCTGCCTTCCTTTGTCTCTCTCCTGGGGGTAGCTGGTCAGACAGGTTGAGAGACCCTCTTGCATAATGACTCATCCTTCTGGGCTGTGGTACCGATGGCAGCCATTGGGGATTACCACAGAGCCAGCATAAAACTAGCCAGGTACCCCCACCCAGACGTCACACTAACCCACTCTCTTCCAGCCCTGCCCCAGCCAGGCAGCATTTCCTTCTCCTTTGTCTCTCTCCTTGGGGGTAGCTGGTCAGACAGGTTGAGAGACCCTCTTTGCATAATGCTTCATCTCCAGTCCTTCTGGGCTGTGGTACTGATGGCAGCCAGTGGGGGTTACCACAGAGCCAGCATAGAAACCAGCCAGGTACCTCCACTACGTCACACAGGGGCTGCAGAGGGGACAAGTTTTCTGGCTGCCTGGCCTGAAAGGGACACTCTGTCACCTTCTCTCTGGGTGACTTAGACATGCTACCCTGCATCTACCCATTATTTTGAAGTAGTTTTTTAAATAACAGGTGTGCTATTTGGCCAGCCCAGTAAACTTCGTTGCATGAGGGATAAGGGATGGCTCAAAATAGTGATTTATTTCAACATTTGGCACCATGTAGATGCATCAAATTTCAAATTAAAAAATATACACAATATTTCTAGTGTAGGGTGCAGTGTAGGTGCCCCTTAACTTCGCCTCTGCAGGTAGGGGGAATTACAGCTCCTGTCCACCCTGGATTGCTGTTTCCGGCCAATGGGAGAATGATCGGTCACCGTAGGAATTGCAGCTCCCGTTGGACATGGATGGTTGTGGCTCCTTCTCCATCACACACTCCCAGACCAGTCCCGTGAGCGGTTTCTGAACATCTCTGTTCTATTCAACAGGTGCAGATGGTCGGTGGGATTAAAAACCCAACTCGCCTAGGAACAGATACTAAGAAAAATTATTCCCTTTGAAGGGCTCCAATACACCCTGAATCTGATTCTCTGGGTCACACACTGGGACATGCAGGGAGTGTGACTCCAGCCTCCACCACACACACCGCTCCTACTCTGGGGTCTGCTCTGTTTCTACCCACTGGGTGAAACCATCATGCAAATCCTTGCCCGGGTGGTTCCTGTTAAATTCCAGTCCCTGGTTCCAGGAGCCTCAGTCTCTGCCCAGACACAGCCCTGCCCGGCCCTGCCCGCTGGGGAGTTTCCCTCAGTGCCTGAGAACGAGAATGGAACCTCTGCTGCTTTTCCTTGCCCTGCTCACCGCCCCCAGCTGTGAGTGTGTGTGGAGCACGTGGGGAAATGAGAGTCAGACTCCTGAGTTCATTCAGAGATTAATTATTTCCTGGCTCTGTTTCTCTGTCCCCAGCTGTCCTCGCTCAGGTGCAGCTGGTCCAGTCCGGCCCGGGGAAGGTGAAGGTTGGAGAGACCCTCACCCTGAGCTGCGCTCTTTCGGGTTACTCTGTCGCTAGCGGTGACTGGCACTGGATCCGGCAGGCTCCCGGGAAAGGGCTGGAGTGGATGGGGCATGTGTATCCATATGACGGGAGCACAGACTTTGCCTCTTCTCTCCGGGGCCGAGTCACCATCTCTGCAGACACCGCCAGGAACCAGGTCTCGCTGCAGCTCCGCGCGCTGACAGCTGCAGACACCGCCACCTACTACTGCGCCCGGCAGGCCCACGGTGCTACAGAGCAAAGCAGGAACCGGCACAAAACGGGGAAGCGGATGGGAAGAAGAAGAGCAAAGGGAGACTAGAACGAGAAAGACAATTGAAGCCCCAAACCCCAGGCTGCAGTCCCAGAGACACGCAGTGCACAGAACAGGCCAAATATCCCCAGAGAAGTTATTAAAACTGCCCCTCCCCAAGCCACCCAGTTTCCCTATCCCAGCGGCCTGTCCCAGCACACACACACACACACACACACACACACACGTCTGTTGGTCTGGGAGTGTCTCTACCAGATTTACACAGACAGACATACACATCCGTTTCTCTCCAGGACTTGGTCCAGACTCTCCCCTGCTTCCCAAAACCGGAAGCGTCTCCCACTGCCCAGTTCCCTCGCCCCCACACGCAGCGTAGACAAACGGGACATAAAGGGGCGGGTGGGGGCACAGGTTCCGCTCGGTATTTCCAGTCCAGGGCCTCACGACTTTCTCCAGACCCATGGGCTGTCCAGTCTGGTCCGCTCGCTGGCAGCTGCGGACACCGCCCCCTACTGCCGCTCCAAAGATACACAGTGACAGGGAACGACGGCGGGACAGGTACAATAGGGGGACGCTCCTACGTCGCCTGGCGGGGCAAGTTGAGCAGGGATCGCTCCGACACAGAGGCAAGCGAGCAGCGAGCCGAACGGGGAACCCGCGCAAAATCACAGCCCTTTTCAAAATGCATCCGGCAGTTACCAGTTTCCCTCACGCCGTTTACCTTGCCGGGCTGGAGCGGAACCGAGCCGGGAAATAAATCTCTCTGCTCGCAGCCACCGGATGTTAGGACCCTACCCAGGGAAACACAGAGTTAATCCAGGAAACCAAGCAGCTCAGGATGAGTGCAGGGGGAGGCGCTTGGCTCGCTGGACAAAGGTCTCCTTAAAGGAGAGGGGATTAGCCTGCACCTTTACCCCGCAACTCGCCCCTCAAAGCTTAATAGCTCCCAAAGGGGCGGGAGCCAGCGACTGCTCTGTGCTACTCTGCTTCTAACAAACCCAAGCGTCTCGTGTCCCTCTGGTGTCGCTTTCTATGGGTCCCTGCAATCACAGGCCGCGTTGGCCTCTCCCATCCTCTACCCATTCACTAAAGGGCCGCGTCAGGCTCTGGTACCTAACAACATCCGTGCTCTGCAGCTCCATCTCCTTCTTATGACGCAATCCCAGGGGAATTTCATTCCCGGGCCCTTGCCCATGCCCTGTGGGTAGCTTTTTGCTTTGCCCAGCACGTTTCGCAATAGCCACTTTTGCATTGGCGAGTCAGGTATTGAGTTCAGCGGGCCCCTCGCTAAAAAGACACGAAGGGGGGTATTTGAATCTGCCTCACAGCCCGGCCTGGCGAGAGCTCTCCCGGGGAGTTTCTCGCACCTTGGGGGAACCCACTGCCAGTCTTTACCCCGTGGAGTTCTCCTTGCTCCAAGCGACGGCCTTGTCCCCTGGACCTTCCTTCCCACCCTCTCACAGCACCTCCTGTCATTACAAGTGCGCCGGGTTCAGCGCACGGTCTCGGGATCAAAAGAGTTACCTCGTCTTGTACTGAGCGCTCACCCCCTGGCATCCCATATACCCACCCGAGGAACCCGCATGCAAATCCCTGCCCGTGGATTCCTGTTAAATACTAGCCCCTGGCTCTAGGAGCCTCAGTCTCTGCCCAGACACAGACCTGCCCAGCTCTGCCCTCTGGGGAGTTTCCCTCAGTGCCCGGGAACGAGAATGGAACCTCTGCTGCTTTTCCTCGCCCTGCTCGCTGCCCCCAGCTGTGGGTGTCCGTGGGACACGTGGGGGAATTAGGGACAGAGCCATGGATTTGTTCGGCAGTTAATATTGTCTTTACTTTTTTTCTCCTTTCCCAGGTGTCCTCGCTCAGGTGCAGCTGGTCCAGTCGGGCCCGGGGGTGGTGAATCCCGGAGAGACCCTCACGCTCAGCTGCGCTGTCTCTGGAGTTACTGTGGATACTGGCGCTGTCTGGCACTGGATGAGGCAGCCTGCAGGGAAGGGGCTGGAGTGGATGGGGCTGGTGTACTATCATGCCTACAACCAGAACTGGGGAACAGGCTACGCCCAGTCTCTCCAAAGCCGAATCACAGTCTCTGCAGACACCGCCAGGAACCAGGTCTCGCTGCAGCTCCGCTCGCTGACAGCTGCAGACGCCGCCACCTATTACTGCGCCAGAGACACAGTGACACGGCGCCCAGCGGGACTCGTACAAAAAGGGGAAGCGGCTTCTCCCCAGCGCAGGGAGCCAGTGAGAACGGACAGAGCCGCGAAACCCCTATTAAAATCTACGGAAATGCAAAAGGGAGGGGGAGGACGCGTGAGGAACAGGAGGGAAATTCTCACACAGATTTGGGGCGAGGAGACGCCCCCAGGAGGAGGATCAGGAGCTTTAGTGACACGCACCAGCCCCTGCCCAGGGAAACCAAACGGCCGCTCTCCCAAGGGCTTTGCAGGCAGCGACACGGGGCGGAGCCGGGCACCCACAGGAAGGATTTCCCAGCGCCCGGAGACCTACTAAGGCTGCGGATCTTTGGGGATTCCGTTCTCCTCCCCTGTCTGGGAAGGTCGCGCCCAGGCTGGGATCCCCTTGTGCAGACTCAGCTCACACCTGGCCCCTTTTCCATTCATTCTGGGCAAACCACATGCAAATCCCCGCCCGGCGGGTTCCCCTTTTAATACCAGCCCCTGGTTCCAGGAGCCTCAGTCTCCCCCCGACATAGACCTGCCCGGGCCTGGCTGCTGGGCTCAGTTTCACTGAAGAGGAACCTGCTGCTGATTTTTCTCTTCCTGCAGAAGGCCCCTTCAGGTACGTGGCTATTGGAGATTCGGGGGGATCCCTGCTGCACTGACTGCAGAAGAGGAGCTGTTCTAGGGCACCCTAAGGGAATGAGGTGCCAACACCCGGACTCGCATTTCCACCCCTCGCCACTGCAATGTGCGAACCGGCGCAGCAGAAAGACGCCGCGGACACGCAGCTCGGTCCGGGTAGCGGCTACACGTCCGCACGTGACTCTAACGAGACACCAGCATTGGGCCGCCAAAACCGTTTTTAATTCGGCCGGGCCGCATTCCCCACCCTCCAGCCTGGCCACACGCCAGTAACTCCCACGGGACCCAGGATTTACCTCCAGCCTCGCACATCCCGCGCCCCGGCCTTGCCTCCGCGCCCTGTGGCTAGAGCCAAGAGGCGGGTCTCAGGGCCCGCTGGGACTGGGGATAATCACAGCGCTCCATTTTAGCACCAACACTCTGGGTGGGACGCGCACCCGGAGGCACCGGAATCCACGTTCATCCTCCGGGCTCAACCTCCCACCTGGGAAATGCAGCTCCCCAGAGCCAGCCGCGGGGGGCCGAATGGGAGATTCCTGTTGCCGGGACCATTTATCCCTCACAAACACGCACTGGGGATGGACCAGTCTTGGGGTCTCTTTCCCCGCACCTGGCTGCTCTTGCGGTGAGAATTCAGAGCAGACCCCGAGAGAGACACACAGAGAGAGGGAAATGACGCGCTTTCAGAACTCAAGTTGAGAAGTGTCCAACTTGGCTCCCAATGGGCGCACAGAGGCGGAGTCGCTATTCACAGGCTTTCTGGGATTGGTTATTGCAGACTTTGCAGTGGAAAAACACACGTGGAACAATCACACTGCTGCGGTGGGGCGGGATGGGAATTCCAATAATCTGGAGACGCGTTTCACAGATCGGCCTTTACTGATTTGTCTCTCTTCTGATTTCACCTTATGGTGAGAAACTGGCCCATAGAGCAGCTGGGACAGATTGGGAGCCAGGTTGGACAGTTCTCAACTTGGGTTCTGAAAATGCTCAGCCCTTCAGTTAACACACCAGAGCTGGCTCCCTCCAGTTCTACTCAGCCTGGGTTTACTTCGCACTCACTCCGAGTTGTTAGAGGTCTGGTGCCAGCCAGAGGCCACACAGATAAACAACAGAAAAGGGGGAACAATTTAAAAACAATAAAGAAATGAGGGTTTCACAACTATGTCTGCTGACATGTGGCTTCTTGCTAGATGAAAAAGGAACAATCCAAGTTTTCTTTAATTTTTTTTTTGGCTCTTCCCTTCTTCCGGAGGCCACAGCTCGTATCACCTTTCCCCCAGCCCCAAATCGCCTCATTTCCGTGCGGTTGGTGTGGGAAATGGCTAAACATTTCCCGGCTTCTGGCTGCCCCTATGCATAGCCAAGGCTCCCGCCCACGAGCAAGGCCTCGGAGTGTCGCGCGGAGAGAGGACCCATGGACAGATGGACGGTGATTTCTCTAACCCTAAGACTATAACAGGGTTTGAGAGAAAACAAGCTAGAGGACAATTTAATGCATGGCCATGAGCTGGGATGGGCAGAGATTGTGACTCCGGCCTTCCTTAAACAGAAGCTGGGAATGGGAGACAGGGAACGAGTCACGAGGTGATTAGCTGTTCTGCTCGTTCCTTCTGGGGCACCTGGCAGGACACGGAGCTAGATGGCCCATTGGTCTAACCCAGTGCGGCCCTTCTCATTCCATCCAGTCATTTATCTCATTCGGCTACAATTCAAGTTTAGCCTTGGCCTTCACAGCATCCCATGGCAACGCCTTCCCCTGGTTCACAGAGCCCTGAATGAGGAAATCCGAATGCTTCAGGTAAAGCTGCTGCCTCTTCATTTCACTGGGAGACCCCTAGTCTGAAGAGAAAGAAAGAAAGAAAGAAAGAAAGAAAGAAAAGAGCCGGAGCACGCGGCGGTCGCTGGTCGCTTGTTCATTTCCCTGCCCTGTGACCCAGCCACGAGGCAGCAGCGGAGCAGAAGCGCTAAGAGCTCCTGCGCTCACCGCCCCTTTTCTAGGGCGCTAACGGGGTATCGGACTCCATGCAAATCTCCCAGCCAGGGCCCGGGTTAAATCACAGCTCCTGGGTTCTCCGGGACCCGCCTGCCCAGGGGCAGCAGAGAGTTTCAGTTTTTCCTCCTTCTCGTCGCACCGTTTCCCCCAAGGATGGACACCGCGGTGTCACTGCTGCTGTTACTCTCCCTCTCGCCCTGTGAGTCGGGAGGGGAAATCCGGGGATGATCAAAGCCTAAGGGAGCGAGCTGAGGATTTAACTGTAACGTTTCGTGTCTTTGCAGGTGTCCGGTCCCAAATCCAGCTGGTCCAGTCCGGGCCGGGCACGGTGAAGCCCGGAGAGACCCTCACCCTGACCTGCGCCGTATCTGGTTACACCATTTCTTCTGGCTACTACTGGAGCTGGATCCGGCAGGCTCCTGGGATAGGTTTAGAATACATGGGGGATGTGTATGGACGCGACGGGGTCACCAACTACGTCCCGGCTTTCCAGAGCCGGATCACCATGGCCAGAGACACCGCCAAGAACCAGTTCTCGCTGCAGCTTCGCTCGCTGACAGCTGCAGACACCGCCACCTATTACTGCGCCAGATTCACAGTGACACAGAGAAACGCGGGGCCCGTACTAAAAGGGGAAGCGCGTATTCAGCTGTGCAGAGATGCCGGGTACCGGGCCATTGTTATCTCGGGGTGTAGTGTGGAGGGAGAACTGTAGTTGTGACTCTCCCTTGCTTGTTACCAGTTATTACTGACAAAGCGGGACCGGAGCGAGAGGGGTTCGGGTTTGCAAACAGCCCGTTGGCCGCTAGGAGCGGAAAGTGACGGACTCCCTGACAAGAGGTTTATCGGAAGGGGAAGGAGGGAAAATCCTTCATGTGGTGCCCCTCCCCGTGGCGTCTTCGCCCTTCACAAGCGGTTCCCGCCTGTATCCCCACAGCGCTACCTTGTGGCCGGGGAACTATCCCAACCACTGGCTCACAGAGGAGGGGCGGGGCACAGAGCGATGGAGGCGGTGTTATGCAAATGAGCAGTGTCCGGATGGGGTTGTGGGTAGGAGATCGCTCAGCGCCGGAATAAGCCCCGCCCCGCTGAGCCTGAGGATGGGCCCAGCTGAGAGTTGCCGAAGGGGCTAATGCATTTCTTCCCCCCGCTCCCCTCTGGTAATCGCAGTCTTGAGGCTCCGCTGGTGCCACACATCCCCGCCCGCACCGCATTTCTGCAATTCCACAGTCACCATGGAGGCAACAGGTCCCACAGCTCCACCCGTACTGCCCCGCTCAGCCCGGCGCTGGCACCCCGGTCAGTGGGGAGAGTCACGTGACTAAGGAGTTTACAGAGGGGTTACTGGGGTAGCTGACGGAGAGGCTGATTCGCAGGGAGATGCGGGGCCGGGCTGGAGCGGAGCGGGGCGCTTCCCACTGAGACGGGCCCGATGCTACCCTCGGCCTCTAGTGAAATTCCCACCCTACGTGTGTGTCACCTAATTGTCAATGTCACGAGTTCCATCCTTACACACACGCGAGTCCGAATTCCTTCGGAGCGGCTCCCACCCACCGGCCCATTCTCCGCCCACACGCGCTTGCCTCCTGCAGCCGGGCCAGGAGAAGGTGCGTGGGGGATAGGGGATCCCTTCCCTCCTCCCTTGGGGAAAAGTAACTTCCGGATCCCCCGCCCAGGCGCTGCGCTCCCATCCGGAGGGCCCGTCTGAGTCCCGCTCCCTAAGGCCAGAAATCATCCTCCACATTACCCTGGGAAGGAGCGTGTCTCTCTTATAGAGATCGCGATATGCAAACGAGGGAATGATTTTCCTGTTTAAATCTGCCCCTCCCTCTGCCCAGGCTGCACCCGCAGGGACAATCCGCAGCCCCTGGTTCTGGGCAGTGACCAACCAGTCCCCGGAGAATTTTCCTCGCCAGCACCAGCGACAATGAATGTTTTGCTCCTATTTTTCGCTCTCGCCGCTTTGGAAGGTATTTCCTTCCTATCAGTCAAGGGCCATGATGGAGGAATAGTGCGGTAGGGCTGCTCTTTTATACCGATATGAACAACCGGTTTGTATTTGCAGGTGCCCAATCCCAGAAGCTGGTGGAGTCCGGAGGGGATGTGAAGAAGCCCGGAGACTCTCTGCGCCTCTCCTGCAAACCCTCCGGGTTACACTTCAACAACTACTGGATGAGCTGGGTCCGGCAGGCTCCCGGGAAGAGCCTAGAATGGGTCGCTACAATAAGCCACAGTGGGGATGCTAAATTTTATTCCGAGACAGTGTAAAGGCCGATTCACCATCTCCAGGGACAATTCACCATCTCCAGGGACAATTCCCAGAGCACGCTGTACCTGCAAATGACCGGCCTGAAGCCCGAGGACACCACCCGCTACTATTGTGCCAGAAACAGAGACACAGTGACACAAAAACGGTTTGTGATCGTTCAAAAACCCAGGCTGCGGAATCACCCTTCCCCCGGCAGCTGCGAGGGGGCAGCAGAGACACACAGACCGCTCCGGACTCAGGTAGTGGAGCCAGCACCTGGGTGAATGTAACGCAAACCTCCCGCCCGTGTTAACCCTTCCGTTCCCGCCACTGACCTGCCTGCAGCCCGAGGACCCCGCCCGATGTCGATGCGCCGGACACAGTCAGGGGAAGCCGCTGGGAGCTCAGACACAAACCTGCCCCTGCGGTCAGTAGGGAAAGTCCCGGTCAGAGCCCTGCGCTGCGGGCAGGGAAAACTCTCAGAGACAGCCACGTGCTCACAGCAAAGTGCCCTACTCCGGCCAAACCCGAGCGTCGCACCGGATCCACGGGCCGGGCCCTCCTGGCTGAGAAGGGCTGCTCCCGGACCCGACGCTCTTCGTGTCTAATCAAGTCTAGCTGCAACCTTCCCTCCCGCCCATTCTACACCTTCTAGACACTGGGGGCGGGGAGAACAATCCCCGTCAGCCAGAGCCAGGCTCAGGGCGGCTCCCAATGGTGCTACCGCGCAGTGCGTGTTACCTGCCTGAATCGCTCTTGCTTCCTGCCCAGGAGGGACCCGCAGAGACAACCCGCAGCCCCCTGTCTCTGTGCAGCCTCCGACACAGAAGGGAGAAGGAGACTTCGGGCCCGGTGACTTTTCCTCGCGGCGGCTCGGGGAGGGGTTTTCTCTCCACAAACCCACCGCAGAAGCTGGGTCGCTGAGGTGATGTCACACGTTTTGTGACGCTCCCTGACTCCTGTTCCCCCCCATCTTTCCCCCCGCCCCTTTGCTTGCTCAGGGGCCGCTCACGGGCTGTTCTGACCCAGGCGGGCCTAGACATGAAGACACCAGGAAGCTCCACGCAGCTGAAGTGCCCTGAGCGAGTTCGCGGTACTGGCCATTGCCCGGCGCGGGTCAGAAGCAGCCCGGGAAGGGGCTGGGGGCTGGTCAGCACCACACTCGGGGACAGCTACAATCGCTGCTGTGAGATCGCCCAGGGCGGATCCACCACCTCTCAGGGCAGCTCCCATCGCTGCTTGCAACAGCCCGAGTCCCGAGGGCACCGCGGGGTGTTACTGTCCTGGACACACCCAGGGCGGGGGAACCGTCTGAGCTGAGACCAATCCGGCCCCCGCAGGGCTGCGAAGGGGTTTCCTGGAGGCGGCGCCCTGGTTCCGCAGCAACCAGCCCAGCCCCAAAGTGTCTCCCCGATCGCCCCGCGCGCAGTGACCCTGCTGGCTCCATCGGCCCGGGAGCGCAGGAGCCTGTGCCCGGGGACATTTCCCGGAGCAGGGAGGGCCCGGTGTAACCGCCCTCGGGCTTTGCCCGCCCCCAGGGACTCCCTGAGGCTTCTCCACACCAGGTACCCCCCTCAAGCCTTCCTCCTGCACCCTGCGCGGGTAGAGCAGGAGCGGAGCCGGTAACGAAGAAGCCGGGAGGCCGAGCCCTGCCTGCGGCTTCCGTGCACAATTTCAAAGGGCCCGGCGGGTTCCTGACAACACCTACTGCTGCAGAGGCTGCTCCCAAACATTTTAATCGCATGGGGCCCTTGGAGCTGCCTCTCCACGTTATAGTGGGGGAGGTCCAGACTGGATATTAGTAAAAACGATTTCCCTAGGAGGGTGGGGAAGCACTGGGATGGGTTCCTAGGGAGGGGGTGGAATCTCCATCCCTAGAGATTTTTAAGTCTTGGTTTGACAAAGCCCTAGCTGGGTTGATTTAGTTGGAATTGGTCCTGATTTGGCAGGAGGCTGGACTCACTGACCTCCTGAGGTCTCTTCCAGCCCTGGGATTCTATGATTCCACAGTGTGTTTGTGTGCTTAGTGCCTAGCGGTGCTCCTGTGTTTGCAGCCCCAGCCATGTTCCTACCCACGGTAGGTCTGGAGCTGCGTATCACAGGGCCTGGAGTCTGCTCACAGCAAGACTCTTGCTCTCTGCGTTATACGGGCAGGGCCGGACTTTAGATGGAGGCGGAGAACGTTGGATTTGCGTGAATGAATTAGGTCTGAAATCTCAAAGGTGCCTGAGGGAGCGAGGCGCTGCCTGTCTGCTCCGTCCCACCATGGCACGAAGGACTCTCACCGCAGGATCGCATCTGTCTAAACCCCCTCTGCGAGCGAACACACCAACATCTGGAGCGAACAAACCAACCCACAGAAGGGAGCAAAAAAACCGTGTCCCCCGCAGAGATTTCAGTCCCAAGGGAGGAGGAACCAGCGACTCAGCCAGTGATTTATTTCAACTGAGTTTGGGCTTCCAAATACCTTTGGCAGTTGCACACTTTGCTGACTTGAATTCACTGTCGAGGAGGGGGCCGGGTAGGGAGAGATCCCCACGTGTAGCCAGAGCTCAGACCGCTTCTTCATTTATAGTCACGTTGGGAAGCCAGCATGCAGATCCCTGCCTCGCCAGACCCCTGGCCCCTTATTCCTGAAAACTGACCATTTATTCCTACCCTTTGCTTTCTGTCCTGTAACCAGATATGAATCCATGGGAGGGACCTTCCCTCTCATCCCACCACGACTAATTTTACTTGAGAGGTACAAACACACACAAAGGTGCAATGTCCCTGTGTCACTGCGGCCCCGGACTGCATCCTCCCAGCGACATAAGCTGCCCCGCCCGCCCTGCCCAGCGCTCTGCCCCGCACCGAGGCTGCTTCTCACTCTCCGGTGCCAGGAACCGCCTCTGGCTCCCCGCTGCCGCGATTCCCTCCCCACCGGACACTCCCGGGAGAGTCTCACGTCTCCGGAAAGTTTCCCCCAGGGTCTGTATTTCCCAGCCGGGCCCAGGGCGCGAGGCAGCAGGCGCAGCTGGAAGGTGGATTCAGAAACCGCAGTGCAGGGACCCGACCCCCTCCGTCCAGAGCTTCCGTCCGAAGGGCTCCAATGAACCCGAATTGACTCGGGGTCACACGCTGGGACTTACAGGGGGGTGTGAGTCTGCTTCCCACTCCACACTGCTCCCTATCTAGAGATCTGTCCCGTTTATACCCGCTGGGTGCGACCTGCAATCAAATCCCTGCCCGGGACTATGTAAATTCCAGCCCCTTGTGCTAGGAGCCTCAGTCTCTGCCCGGACACAGACCTGCGGCCCTGCCCAGCCCTGCCCGTTAGGGAGTTTCCCTCAGTGCAGGAAAGCGATAATGACATTTCTGTGGCTTTTCCTTGCCCTGTTCTCGGGCCCCAGCTGTGAGTGTATCAGAGAGCGGGAGAATTGGGGACTGGTCCAGATATTCATGAGCTGGCTCATTTCTACTATGGTGTCGTTGCCTTTTTCCCAAGTGTCCTTTCGCAGGTGCAGCTGGTCGCGTCCGCGGACAGGTGAAGCCCAGAGAGACCCTGACCCTGAGCTACGCAGTCTCCGGGGTCTTCGTGACTAGCAGCAGCTACGAATGGGAGTGGGTCCGTTAGCCCCCCGGGACAGCGTTGGAGTGGGTAACTCGGATATATCCACAGAATGGGAACTAGTGGTTTGCCAGGTCTGCCCAAAGCCGGACCAGCATCTCTATACACACTGCCAAGAACCAGGTCTCCCTGTAGCTGCAGACACCGCCACCTATTACTGCGCCAGAGTTAGTGACACAGAGCGCAGCGGAGCTGGTACAAAAAGGGGAGGCGGGTTGTCTGGAGTCACTGGGGCCCCGTCACACTCAGTCTGCATCAGAAGCTCCCAGGGGATCAATTAGACAAGAAGCCCGGCCCCCTTCCTCTCGCTCTGGGCAGCGATCACAGAACCCTCGTGGGCACTGGCTGCAGAGCGCAACTCTGCCTTCCTCCCCGGGCAGCTTCACCAGCACCAGCTCACGAGGGGCAAAAAAATGATACGCAAACCTTAAGGAAAAGGGAGCGAAATAGTGACACTAACCCTCCGGCTGCTCGTACACAAACCAGAGCTGCAGAACTTCCCGCGTCTGCCGCACGGGGGCAGCAGAGACACGAGCAAAACAGCCCGGCCTGGGGGCGCACAAGAGCGAAGGCCGGTCAGGATGGAACGTTCTGACGTCATGGATTAACTCTTTCGGGTCCTCAATACGCCTTCTAGTTCCATTCTGAGTTGGAAGAAAAATGCAGTTTGTGCGGTGCAGGGACAATCCTGGAAACTGTCTTAAAAAACCAAATAAACAAACCTCCTGCCCCCGATGCCTCACAGGCAAAAACAAATGGCCAAGTTATATGAACCTTAAGGAAAAAGAGCGAAATGGATCCCATGCTCACCAATGGGACAGAGCCACATGAGGGCAGCAAAGTGTCACGTTTGAGCACGAAGCTCGAATCCGGAGCTAAAATGCTTGTTTATTTAGGTCACCTTCAAAACGGGGGTGTCAGGCCAGGGGCTGGAGCCGAGATCCTGGTGCCAGTTCCAGGTTACACCCCTGCTACGCCCACCCAACGTGACCCACCTCCAGTGAATGCAATGAAAGCGCTCGGAGCCCAGTTAAAGTGTCACAAACCCTTCTGCCAGCGTGTGGTTATGGGGGGAAAGAGCAGCGGCCAAAACCCGCCAGAAACGGAGCCCCTTGTCCTTGGGAATATCAGTCTATTTGCTAAAATCTCTAGGGGACCTGGGCGCCAAGATTCTCCTTAATAAGGCAATAGAAACATTTAACAGCCTACCTAGCTACCGACCTGTCCCTCCAATTGTGACATAGTATGGGTACCTTGCTGGTTGCTAGGCTTGGGTTGTGAGTGACCTCCTGTGATGGCACATTGGGGTTTTCCTGTCTCCTGCACCCCCATAATGGCACGGACAGACTCCACCAGCCAGTAGAATAGAGGGAGTTTATTGCTTCTCCAGGATACAGCACAGCATAGATGTAATCTGGTCACAGGGTAGGCCTAGGATGCCTCAGCCCCCCTTGAGATGGGGGAGCCTGGGTCCCCAAATCCCAGCCCGTTGCCTAGGCTGCTTCCTCCATGATACCAGACAGAAACCTAACTCACTTCCAGCCCTGCCCCCAGCCAGGGCTCCACTCCCCTTCTTCCCATTGTTCCGTTCCCTGGGAGATAACTGGTCAGCCCCCTTTGCATAATGATTCATCCCCTGCCCTGCTGGGCCCTGCTGCAGACAGCAGCCAGTGGAGGTCACTCTCAACCCAAGCCTAGCAACCAGCAAGGTACCCACACTACATCACACATCCACTGGCTGCTGTCTGGGCAGGGGATGAGTCATTATGCAAGGGGGCTTCGAACCTGTCTGACCAGTTATCTCCCAGGGAGCGGAACAATGGGAAGAAGGGGAGTGGAGCCCTGGCTGGGGGCAGGGCTGGAAGAGAGTTAGTTAGGTTTCTGGCTGGGATCATGGAGGAAGTAGCCTAGGCAACGGGCTGGGATTTAGGGGCCCAGGCCCCCCCATCTCAAGGGGGGCTGAGGCATCCTAGGCCTGCCCTGTAACCAGATTACATCTGCGCTGTGCTGTATCCTGGAGAAGCAATAAACTCCCTCTATTCTACTGGATGGTGGAGTCTGTCCATGCCATTACGGGGGTTCAGGGGACAGGAAAACCCCAACGTGCCGTTACACCAATTAATAATCAATAACCAATAAGCAGATGTCAATAATCAATAAGGGTTGAGTTTGGGACGCATACGGCATCAATGTTTGGGGGGGTTGGAACAGGGAAGGGTTCAGAATAACTGGAGTCCCAGGGCCCAAAATTTGTTTTCTACAGTGCCTGCTTTGTTTCCGCGAATGAACGGAGACTAGAAACTAATGAGACAGACAGGAGCGGGGTGAGCGATTTTAATTTACTCTGGGCTTTTGTGTTTCCTGCTTTGAAGCAACGAACTACTGTGTGTGGCTGTGGCTGTGGCTGTGTGTGTGTGAGTGAAAGTGAGAGACTCTGTCTGTCCAGGAAGGGCACAGAGAGGCAGAGGGGCCTTTTAATCGTCACCTTCTAGCACCTCCATTGGGCGCTGCCTCCTTATGCAAATCCTCACCCGTGTCTCGGCTAAAATAGCGGACCCCGGGAGTGCACAACCGCCGTGTCCTCAGGCACCAAGCTGTCCCCTTCTAGTGCACCATGAACACCCCGCTCCTCCCGCTGCTCCTCCTGGCCCTGGCCCCGAGTGAGTCTCGGCGGGAGGCGGTGGGGTTGGGGTGGGCAGGGGCAGGTGTTGGAGTCTGACCGATCCCTGCTTTTCCCTGGTGCCTCTCCCAGCTCCGGCTCCAGGAGTCCGGCCCAGGTGCGGTGAAGCCCGGAGAGACCCTCACCATCACCTGCTCTGTCACCGGGGGCACCATCACCAGCAGCAACTACTGGAGCTGGATACGGCAGGCCCCGGGGCCAGGGGCTGGAGTGGATGGGATTATGGACCGGGAGCACTTACTATAACCCATCTCTGCAAGGCCGCATCACCATCACCGTGGATTCTTCCAGCACCAAGTATTATCTGCAGCTCAGCTCGCTGACAGCTGCAGACACTGCCACGTATTTCTGTGCCAGAGACACAGTGACACAGAGTGAAGCAGGGACCAGCACAAAAAGGGGAAGCGGATTCTAAGCAGGGCAGTGAAGCTGAGCCCAGAGTTCCTCCCCACATTGACAGGGCTGAGTCCTCCAGGAGGGAGCAGTAGGAAACGCCCCCCCTCCCAATTCTCCCCACACACACTGGCACACAGGGGATACTGGAATGGGAACTCCCTGATATAAATCCCCTTTTCCTTTGGACACAGACTCATGGGACTGGAAGGGGCTCAGAGAGACCATTCAGTACAGTGCCCTGCACTCCTGGCAGGGCTCAGTGTTATCTAGACCGTCCCTGACAGGTTCCCTTTGCCACAGCTGGGGTTGGAACCAGGAAAGCTCTTAATTCCATTCAGACACAAAACTGGTTTGGAATTCGTTGCAGCCCGTCGGGGCTGGGCTGCTGGGTAAATCAGGCCATGGAGTGACAAGGGGAGTTGCTGTGTGCTGGGACATGGCTGAGCTCGGCCCTCGGTCAGGTGGGGACATGAGAGCGGAGACTTGTGTCGGTCTGGCCCCCACTGTGGGGAGTGAACCCTGCAGGACCTAGCTCCGAGCTGTTCGGAGAAAACGGTTTTTAAGCGGGAATTGGATGCTCTGGGTCAATTCACCCTCCTTAATCCGGCCCTGGCTGTCAGATGGGTGAAGGAAAGATTCATGGAATCAAACACTCGCGCCGCGTGTCTGTTCCCATGTGCTAGTGTCATACAGTGTGTGACAGACCCAGCAGACAGACAGACCCACTCCCTTCAGCAATTCCCCAGCTGCCCATTGGCCGGCGGGCAGAGGAAACAGCAGCGGGACATTCTGTGTCCAGCCGGACTCTGGAACCCCCCTACCAGGAGACAGAACAGCGCGATGCTGCGTCACACCCGCCTGGGTCCCCCCGTTCTATTGGCCCTGCCCCCGGCCCATCTCCTTGCAGCTCACCACAAACCACTGCACCACTGTAGGGAGGGTGGCTGTGTGTGTCCATTAGGGGCGCTGAGCAATGTCTGGGAGGGGCTCCGAGAGAGGCTCCACCTCGGCCTCCCCGAGCAACTCCAACTTTTAAGAAAACGGCAGTTACAAATTGTCACTTCAGGGTGGCCAAGCGCTCTAAGGCGCCAGGGTCAAATGTCTGTCTTCCTAAAGTAGGTCTTCTGATCTCCTGAGGGAGGCAGGGGTTCAAATCCCCCCCACATCATGGCTTTTGTTTTCTATGTGGAGAAGCGACCTCATTTCAATGTCTCCCCTAAGCGCCTACTTAGGGCTTCCCTAGTGGCAAGAGAAGTTGGAGTGACTTCAAATATCTTCAGGAACTGCCCGTTCAGGACATCTGGATGGATACATTTTGCTTTGTCTTCGAGTAGGTCTGGAAGTCTTGAGGGAAATGTCTGCACTTTGGGAACCGTGGGGGTCGTCTTGGACCATAAACTAGAACAGAAGAATATTGTTTTTCCAACAGGGCGCCATGGCTTAGCTGGGCAAAGCGCTTTCCTTGTAAGCAGAAGATCCTGGGTTCAACTCCCAGTGATGCCTTACTATGGCCTTTGATCTTTTCTGCTCTCTTTCTCTAATTCCTTTTCGGGAAACAGAAGAGGCCCTCACTGACCATCCAAGTAACAGCTTGCAAAGAAAAAGGCTTATCGGAGAGGACCATTGGAAAGAATGAAACCACAAGCCTAGAGCTGGTGAAAAGGCTGCTGGGACAGGCATTGGCAAGGCAGATCCTCTGACTGCAAGTGCTGGGATGTGAGAGCCAGAGCCGCATGCCCTTGTGATTTCCTGGGGGTGTCAGTACCCTGAAAGCGCAACCTCTGCAGATCGGGCAGCAATGGAGAGTTTCTCACCTCCCTTTGGATGGTCAAAGACAAAACATGGAGCATTTGGGAGAAAAGTCCCAGAGGGTGGTATCAGGGCTAAGCTGGCCAAGGCACCTGCCAGGCGTGGTGGAGAGAAGGGGTGCAGCTCCCACTGATGCCTGGACAAATGTGTCTCCTATTTCCTCCATCTCTTGAGGAATCAGACAGTTCTGTACCTGCCCAGCCATGCAAATGTTGGCAAAAGATCCCGGCAGTTTTCGTCTCACCGACTCAGGAGGCGGCACCTAAGAAACATGGAGACAAGGAAAAGGCCCCGTGACTCCACTTGTCTGCATGGATCCTGCAGCCAGAGTGCGGAGCACTAAGCCCTATAGAACCGGAGCTGGGCACAGATGGGTCTTTCAAAAGGCCTTTTGCTCTCTAGGTGCAGAGTTCCGAGCATTCGATGCCTGCAGCCCTGGAGGTCTCCTGCTCGGCATCTCTGCCTTATCTCAGGGAACAGCTGCAGGGGCTGTTCAAAGGCTGTGAGGGGATCCCCGGGATGCAACCTGAGCTGTGGGGCTGCTGACCCCTGGGTCCCCCAAAGCCTGGGCTCCTCTCCCCCTGTGATGCTGTGACAAGCTGTAAATCTCTGGCAAGTGTTGCCCTTGTACAGACACCTACAGGTGGAACTCACCCAACTGAGTCACATGGATGCTTCTCCCAGCCACTCGTTAAACTAATGATGGAGCCTCCTGCTAATTTCCCCAGCTCTGTAGCCGAGTGTGCCAGGACTGGGCCATCTTGCCCTAGTCAGAGGTCTGGTCAGTGTGAGTTCATTGTCCAGATTTCCCCTCATGGGACCTAACCTGCATGAGTTTATCCAGCTCTTTATTGAACCCTGTTCAAGTCCCAGTCTTCACAAATTCCTGTCAAGGAGTTCCACAGACTGACTATGCGCTGTATGAGAAAAAACTTCATTTTGTTTGTTTTAAACCTGCTCCCTGTTCATTTCATTTGGTGCACCCTAGTTCTTGTGTTATGGGAAGAAGTAAATAATTTTCCTTATTTACTTTATCTGCACCAGTCATTAATTAGAAACTTCTAATTTTCACCCGCTTTCCTGTCTTATGATATGATATGTCTCCTCTTTTCAAAAGTGTCAGTGTCACTATTCCCTCCTGATGTGTCAGCCCTTTCATACCCCTGATCATTTCTGTTGCCCTTTGCTGAACTTTTTCCAGTGCCAAGAGATTTTTTTTTTTTTTAGATGAGGCGACCACTTCAGCATGGAGGATTCAAAATGTGGGCACCTAGTGTGGAATAATATAGAGACAATAAGATGTCTTATTCTGTATATCTCTGTTAGTGATTGCTAGTATTTGTTTTGTTTGTTGACTGCTGGGGCACATTGAGGGGTTGTTTTCTGAGAAGTATGGCTTGTTGTATGGACATTCAGTTTCATTTAGTGTGTGTGTGTTACTAATTCTTTATAGTACATTTAGGGATCAATTGCTGAAATCAGTGCTCTCAGCATTTTGTGTGTGCGTGTGTATGAAAATGTGCATTCCCCTCCCCTGAAGAGCACTTTCTTTGAGCCAGAGCATTAGTAACAGAAAATTTATCCAATGTTGCCTAAAGAAGACAGTGCTCATTTGAGAGTTTCTGTGGTGTAATGGTTTAAAACCAGGCAGAAACGCTGTTCCTCGTATTGCTGCACCTTGTTGTCAGCCTGGAGAAGCCGAGACAGTTAGACATGCCCACGGAGGGTGGCATGTGGAGGCTGGTTCTTCCTACTGGGCTCCCTTGTGTGACCTGCCAAAGAAAGAAGCGCGAGGCAGTAATGGGGCAAAGGAGGAAAGTAAAGCTGAAGAAGGCAAAACAGAAGGTCTGATCCCCAATGGGACGAGCAGAACCCTCCATCTGTTCTGCAAAAGCCTGTGAGGTACAACTGGCTGCTGGCTGGCAGAATCCTGAGTCTGTCTCATCACATCCCAGGGTTGGCTGTGGGCATCCCAGAAGAAGAAGTGGGTTCTAGGTGGCAGGAAAACAAGCGAAGCCCTGTCCCAGTGGGCATGAGCCAGCGCTCCATTCTGGCTGAGCTGGGTGGGCCATGGTGCTCTAGAGGGGCTCCCTGTCAGCCTTTGTGGCTGCCCCGGGGTGTTATCACAGACTGGGACTTGGAAGTGACATTAGCTGTGAGTAATATGGATCCACACAGCCCCCACCTGCCCTTCTGATGGGGGAATCTGAGGAGCTCGTGCTAAATATGGCATGTCAGAGATCAGACAACAAGTTACTCTTTGCCCAGATGTTATTATAAGAATCTGATGTGTGTGTTTGTGCAGTCTTTTATGTCGGGTTCTGTCTCTCAGTTGGGCTGTTCCGCTCTCCCAAGAGAGGCCTGCATTCAAATCTCACTCCTGCCATAGCTTTGGTTTCCTCTGTGGAGAAGTGACCTCAATTCGACCTGTCCTCTATCTTGTAAGATTGCTTAGGATCTATCTCAGAGTAGGTGCAGAAATCTAGAAGGAAATGTCGGTACTTTGGAATGGACCATTGTGACGGCGCGTCGGGGTCCCCTGACTCCTGCACCCCCGTAATGGCACGAACAGACTCCACCAGGCAATAGAATAGAGGGAGTTTATTGCTTCTCCAGGATACAGCACAGCACAGATGTAATCTAGTTACAGGGCAGGCCTAGGATGCCTCAGCCCCCCTTGAGATGGGGGGTACTGGGCCCCTAAATCCCAGCCCCTGGCTCAGGCTGGTTCCTCCATGATCCCAGACAGAAACTAACTCACTCTCATCCAGCCCTGCCCCCAGCCAGGGCAGCATTCCCCTTCCTTTGTCTCTCTCCTGGGGTAGCTGGTCAGACAGGTTGAGCATAATGACTCATCCCCTGTCCTTCTGGGCTGTGGTACCGATGGCAGCCAGTGGGGGTTACCACAGAGCCAGCATAGAAACCAGCCAGGTACCCCCACTACGTCACAACCATAAATAGAAGAGTTGAAACATAGTTATCGAGCAGGGCAGCATGGTTTAGCTGGCTAGAGCCCCTGCCTTGTAAGCAGGGAAACCTGAGTTTAATTCCCAGTGGTACCTTTTTTTTTTTTTTTTTTTTGCGGTCTTTCCCACAGGAGCCTGGTCGCACGGGGTTCTGACCAAGTCACGACCTGAAATGCTGAACTCTGGAGAATCCACTGGCTGACATGCGCCATGAGCGGGTTCACTATTACCAGCTACTATATGTCTTGGGTAAAATAGGTTTCTACGGGGGGGATGATCCCTGGGACGGGGTCTGTAAAGGAGGCGCTGGGGTGGGCAGGGATCCCCCTGAGTGGCGCTGTGACTGAAATCAGGATGATTGGGACAGGGGGGCACTTAGCTTGTCCCGTGGCCGACAGAGTCCAGAGCCCCATTCCCAGGTGCCCACTGTTCCTGCTGCCGCTGCCCCCGGTGTCGCTGTTCCCTGTGCTCGCTGACACCAGTGGTGAGTCTGAAGGATGGTCCCTCCTCTCTGTGTCCCTCCCTTGCCATGTTCTGGAAAAGTATCGGATTTCAGGCACTTCCCGTTTTCCTGTCACACCCAAACCGACCTAGGTTTAAGCCAGGCTCAGAGGCAGCCGCTCACCGCATTTGGCCCTGGCTCTTACGGCTTATCAGGAGTTCTTGAACAAACAGACTCACAGAGGCACGCACAGAGGTTCTGTGAAAGAGAAATAATATAAGGGATGCCTCAGGCATGGAAAGAGGAAGTTGGCACACTATGAAAAAGCCAGCACGCGGGGTGTGGGTCGGTGTGTTCTCCATACACGAAGGCTGTGACGTAGTGTGGGTACCTTAAATGGGGTGCCGTCTATGCCCTTCAGGGTCACCTGAGTGTTGGGTAGCATACGGTCTGGGGCCACTATGTCGGGTCGGGCCAGCATCACCTCCGCCCCCGTGTCCCAGAAACCCTTCACCTTCCTACCATCCACCTCCAGGGGTACGAGGCACTCGCTCCGCAGGGGCCGCCCTGCCCCCACCCAGTACATGGAGAAATCCACCTCCCGAGGGTCAGATCTCCCCGGGGAGGTGCACTGAGCATCCTTCCCCCCACTTTGAGCTGAGGTTTGTCTGTCAGCCCCAGCCTCTGGGGCAGCCTGCCCTTCCTCCATCCCCAGCCACTTAACCCTGGAAAGTCCCAGGTCATGGGACCTGTTCTTGTGCCTGGTGCATTGAGCCCTCTTGTGGCCTCGTTGCCCACAATGATGGCAAGTTAGGTTCTGCGGGCCCTTTTGGGTCGGCTCTGCCCGGGCCCTGGCTGGTTTTCTGGGGCACCGATGAGTGGTCCTGGTCCCTGAGGCTCGCCTCGGAGGTGCCTCTCTCCGTCGCTTAGCCGAGAACCGGTCTCTGCGTGATTCCCTTTCTCTCCAGGACTCCTGTTCACATCCGGACTGGCTCTCTGTGAACTCGTCCGCCAGCCTCCCAGCTTCCTGGGGGTTCTCCGGACTTCGGTCTTTGAGCCACAGCCTGAGGCTGGGGGTGCATGCTTCATAGAACTGCTCCATCACGATTAGCTTGAGCAGTTCCTTTGCAGTCTGGGCGTCGACCCCAGACACCCACTTGTGGCAATATTGCACCAGGCGGGAGGCCACATCCACATAGGTCTCCCGTGGCTCCTTCTGCACGCCCCAGAATTTCTTCCTGTACATCTCGGGGGGTCAGCCCGAACTTGTGCAGCAGGGCTTCCTTGACCTGCTGTGACGACGCGTTGGGGTCCCCTGACTCCTGCACCCCCGTAATGGCACGAACAGACTCCACCAGCCCGTAGAATGGAGGGAGTTTATTCCTTCTCCAGGATACAGCACAGCACAGCACCGATGTAATCTGGTTACAGGGCAGGTCTAGGGTGCCTCAGCCCCCTTGCGATGGGGAGATTGGGCCCTAAATCCCAGCCCTGGCTTAGGCTGGTTCCTCCATGATCCCAGACAGAAACTAACCCACTCTCTTCCAGCCCTGCCCCCAGCCAGGGCAGCATTTCCCCTTCCTTTGTCTCTCTCCTTGGGGGGTAGCTGGTCAGACAGGTTGAGAGACCCTCTTTGCATAATGACTCATCTCCAGTCCTTCTGGGCTGTGGTACCGATGGCAGCCAGTGGGGGTTACCACAGAGCCAGCATAGAAACCAGCCAGGTACCTCCACTACGTCACACCTGCTGGTAATCACCTGGCTGTAGGCCCTCCAGCTGATTGAGCACCCCATCAGCCTCCTGCTTCAGTGCAGGGATGAGCTCCTGCAGCCAGTCAGTTGGGGGGGACCCGTTGCAGTCCACAGGCCCTCTCAAAGGAGCTGAGGAACCCGTCTATGTCACCCACTGTGACGACGCGTTGGGGTCCCCTGTCTCCTGCACCCCCGTAATGGCACGAACAGACTCCACCAGCCAGTAGAATAGAGGGAGTTTATTGCTTCTCCAGGATACAGCACAGCATCTGTCATCTGGTTACAGGAACCGCAGCTAAGAGGCCTCAGTGCCCCCCCTCTGAGATGGGGGGTTGCTGGGCCCTACAATCCCCGCCCACTCCCCAGCTCCTTCCCTAGGCTGTCTCCTCCATGATCCCATACCGAAACTAACCAACTCTCTTCCAGCCCTGCCCCCAGCCAGGGGTGGCATTCCACCTTCCTTTGTTTCTCTCCTTGGGGGGTAGGTGGTCAGAGAGGTTTGAAGCCCCCTTTGCATAATGACTCACCCCCTGCCCTGCTGGGTCATGCCACAGACAGCAGAGGTCGCCCACAGCCCCAGCAAGGTCCCAACACTACGTCACACCCACATCCTTCAATTGGGCCACCACGAGCTTCTCCAAGCGTCTGGCCGCCCTGGGCCCTTGCGGCCCGTCCGCACTCGGTGCAGCCGGGGCCCTACTGCTTCTCTGCTCTGCCATGGCCAGCTCATGCTGTCGCTGCTCTCTACAGTCCTGGACTTCCAATTCCTTCATCTGCAGCTGGATCTCCAGCCGCCGCTGCGCCGCTGGCTGGCCCCTCCCCTGGACGGACTATGGTTTGCAGGGTTCCCCTGGGAGGCTGTCCCCTCTCTTCAGTGGGCTCCAGTGCTCCGCCCACCCTCAGAGCCTGAGACATTCCCAGGGGAGGTCTGGCTGCTCCCCACTGGGACAGGATCCCGGCCCCATGGCTGGTCATTCTCTTCCAGCCGGGCAATCAGCTGGGCCTTGGTTGCATTCCGCAAAGGCAAGCCCTTCTCTCTGCACAACTTCACCAGCTCTGCCTTCAGGAGTCGGGTGTAGGCCATCTCCCCGCTGGTCCCCTTGGTGCTGACTCACCGGCCTAGTGCTGCAGAGCCCCACGATTCCCAGGAACTGCTTCGCTCTGTCTCCAGCATGCCTGGCTCTAAGGCCCTTGCTTCTACTGCACCTTGACACTCATTGCTGGGAGCTCCATTCAAGGGGTGCAGTGCATCCAACCCCTGACACCACTGTGGCGGCGCGTTGGGGTTTCCCTGACTCCTGCACCCCCGTAGTGGCACGAACAGACTCCACCAGCCAGTAGAATAGAGGGAGTTTATTGCTTCTCCAGGATACAACACAGCATAGATGTAATCTGGTTACAGTGCAGGACTAGGATGCCTCAGCCCCCCTTGAGTTGGGGGAGACTGGGCCCCTAAATTCCAGCCCCTTCCCTAGGCTGCCTCCTCCATGATTCCAGACAGAAACTAAAACTCTCTTCCAGCCCTGCCCCCCAGCCAGGTGCTGGTCTCTGCCTTCCTCCCTTTGTCTCCCTCCCTGGGAGGCTGAGCATGGGTGTCTGGGTTAATACACATTTGGGAGAGTCAGTGAGACTCTCCCATCACAGCGCAGGGGAACCCCGGGTCACAGAGCAGACAGCCCCCCCCCCACTACGGCACACCCGGTCACCTGGAAACTCTCTGTACAAATACCTTGAAAGGGCTGTGTGGCATAGTAGAGGGTGCTGTCTGCTCTGTAACCCAGTGGGGTGTGGTGGTGGTGTCTTTCTGGTTGCTTGGCTTGGGCAGTGGGCTGTGGATGACCTCCACTGGCGGCTATTTGTAGCATGGCCCAGCAAGACAGTGGATGAGACACTAGGCAAGGGTCTCACAACCTGTCCCAGGAGTTGCCTCCCAGGGAGAGAGACAAGGTGAGGAAGGTGGGGTCCAACCCCTGTCTGGGTGGGCAGGGATGGAAGAGAGTTAGTTTTGGTCTGCAAAGCAGGGGAGAAGGGGCTAGGGAGGGGGCTATGATTGCAGGGCCCAGCCACACCCATCTAAAGGGGGGGGGCCCTGAGGCCTCCTGGCCCCAGTTCCTGTAATCAGATTACATCTGTGCTGTGCTGTGCTGTATCTTGGGGAAGCAATAAACTCCCTCAATCCTACTGGCTGGTGGAGTCTGTTCGTGCCACTGAGGGGGTGCAGGAGTGGCGAAACCCCAGTGTGCCAGTGTAGCTTCTTGGGGAATCAGACAGGCACCTCGTGGGAGTCTCAGAATCACCTGGGTGTCTCCATCCCATAGATCTCAGTCTCAGTACAGGTTGGGTGTCCCAGTGTTCTTAAAAAGCCCACTAAGCACAAACCTGCTGCTTTATCTTCCTCAACAGTTACAGTAAATGGGCCTCAATAACATAGTGGCCCCGGGCTGGGTGTTAGGGTTAGGGAGAGTTAGGTGTCCAAATTGTAGCCAAGCAGGAAAAAAGTAAAGTACTGTTCCTAACTCCCTTAGGTCACACTCATAGGGTCGGAGATTTAAGGGCCCGATTTGAGCTGCCACAGAGCACAGGCCAGAGAACGGTACCTGTCTGAGACTGTCAAGTCACAGGACGCGCAGACGCTGCCAGACACTAAGTGAATTGTTTATAAGCAAGCCCCGCACCCGCTTCTCCAGGTCCTGCAGGAGACACAAGTGACCAAGTGACAAGAAGCTAAAAAACGAAGAGGGGGAATCGTTTCTGTGGTTACTGAAGGGACAGATCCACACGGGGGCACCAAAGTGTCACGTTCGCTTCGGAAACGTTTCTTCCCAGTGACTGAATCGGGGAATAATCACCAGGAATTATTGGCCTCAGCTCTGTAGGCTGGGATGGATCCTCAGAGCGAGGCTCTGCCTAGTCTAATTCCTTCCCAATCAGCACGAGTTCGGTGCCCAGCGCCCCTTGGCAGTTCGGAGACCACCGCTCACAGGCAGATTTCCCCACTGGAGAGAGCCCGTGTTTACACATCCCTGGATTCGGTGTTATGTCAGTTTCACATCCATTAGGTGTGACATTGTGACAGCCCGACACTGGGCACCTTAACATTCAGCTTCACCAGTTGTCCTTTACTCACACGGACGCCCCGCTGAGGTCAAAGTAGCTTCAGTGTTGCCCTAGATCGGGGCCCAAATTACATTGATCTGCTCTGGCCTCCTCCGTGGTTGTGTCCTTCCACCGTCTGAGGCCATTTATTCATACAGGCGGGCAAAGCCGAGGTTTAGTCAAACGATGTAGCCCCGCCCACGTGCAAATGAAGTAGGAAAAGTGCCTGATAAAGAACAGCCAAGGGCCATCTCCAACTGGCGGCGGGTTTCCTGCTTTGCAGCACACGAGGCGGGGGAGGAAAATGACAATGATCGGTCTGGGGTTCTGTTTCGTTCTGGCGGCTGTCTCAGGTAAGGGGATTGATGCAGGTGTCTGCTGAGCACAGCTGGGCTGGGAGAGCAAAGATGGTTTGAAGGTGAAGACGTAAGAGATGGGTCAGGAACTCTGGATTCTAAATCCCAGCTCTGAGCACATCGCATAGATTGGAAATTCAAAGTCTAGTATCTTAATGTCAATTTTGCCTGGTTTACTTACTCTCCAGGAATCCCATGTACACAGCTTTGAAAACTGCTCCAGCCGAGTTCATACCTCAGTTTCCCTCTGAAAAATGGTGTAATTGCACTTCCAGCCTGCACAAGGAATATGGCGGGGACAGCAATTCGTTGTGTGGAAGGCCGGTCAGAAAGAGCCGATCAGGCAGGCCATGCGGAGGCAAGACAAAGGACAGAGGAGGCCAGATGAAGGAGGAGAGAAAGAATGGAGTTAATTGTTTTTTGTTTATTTTATTTTTATTCCAGGTGCCAGCTCCCAGGTCCAGCTGATCCAGTCTGGGGCAGAAATCAAGAAGCCTGGAGAGTCCGTGAAGGTGACATGTAAAACCTCCGGCTACACCTTTACCAGCTATTTCCTCCAATGGGTACGGCAGGCTCCCGGGAAGGGCCTGGAGTGGGTCGGACAGATCAATCCAAATAGTGGTGGCACTGACTATGCCCCGGCCTTCCAAGGGCGAGTTACCATCACCAGGGACACCTCCATAAGCACGGCCTGGCTGCAGCTGGGCAGCCTGCGAGCTGATGACACCGCCACTTATTACTGCGCTACATACACAGTGACACAAATCAGCGCTACAGCCCTTCACAAACCTCCAGTGAGAGAAGGCAGGCGCCCTGGAGCCAGGAGCCTTTAAATGCAGCGAGTTGTTCTGTGGCACCACTCCCGAGAGCATGAACATTCCGGGGTAATTTGTCCCCAAACCTCATAGGCCCCCAACTCACTTTGGCCTCCTGGGAATTAGATTTTTCTGGCTCCAGCGCTAAGTCACTTTTCGAAACATGAATTAGGCTTCCGTGAGAGTCACCCGTGTCAGCAGAAAAACACCCACAAGGAATGTCCTGAGCACAAGACGGTGAAGGATTTGGGGCGTGTTTTTTTCAGTACCTCCCGATGAAGCTGTTCCTCAGGGAGTAAATGAATACTCATTAAGGCTGAAAGAGGAGGGGGTGTCTGCGCCCCCCATCACCCTCCCCTTGACAGTGGAACGTGGGGTCTCAAATCCCTCCTCCCACATCAGGCCCCAAGTAGCTGACACTGGCAGACCGAATCTCTGCTCTCACACCAAACGGAGGAGGGATGTTCCTGGCTGTATCATTTCCGAGGCAAGTGCTCTCTAACCACGGCTAACGGTTATGGGAAGCGCCACCAACTCCTTCCTTGACACGAGGGATTTGGGGGTGTTATTAAGTATCCACTCAGGCACGGACCTCCAGGACAGGGCTGTGAATCCCAAATGGAGTTAGGTACCTAACTCCCTTTTACAGGTGGGACTCGAGCCTTCCTCGGAATTTGCTAAAACTAGAAGCTGTGCAAGGCAGCCCCCCACCCACTGGTCTGGCATTTGTTGTCCCCCCTACCAATCCCTTCGCTCTCCTCACAGCCAACACGAGCTGTGGTCACCGTGCCTACGGAGGAGCAGGTAAATACGGCGCTGTGGGGGGCTCCCAGGAGCTGAACCTGGCAGACCGAATCCAGCCCCTGGCCAGTATTTGACCACTGCTGGTCTACAGCAAGTTACAAGCGACAGCAGGCCACGTGGCGTATTCACCTCACGCGTGTGTCCATGCACAAGCCTCACACACGTGTCTGTTCCTCTTTCTAAGGAGCGGTCAGTGCTATCATGCCCCGTTTCACAGAGGGGAAAACTGAGGTACAGGGAGCAGAAGGGACTTGCCCACTGTCACCCAGCAGCCAGGGGAAAAACAGGATCCGCACCTACATCTCCTGAGTCCCCAGCTTGGTGCTTTGTCCTCACAGACCAGCCCGCTCCGTACCCAGCAGTGCCGGCGTGACCCGTGCGGGGCTGCAGCTCAGACCAAAGAACCTAGCAGAAATTTCTGGCAGCAATAAATACACAATAAAATAACAATAAATTGTGTCCCTCCCGTTGGCTCACCCACGTGCGCAGGCCCCTCATAGACACCTCAGAGTGAGGGATGTGGCCCCTTCCCAAGGGCCGGGCTCGCTGTGACTGCGGGTCTGTGCAGCGCCGAGCACAAAGGGCTGCGGACTTGGGTTCGGTTTCTAGGCGACACCTCGCTGGTGACGCGTGTGAGCCGCACGAGCCGCTCGCTGGGGACTATGAGGCCGGGGCCGCATCTCTGGGCACTAAAGAGCGAACGAACTGGCCCCTGCTTTGCATGCCGCGCGCGCTATGCAAATGAGGGTTTTGTTTCGCCTCCAGCACAGACTATTTCCGTCCTCTTGTCCAGCGACCCCTCCCAACGTCCAGCCCGTGTCGCTCCCTCCGGGTCTCGGTGCCTGTGTCTGTCCGGCTGCCCAGCGGGGAGATGAAATTCCTGCTCCCGTCTCTCCTGCTCTGTGCCCTGGCGGCAGGTAAGTACCTAGGCGCGAGCTGTCTCTGCCCCCGCGGAGCCCGCCGCGCCCCGCGCTCTGGCTGAGGTTTCCCTTGGCTCTTTGCAGGTGGCCGCTCCCAGGTGACACTGCGGCAGCCCGGAGCCGCCCAGGTGAAGCCGTCACAGACCCTGAGCCTCACCTGCTCCGTGTCCGGATTCTCTCTCACCACTAGCGGGATTAGAATGAACTGGATCCGACAGACCCCGGGGGAAAGGCCTGGAGTGGTTGTGCCGTATGGATTGGGATGAGGACATGTACTACCAGGACTCGCTGAAAAGCCGCTTGAGCATCTCTAGGGACACCTCCAAGGGCGAGGTGTATTTGGAAATGAGAAGCCTGGAAGCCGGAGACAGCGGCACCTATTACTGCGCCAGAAACACGCAGTGACACAGAGCCGAGCAGGAACTCGCACAAAAAGGGGAAGCAGATTCAGAGCAGCGCAGTGAGGCTCAGAGCAAAGAGATTTCCGCAACCAACCTCCCTGTCAATGGGAAGGAAATGGAAAGAGGAGGAGGAAACGCAACTGGGCAGTTCACCCTGAATGGCTAGGTGGAATTGTTTTTTTCGAGAAAAGAAAGAAAGAAAGTACAAGTGCGAATACACGGAGAGGGGGGTGGAGGAGGGACGAAGGAAAGGAGGTAGGGGAGATGAAGTGTGTGTGTGGGGGCTTGGAGGCTGTCAGATGTGTGAGGGGAGGCAGATGCTGCTGCACATTCTTCTCAGCACACAGACGGCAAGTAAGAAAACGGCGACACTGGTTGCCTATGTTTGCAGAAGTGACCTTGTCTCTCTCCCAACCTGTCACGTGAATGTCCCTGACTGTGTTCATCTGCCACTTACTTAACTCCTTGCCTTAAAAAGGTCCCTATGGCAAGCAGATGGAGTGAACAGTTCAATGGTGCACATGTGTGAATAGGGCATTCCCCGCATAAATGACCCCACCCAGTCACACACCCCCTTTTGTCTGTTATCACTCTAGTTATTTCCATTGCAGAGACACTTCTGGGAAATGGAGTGTGGGCCTCTGAGAAGGGAGTCTGTATTTTATAATTCATTAGCATTAGCCATCCCGTTGGGCGTAGGACGGGAGAAGTACACTCAGCTTGGCCTGGTTTGGAGTTGCAATTGGGTTGCAAGAGTTGTGTTCAGATTCTGTGCTGGGAGGCGCCACACAGGGGTGTGACATAGTGTGGGTCCTTTGCTGTTTGCTATGCTGGGCAGTGGGCTGTGAGTGACCTCCACTGGCTGCTGTCTGCAGCACAGCCCAGCAGGGCAGGGGATGAGTCATTATGCAAGGGGGCTTCGAAACTGTCTGACCAGTTATCTCCCAGGGAGCGGAACAATGGGAAGAAGGCAGAGTGGAGCCCTGGCTGGGGGCAGGGCTGGAAGGGAGGGAGTTAGGTTTCTGGCTGGGATCATGGAGGAAGCATCCTAGGCAACGGGCTGGGATTTAGGGGCCCAGGCTCCCCCATCTCAAGGGGGGCTGAGGCATCCTAGGCCTGCCCTGTAACCAGATTACATCTGTGCTGTGCTGTATCCTGGAGAAGCAATGAACTCCCTCTATTCTACTGGCTGGTGGAGTCTGTTCGTGCCACTACGGGGGTGCAGGAGACGGGAAAACCCCAACGCGCTGTCACGGGGGTCAGTGGGGCACTGGTATATATCGCTGCAAAGGGTGGCTCTGCACAAACGCACAACCTGTTACCCTACTGCAAGTAACAAACCGCGCAAGAGTTTGTGTCTCTTCTAAGGAGGGAGATATGAAAATGAGAGAGAGAGTTCCTGTTTAAATCTGTCCCTCTCTTCGCCCAGGCTGCACCCACAGGGACAATCTGCAGCCCCCTGCAGGGACCAGCCAGTCCCTGGAGAACTTCCCCCAGCACAAGGGACCATGGGGCTTTGGTTCCATCTTATTTTTATTGCAGCGGCCCCACCATCTCTTATAGCCACCCCGGGGAACCAGCATCAAATCCCTGCCGGGGGAGTCCTTTGTTAAATACCAGTCCCTGTTTTCACGAGCCTCAGTCTCTGCCCAGACACAGACCTGCCCGGCCCTGCCCGCTGGGGAGTTTCCCTCAGTGCATGAAAACGAGAATGGAACCTCAGCTGCTTTCCCTGTCAGTGCTCTCTGCCTTCAGCGGTGAGTGTTTGCGGGTGGCGGGGGAATTAGGAACGGATCCAGATTCCTTCCAAGGCTAATCCCCCCTCCCCGTGTTCTCTCTCAGGTGCAGCTGCTCCAGTCCGGCCTGAAAGCAGAGCTCCTGATTCCTAATTCCCACCCTCCCTTCCTAACCACTTCCCTCCCAAGATGGGGGAGAACCCAGGAGTCCGGGCTCCCGCCTGCCCCTGCGCTCACCCACCCGGAGCTGGGAAGAGAAACCTGGACTCAGAATCCCAGCCCCCGGCTCTGAGTCAGCAAACCGGTTCCAGAGGGAGAGCAGAGGAGACCATGCCCTCTTCCCCAAGCACCGCTCGCTCTGGCTCCCTGGGAATGGCCCGGCTTGATCTGCACAGATGTGTCTCCTTAAGCACTGGAGGGGGGATTTAGCCACTAAAGAGCCACTTGGATGTTTTTGTACCCGACACTGAAGCGCAGACACTTCATGCAAATCAGCCCCCTGGGGTCCTGTTTATACAGAAACCTCCAGAGGTTTCTCTCCATCCGCCTCTGGAATAATGAGGAAAGCTCCTGTCTTTGCCCTTCTCCTCCCCCTTCTGTGGCCTTGTGAGTTGTGTGCGTGTGCGTGTGCGTGTGCGTGTGCGTGTGCGTGTGCGTGTGCGCGGGGGGTGGGTGGATTCCACCTTCTTTCTTTTTGTTGCTTATGATCTGGATTCTCCCTGAGGCCTCACTTCTCGGTGTCTCTCCCCTCTCCAAGGTGTCCTCTCCAGGATCCAGATGGTCCCATCCGCCCCCGGCAGTGGTCTGTTCACTGACCGGCAGTGGTGGTCCCTTGCGGGGCCCTGACAGTGACTTGTGCCGTATCCGAGGACTCCATCTGCACCCAAGCCTGGTGGAACTGGGTGCGGGGGCTGCCCGGCCACAGGCTGCAATGGGTTGGGCATGTCCATTTCTCCGGGGACACAAACTATGCCACGGCCTTGAAACCCCGAGCGACCATCTCCAAGTACAGGGCCGGCTTTAGGAAGTGTGGGGCCCAATTTGAACCACTTTGGCGGGGCTCCCCAACCCCCACCCAGGATTTTTTGTTGAGCAAAAAAAAAGTAGGTCAAATATTTTCAATTGCAAACTATCCAATTTTCTCAATAAAGTTTAAAGTTTGATTTTTAAAAAGTTACCAGAGAGCGTTGCAGTTTTCTGTTACATTGATTTACTTTTTAAATAGCAAAAATGGAGTCTTTGTTAAGAAAGTGTCAGTTCTGTGGTCAAATTCCAGTCCTTAGTGATTTCAGCACCAATGATTTCACTAGGTAATATGGTACCTCACCACCACTGCCCTTCAACACATTGCCTGCATGTTGAGTCCAAGGTCAGTCTACACAAGATTTTATCAATGATTTTTGCTCAAGCGATCACTGAGACAAGACAAGGACTCTCTATTGATTCTAGTCAGCTCTGCCTTTAAACACTGGATGTAAAGTGTCAGACATAATTGAGGACTCCCAAATAGACTCTACACCACCAGAAATAAAACCTGTTTCCATCTTCTGTGACTTTCACTTAGATGTGACTCACTATCCTCTGCTTAGTGTTCAAGTTATGGTAGACCCTAAGCCAAGTCATATTAAGTTCAGGTTTTTAATCATACAATATGGATAACAACATTTCATTCTCCCAGCTCCAAGTCTTAAGTGAATTTCAACCCAAAGAGCCAAAATTGATCACCTTGACACAGCAAGTGTGTCTACTGATCTCTGTGGCAAAGTAAGTTGTCTGTATAAGTAAGGTCTGCTCCTGAAGCCTTTTCCTACAGTTGATTAACAGATGGCAGTAGATAGCTCATTCAGATCCCTGGCTGATAATAGTTAGTCACCCTGACCAGTCATTAACCATAGTCATGGACTCACCCTACTCTCCATTGTCTCTATGATTCTCTGATGACCTGTGACAAAAAGAAGGGTGGAAAGGAAACTGAAGGAGAGACCTCTCTAAATTCACCAATCAAAGAGCAGTATTGCCAACCCAAAAATCACAAGGAACGCCTACACAAAATTATGAGAATGGTCTACAAATCATAAGATATTTTAAAAATAAAACACGCTGGATTTTTATTGACCTTTTGTTTGAGTATTTAGGGTTGATATTTTAAAGCTTTCCTCCTTAGCTGTAAGGCCCAGAAGTATAGAGAACATTTTTTAAATGAAAGCTGAGATTCCTACATAATCAACTGACTCCAGGCCTTTAGAAAAAACACGAAATGTTTTGAGACTCATGGTAGAACAATGGAGGAATTCTTGTGAGCCTGTGCTTTGCCCACGCTATAAATAAAAACAACAACAACAATATCTTCTCCACTAAACATCCTAATGAGATACTGCAAATGGTGAACTGAATTCAACAGCTCCTGATATGAACAGGTATCAACCTAGTTTTTCATATTTGAGATGGGTTACCAGGAATCATACATGACAATATGAAATCTTTCCACTTTCAAGTCAGCATATTCACAAAGCACCTATAATTTTGATCCATTTTATATAATTTTTCTCCCAGGGGCAACTGACCCCTCCGGCCCCCTCACTATGCCACTGCTCCCCCTCCTGCAGATCTATCATCTTATGCATGTGCAAGATCTGAGAGAGCCGTCCCATGAATCTGCAGTTCGTGTCTGTGGCACCTGCTTCTGGGTGGTGTCTCAATGCTGCCACATTCACCTCCAAAGAGGGGGCTTCTCAAAGAATGCCCTTGCTGCTGACCCCCAAGGCATCCACAGGTCCAGTCTCCTTTCAATGGGCCCACTTCCCAGGGCTCATTGATCTTGGATCTGTCTTCCATCCCCTCTCCAACCCCCATCAGAACTACTGTGCCCTCCTGGCTTAGGAAAAGAATAAATGGGAGGATTGGAAATTAACCCACCCAGTCTCACGTCCCTAGGCAGGAATGAGCCTCTACATTAGGCCCCAGCTGGAGTATCATGTCCAGTTCTGGGCACCACATTTCAGGAAATGTGGAGAAACTGGAGAAAGTCCAGGGAAGATCAACACAAATGATGAAAGGTCTAGAGAACATGAGATATGAGGCAAGGCTGAAGAAATTGGCCTTGTTTACCTTGGAAAAGGGACATGAGAGCAGCTTTCAAGTATCTAAAAGAGTATCATAAGGAAGAGGAAGAAAAATTGTTCTTGGCCTCTGAGGTTAGGATGTGAAGCAATGGGCTTAAATTGCAGCAAGGGAGGTTTAGGTTGGACATTAGGAAAACTTCCTGCCTGTCAGGGTGGTTAAACACTGGAATAAATTGCCTAGTGAGATTGTGGAATCTCCATCACTGGAGATATTTAAGACCAGGTTAGACAGACACCTCTCAGGGATGAGCTAGGGCAATTCAACTTTGGAAGCCCCAGGGGCCACACTGATACTTACAGAACATGCTGAGGGCCTCAGCGTAAGTGTGGTTGCATATGAAAGCAAATATATACAAATAGCTTCTCTCACACTGACAGGCATGAATACAAAGATTAAGGCAAGACGACACAACACACAGGCCCCCATTTAAGTCAGTTCTGCTGATATTAATAAAATGTAATATTTACCTGATGTCTACCCATGTGACAGCACTTTTCATGAACAATGACAGTCCAAGAATTTAACTACTAAAACACATATCAACAGAAGTTCATTACACTGACTACTTTTTTGTTTTGGCTCGCACTCACCGGACACGTGTTGATCCCCACATAAACCCAAACTGCACCTCGGGTCACAAACAAAATGGCTGTGGGCAGCATACCAAGTTATTAATAAATATTTTTAAACCTTTACCTTTTCTCTGCTGCCATGTCTCCTCTCCTTGCTCCATCATCTCCCTGGTGCCTGCTGCCCCCAACTCCTCACCCTCCTCTGCTGTCCTGACTCCTGCCCTCCTCACTGCCCTCAGCCCTCCTGCGACCTGCCCCCTCCACCAGCCCTTCTCTCCCCCTGTGCCCACTCCTCCAGTAGCCCCACTCTGCTGCTCATGTGAGCTACCCCTCCTCATCCCCTATTCTAACACCTCCCTTGCCTCTCTCCTCTGGTGCTGGTCCCTCCTGCAGGTGTCTGCCCTTCTGCTTCACCCCAGAATCCCCTAGGCACCTGCACCTTCCCTTAGCCCTGCACCCTCCTGGTGCCTCCCCTTCCCTTACTGCCCCTGCCCCCTTTGCCCTTTTTTTCCCTGATGCCCACCCCTCACCACTCTCCTCCCCATTCCCCTCCTGCCCCTCTGTGCCCTCACACATGCCTTGCTCCATCCCCACCTTTCTCATGCCCACCCCTTCTTTCAAACCTTCTCCCAGCACCTCCCCGCTAGCCCCCAATGCCCTTCTCCTCTCCTCTCCTCTCCTCTCCTCTCCCAGCATCATGCTGTCCCCTCCCACTGACACCTCCCCTCCTGACCTTGGCCCCTGGCATTTGTCTCTCCTGCACCCCTGTCTCCTGGTGCCTTCCCCTCCCCTACCCAGCCCCTTCTCCTTCCACCCCTCCCACTCCGCCAAGCCCTACCCTCACCCTCACCCCACCTCTCCCCTCCCCACCGCCCAAGCCCCCACCTCTGCCTGCCCAAGCCCCCACCTCTGCCTAAGCCCCCTTCCCCGCCACTTGCCGCCCGCCTGACCCGTTCCCTACCTTCTGCCTTCCATGTTGCGGGGCTGGAGCCTGCGCTCAGGCCCCGGAGGCCGAAGCTGGAGCCAGCGAGGCCCTGCAATGTGGCCTCCCAGGACTTCTAAAATCCCAGGCCGTGACGTCACGTGACGGCCCAGGCATCCTCCCCGCCCACGTGCAACGCTGCACATGGGCAGCAGCAGGTGGCGAGAAGGAACCACGCACGGCAGGGGACAAGGGGGACGCTCTGGGGGCGGGGTGGGAGGAGCAGCTGGGGCCGGCACGAGGGTCCGGGGCCCACTCCGGGAAGAGCCGGGGGAGAGACCCAGCTCCACATATTGGTGGAGCAGGGCCCCTGGCTCTGTAACTTACCGGCTGGCACTTCCGGGTTCAGGGGCGCGGGGCCCCCATAGGCACGGGGCTCAACTGGGTCGAATCGGCCTAAGGCCAGTCCTGTCCAAGGATGACGCCAAGAACCAGTTTTACCTGCAGCTCTGCTCGCTGAGTACTGAGGACACCGCCACGTATTACTGCACACACTGGGACCCACCGTGATACGCGCCGGGACAAGATACTCTCTTAAGACCATGGCAAGGGTCAGACTGTGTCAGACCAAAGGTCCATCTAGCCCAGTGTCCTGTCTGCCGACACTGGCCAGTTTCAGGTCCCCCAGAGGGAGCGAACAGAAACAAACCTGCCCGGGACCGTTCTCCTTCATTTCTCCCTCTCCCACAGTTTCCCTCAGTGCACGAAAGCGATAATGAAATTTCTGTGGCTTTTCCTTTCCCCATTCTTGCCGCCGGGCTGTGAGTGTGTGTGAGAGATCAGGAGAATTGGAGACAGGGCCAGAGATTCATGGGCTGGCTCATTTCTTCCATGGTCTTGTTTCCCTGTACCCAGGTGTCCGCTGGTAGGTGCAGTTGGTGATGTCCCGCCGGGCGCAGTGAAGCCCAGAGAGACCCTGACCTGCGCTGTGACTGGGGTCTTTATCACTAGCAGAAACTACATATGGGAGTGGGTACAGACAGGGCTGGAGTGGGTAGCTCGGCTATATCCCTATGACCATGGACTGCCTCAGTTTACCCTACACAGTGGTTTGCTCTTGTAAGCCATGCACTTAAAAGGGAGCTATCTATTTAAGAGACCCCTGTGGGGGAGGTAGGAGTGAGTTGAGTGTTACTGTTGCTGGGCAGATTCAGCACTCCACCTAAATCTTCCGGAGTTGGGTCCAGTAGTTTAGGGTCAGACTCCATGAGGAAGCAGGCAGGGCACATGCTTTTCTAAGGCCTGTGTGACATGGAGGAAGCAAAGTGGGGAGCAGAGAACTGGCTGCTATTCCTCACACTGCAGCACTTTGCAGCAGGTAGTAATATTGTTAACCCTCAACTGGGGATCATGGGCAGTGCTACTTAGAGCTAGGAGAACCTGGGAGGGGAAATAACTTCTGTGTTAATTGTCTGCTTTAAATGCTGTTTTGATTTTAGTCAAACTGTTCTAGTTCACTTGTTCAGTCCATAGTCCATGTGATTCTTCATCTCCTTTGTAAATGTAGCAATGGGGAAAAGAGTCATTTCTATTTTGTTCTCAGGTGGTTTTTTTTGTTTGTTTTTTGTTTTTCGTATTTTCTTGTAATAGGGGTGTGACAACGCGTTGGGGTCCCCTGACTCCTGCACCCCCGTAATGGCACGAACAGACTCCACCAGCCCGTAGAATGGAGGGAGTTTATTCCTTCTCCAGGATACAGCACAGCACAGATGTCATCTGGTTACAGGGCAGGCCTAGGATGCCTCAGCCCCCCTTGAGATGGGGGAGACTGGGCCCTAAATCCCAGCCCCTGGCTTAGGCTGGTTCCTCCACGATCCCAGACAGAAACTAACCTGTCTTCCAGCCCTGCCCCCCAGCCCAGGCAGCAATCCACCTTCCTTTGTTTCTCTCCCTGGGGGGTAGCTGGTCAGACAGGTTGAGAGACCCTCTTAGCATAATGACTCATCCTTCTGGGCTGTGGTACCAATGGCAGCCATTGGGGATTACCACAATCCCCAGAGCCAGCATAGGAACTAGCCAGATACCCCCACTACGTCACAAGGGGCTCTTTAAATCTGTTCACTTGTGAGCTAACTGACTAATTAATCAGTGAGCTGGCTGCCTAGCAGTGACTATAGCAGAGGAAGAGTCTGCCTGGAATCTGAGGATTCTTTACAGGCAAGTGGAGAGAAACTTCAGACTCAGCATGTTGTGCAGATTTGATATCAGAGGCACAAACTGAGATTTTGGTGAACCAAATCTAAGCTTTTAGGACCTCTCAGCTTTTTCTTACTGTGTTTGTGTGGAATGAACTGTTCAAATTTTACTTTGTTTTCTCTTTACTTATGTTTATTGTAATTATAGATATTATTTGTGGGTTATAAAATAGTTGTGTTCTGTTGTAAGAATTAGATTATTTGTTCATAAAATTTTATAAAGTTATTTAATTAAAGTCATTATTTTAGTTTCTTTTGGAATTTGAATGCAGACACTGGGCAATCCTTGCTGAAGGTCCTTAGAGACTAAACTCTGGGTCTCCAGTCCTGCTGTGGGAGCGGGGGTTTCTTTATACACTGGAGAAGGGCAGTGAAGTCTAGCCGATCCAAGGCTACACTCCATCCCTTCAAAGCCGGACTAGCATCTCTGCAGAGACGGCCAAGAACCAGGTCTCCCTGCAGCTGCAGACACCGCCCCCTATTACTGTGCCAGACACAGTGACACAGAGCGCAACGGGGCAGGTGCAAAAAGGGCAGGAGGGTTGTCTGGAGTCACTGGGGCCCCGGGCACACTCAGTCTGCATCAGAAGCGGGGGAGACGCTGGCCGAGGTGGGATGAGGAGGGGAAAGGGAAAGGAGGCGAGTCAAGCTCCTCGGAGCCCAATCCCCTGTCTCCAAGCAGGGCCCCGCACTGAGGGTGTGAGACGCTCCGCCCTGCGCATCGGGCCTGGCCTGATCTCCCACAGAGACCGGGTGAAACCAGCGTCACTCAGACTGCGGGGCTGGCCCGGCAGGTGGCGCCAAAACGTGTCTCCCGCCGCCCTCTGCAGCATTTGCTGTTAAAACGCGGGGCGAGCGGATTATTTACCAACCCAGGTAACCTGCCCGGATGTTCTCGCTCGGTGACTGGAGAAGCCAGTTACCCCTCGCATCACGTGATACACTGACTCGCGGTGAGAATGTGATAGGCACAGACAGAGCCGGACAAACTCTTCTGAGGTCCGGGGCAATTAGATTTCCTGGGAGCTCCTAGGCTCTGCGGGGATGATCAAAAATGAGGGGTTCAGAGAGACAGGCCTGTGGCTGGAGAGAAGAGACAGGGTACGAGAGGGGCTGAGGACTCCGACTGGGGGTGCACGCTCCTCACTGAGGCTGGGATGATGTTTTTAGGGTGCTTGAGGGAGCTCCAAGCTCGGGCCAAGGGGTTTGCAGTGCGGGAGGGGGCTGAGGGCTGGGTTAGGGTGTTGTGGGTGCTCCGTGCTTCCTGGGACAGCTTCTTGAGTCCCAGCCAATGGGAGCTGTGAGGCTGGTGTCTGGAGTTGAGGGTAGCGAGGGGACAGAACTTCCCCTAGCGATCAGGTAATGCGGCTACAGCCCTTAACAGTTGGGAGGTTAGTGGCTGCAGCCCAGGGCCTAGGTTAAGGGAGTCCTGCAAAAAGATCTGCACTTTTGGTTCTCCGGAGAATTTTCCGCCCCTCCCCCAGCCCAGGGCTCTGGGCTGCAGCCACTGAAGCGCCTTTCTTAATCTATGCCTGGCTATAGCTACACAGAGATATATAAAATATTAGATTCTATACACATCTCTGTGTGCGCCTCTGTATGTTCTCTGCCATTCACACTACAGTGGCTCGTCTGGGCGGCGTTGGTCGCTACTTTACCTCCTGAACCCCCGAGGTATAATGCAGGAAAAGTTTTAACGCCCCCGCCAAAAGCTGCCCTATCCTCCTCTCCAGCTCCCCCACCCCCCAGGGTGTGGGCCAGCCCCGCTCCCGACCTGCCACAATCACAGGCCTCCTTTGGCTAGAGCCCAGAACTTTCCTGCCTCCCAACTTCCCTCCCTCCCGCTGTTTGCTTATGGGACTGGGGCAAATCCAGCCTGTCTCCCTCTGCCGGTCACACGGGGCGGACTCTCGGCTGGACAGACCCAGCCATGGGGAGCCGGCCCCCACCCTCCCGCCCGGAGCCCCTTTGCACAAATCCCTGCTCCAGTGACAAACTCCTGCTGCTTCCTCTTCGCCACCTTCTCCTGCGGTTTGTGTGAGCCCGGATCACCCCCCTAGACTGATTCCAAATCCTCATTCCTCGCCTGCGCCTGGGGAGAGGCTGCCGGACACACCGCGCTCGCCAGCCTGTGACTTCTAACCCTCCAGTGAGTGTCCCAGCCCCGAGCAACCCCGTGACCCGATCCCTCCCCAGGCACTGACCCCCTGACCCGATGTCCTCACGGGCAGGACCCAAGAGATGCTCCTCACGACGGGATAGCTCGATGACAATCCGACCCTAAATTCAATACCGGGGAACCGGGCTCACACCGGGCAGGTGCTTCTCTCCCCTTTAACCCACAGCCCCGGAGCTGGGGCTGCACAGACACAGCAAGGGAGGGTCTGACTCCGCCCTGAGCCCCGAGCCAGAAATTCAGTGTTAAGGGAAGGAGGTTGGGTCCGTTATAAGCAGAGGGCCATGCAAATACGGGTGAGAGGTTCCTGCTGAAATCTGTCCCTCTCTCTGCCTAGGCTGCACCCGCAGGTACAATCCGCAGCCTCCTGGGTCTTTGCAGTGACCAGCCAGTCCCCTGAGAACTTTCCCCACCAGCACCAGGGACAATGAGACTTTGTGTCACAGCTGTTTTCATTGTGGCGGCTTGGGAAGATATTTTGTGCCTCTGATCAATTAACAAAGCCAGAAGCCCAGACAATTATCGGTGGTTTTATACTAGTTCTTCCAACGTCCCTTTAGTGCAGGTGCCGGTCCCAGGTGCAGCTGATGGAGTCCCGGAGGGGATGTGAAGAAGCCTGGAAACTCTCTGCGCCTCTCCTGAAAAGCCTCTGGCTTCACCTTCAGCAGCTACAATATGAACTGGATGCGGCACGCTCCCGGGAAGGGGCTGGAGTGGGTCGCATTTATTTACTATGATGGTGTGACGTAGTGTGGGTACCTTGCTGGTTGCTATGCTGGGCAGTGGGCTGTGGGTGACCCCCCACTGGCTGCTGGCTGCAGCAGGGCCCAGCAGGGCAGGGGATGAGTCATTATGCAGACTCGTCAGACAGGAATCTCCCATGGAGCGGAACAATGGGAAGAAGAAGGGGAGTGAAGCCCTGGCTGGGGGGCAGGGCTGAAAGTGAGTGAGTTAGTTTCTGTCTGGGATCATGGAGGAGACAGCCTAGGGAAAGGGCTGGAATTTAGGGTCCCAGTCTCCCCCATCTCAAGGGGGGCTGAGGCATCCTAAGCCCGGTTCCTGTAACCAGATGACATCTGTGCTGTGCTGTATCCTGGAGAAGCAATAAACTCCCTCTATTCTACTGGCTGGTGGAGTCTGTCCATGCCATTAGGGGGGTGCAGGAGACGGGAAAACCCCAACGCGCCGTCACAGATGGATCCGGTCCCAGCTATGCTGATGAAGTCAGAGGCCGATTCACCATCTCCAGGGACAATGCCAACAACCTGCTGTACCTGCAAATGACCGGCCTGAAGCCCGAGGACACCGCCCGCTATTACTGTGCGAGATACACTGCCATACGAACCCTGCGGCTGCTACTACACAATCCAGAGCTGCGGAACTTCCCGCGTCTGCCGCACGGGGGCAGAAGAGACAAGCGCAAAACAGCGCTGCCTGAGGCGCAGGAGAGCTAAAGCGGGTCAGGATGGAACGCTCTGACGTCACGGATTAACTCTTTCGCGGTCTCAATACGCCCCCTAGTTCCATTCTGAGCATGAAGAAAGGTGCGTTTTGGGAGGTGCAGGGACAATCCTGGAAACTGTCTTCAAAACACAAATAAACAAACATACTGTCCCCGATGTCTCACGAGGGGCACAAAAATCGTTAAGGAAAAAGAGAACGAAATAATTCCCATGCTCACCAATGGGACAGAGCCACATGGGGGCAGCAAAGTGTCACGTTTGAGCGAGAAGGTGGAATCCTGGCTTAAAATCCCCATTCATTCAGTTTCAAAACGGGATGTCAGCTCAGGTGCTAGAGCCAAGATCCTGGTGCGAGTTCGAGGTTACATCCCTTCTCCGCCCACCCAACGTTACCCACATCCAGTGAATGCAATGAAAGGTCTCGGAGCCCATTTAAAGTGTCACAAGCTCTGCTGCCAGCCTATGGTTATGGGGGAAGAGAGCAGCGGCCAAAAATCCTCCAAAAACGGAGCCCCTTGTCCTTGGGAATTTCAGGTTGAGATTTGGGCCCCAAGACCCCCTTTAACAAGGCAATAGGGAAACCTAGCTGCCTATCTGTTCCTCCAATCCATAATCAAAAACCAATAAGCAGACGTCAATAATCAATAACGGTGGAGTTTGGGACGCATCAGGGATAAGTGTTTGGGGGTTTGGAACAGAGAAGGGATCGAAATAATTATATTCCCAGAGCCCAAAATTCGATTTCTTCGGCGCCTGCTTTGTTTACACGAATGAACTGACACTAGAAACTAATGAGACAGACAGAAACGGGGTGAGAGAGTTTAATTAACTCTGGGCTTTTGTGTTTTCCTCCTTTGCAGCAACAAGCAGAGTGTGTAACACACTATGTCTGTCCAGGAAGGGCACAGGGAGGCAGAGAGGCCTTTTGATCGGCTCCTTCTCGCCCCTCCCCCGGGCGCTCCCTCCTTATGCAAATCCCCGCTCCAAGTTCTGGGCTGAAGTAGCGGCCTCCAGGGCGCCCACAGCAACCGTGTCCCCAGGCGCTGAGCTGCTCCTCGCGAGTCCTTCACTGTCCCTCCTAGCGTACCATGAACTCCCCGCTCCTCCCGCTGCTCCTCGTGGCCCTGGCCCCGGGTGAGTCTCGGCGGGAGGCGGCAGGAGGCGGTGCGGATGGGGGGGGGGGGGGGGAAGACAGGGGCAGGTGGGTTGGAGTCTGACCGATCCCTGCTTTTCCCAGGTGCCAGGTCCCAGCTCCAGCTCCAGGAGTCCGGCCCGGGCGCAGTGAAGCCCGGAGAGACCCTCACACTCACCTGCTCTGTCACCGGGGTCACCGTCACCAGCAGCTACTACTGGAGCTGGATACGTCAGGCCCCGGGCCGGGGGCTGGAGTGGATGGGATACTGGAGCGGGAGTTCAGACATAGAGTACGACCCGTCCCTGCAAGGCCGCATCGCCATAACCGTGGATACTTCCAGCACCAAGTATCATCTGCGGCTCAGCTCGCTGACAGCTGCAGACACCGCCACGTATTTCTGTGCCAGTCACAGTGACACAGAGCGAAGCAGGGACTGGCACAAAAAGGGGAAGCGGATTCTGAGCAGGGCAGTGAAGCCAGAGCAGCAGGGAGAGCTGAGCCCAGAGCCTCTCCCCTCCCCACACGGACACGGACAGGGCTGGGTACCTCCAGCAGGGAGCAGCGCGAACCCACCCACCGGCACTTGGGAGATATTGGAATGTGAAAACCCTGCTTTAAATCCCCTGTTCCTAAGGACATAGACTCATAGGACTGGAAGGGGCCCACAGCGGACATCTAGTCCCCGGCCTGCACTCCTGGCAGGACTCAGTGTTATCGAGACGGTTCCTGACAGATGCCCTTTGCCCTGGAGCTAGCAAACTCTTAATCCGGGTGTGACGTAGTGGGGTGTACCTTGCTGGTTACTATGCTGGGTCGTGGGTTGTGAGTGACACCTCCTGGCTGCTGTCTTCACCACAGCCCAGCAGGGCAGGGGATGAGTCATTATGCAAAGGGGGCTTCAAACCTGTCTGACCACCTACCCCCAAGGGAGAGAAACAAAGGAAGGTGGAATGCCGCCCCTGGCTGGGGGCAGGGCTGGAAGATAGTTAGTTAGTTTCTGTCTGGGAGCATGAAGGAGACAGCCTAGGGAAAGGGGCTGGAATTTAGGGGCCCAGCTCCCCCATCTCAAGGGGGGCTGAGGCATCCTAGGCTCAGTTCCTGTAACCAGATGACATCTGTGCTGTGCTGTACTCTGGAGAAGCAATAAACTCCCTCTATTCTACTGGCTGGTGGAGTCTGTTCGTGCCATTACGGGGGTACAGGAGACGGGAAAACCCCAACGCGCCGTCACACCGGGTTAGGTCTGGCAGCCTTCCATTCGCACAGCAGAACTGGTTTGGAATTGACTGCAGCATGTCGGGGCTGGGCTGCTGGGTAAATCTGACCCTAGGGTGACAAGAGGGGCTGCTGTGCGCTGGAACATGGCTGAGGTACGGCCCTTGGTCAGGTGGGGACATGGGAGCGCAGACTTGTGTCGGTCTGGCTCCTCGGTGGTGAGTGAACTCTGCAGGACCTGGCTCCGAGCCGTTCGGAGAACGCGGTTCTTAAAGGGGGATCAGTAGATCTACCGTCCACGTAGAGATGTTTGTAGGCGCAGCTCAGGATGCATTCAGTGGCTATAAAGCCCTATAGACTAGCTGGTTTATGTTCTCGTTTAAAAGTATATTGGTTGTCTTGTTTCTCTGTAAGACAAAGAGTGTGCATGGGTTTTAGCTGGAAGGTTCCCTACACTGCATAGGCCTGTTTCCTTCTAACCAGCTCTTAATCATTCGCAGGAGGAGTGATTCTTTCTAACTAAGGGAATCGGCTTGCCTAGCAACCTTTTCCAGGTTGTGTAAGTCTGGAGGCTATTTGGGCTTTTATTTCCGAACTCCGAGTAGTGAGAGAAAAAGGAACTCAGGGGTCCTACGGCCCGGGTGTGTCCTGGGAGCCATAAATCTGTGTGCACCAGAGCGGAAAGCTCCTCTCTCTCTCTCTCCTTCGCTCCCTACGAGGCTGGGGATTCCCTTTCACCCAAAGCAGCTCTGTGCCGATACAGAGGGAAGGGCTGGGAGGAAGGTGATGTACTGCTGAGGCTGAGCGCCCGGTATTTACACGTGTGTGTGGGAGGGGAGGGAAAGGGGCTCGAGCGCGCGAGGGAGAGAGCGAGCCAGCCCCAGCCAGCCCTGGGGCTTTGGTAGCGCCTGGGATTAGCCGGCTGCCTCGCCCTCCCTCCAGCCAGAGCGGAGTGTTTGTGCCGCGCATTGCAATCGGGGATCCGTTAGAAACTAGCAATTCCCCCTACCCAAAAATAGCACCGGCCCTCTCTTATCCGCCCCCTACCCCCATTTTTCTCCGCTGCTCCTTTCCCGGCTGGAGCGAACCGCGGCGGGCGACTGCAGGCGGAGCGGCTGCGATCGCAGCTCTCCTGCCGTAGCAGGCGGTGGCTGTCTCCAGATGCTGATTGCTCAAGCACTTGGCGGGCACCAGGCAGGAGGCGGCTGTAGCGGCGACGCCAGCAATAGGAGCCGGCTGCTGAGGGGTAATGTAGCGGCGTCCGGGCAGGTGACAGCCGCGGCGTCGGGGGGGAATGCGGTGACAGCGCCGTGCCGCGGGTGCTCCATGGGTGCATTTGCGGCCCGAGGAGCCGGAGAAGGGTCTCGCTTGTCCCTGGCGCTCGGGGGATGGGCTCCGCCCCGGCTGAGCCACAGCGCCCGCCGAGCCCCTGAACTCCGCTCTAGTGAGCCGAGAGCTGCCTGCCAGGAGCAGCCACCATGGCGGCGGCCTGCCCCGCGGGGCCAAGCATCACTAGCAGCCTCGGGGCTGCCTGCGGAGGAAGTGCTCCCAGCGCCCGGGGGCCAGGCGCAGGCTCGGAGTAGCCAGGCGTGGGGCTCCCAGCTCGGGGCGGCCTCCGCGGGGCTCCCTGCCTGCTCCTCCAGCAGAATAGGAATGCCGCCCCTGGCAATGTGCCGCTCCAAGCACCTGCTTGTTTTGCTGGTGCCTAGAGCCGGCCCTGACACAAAGGCACACGCCCAGTGAGAAACTCTCACTACCTCCAGTAGGGGGCGTCAAATGCACACAAAGAGAGAGCGAGTCTCACAGACACGTCGAACTGGGCTCTTCCCCTCCCACGGGAACTGTCCCTCACAGACACAAGCACCCGCCCCACACAAGCCTACCCGGACCCAAAGCAATTCCCGTCTCCTTCGGCAGGGGGCAGGAACTGTTTGCGAGAACTCGCCGCTGGCGCTTGGCCCGGCATCCCGCAATCCCCCGGGGAGAGCCCGCTCTCGGTGCCGGGCGGGAAGTCAGTTGAAGCGGTTCTAATGGTCCCTGCGAAACCCTTAACTGGAAAGGGACAGAATCGAAAAAGCCCCTTCTAGGTTTCTCTTCCGACTCCCCCGGTGCAGTCAAAGCTCTTCATGGTATACACCCCAAAGCGGCAAGGCCCCTCGTCTCTCCATTTCATACTCCCTCCCTGCAGCTGTTTGTCTGTTGTCGTTTGTCCAGCGCCCCCACCGCCCATTTTTCCCATTGGCTGTGTTCGCAGTCTGAGACCTTCATGATCATTCTACAGAAAGGAATCATCTTCCTCTTCGCTCATCCCCAGGGCAGCTCATTCCGATTGGCTGCTTCTGTTTCCATTTCTTCTCTGTTCCCAGGAGCCGCTGTTGGGGGGCTGGGATCCACACACCCCGCTAAGCTCTGTACTAAGGCACGTGGCACTCAGGGGAAAGGCTTTTCCTACAGCCCTGTCACCTCCCCAACCCAGCCAGTACGTGATGCCGTGTTGGAGGCAACTCCCCCCTTAGACGTCTCTTTGTCACCTTATATCCGCTGGGTGCAACCCGCATGCAAATCCCTGCCCACGCCTTGCTGTTCAAATACAAACCCTCAGGTCTAGGAGCCTCGGTCTCTGCCCAGACACAGACCTGCCTCCTCCTGCGAGTTGGGAACTTTCCCTCAGTGCCTGAGAACGAGAATGGAACCTCTGCTGCTTTTCATTGCCCTACTCGCCACCCCCCGCTGTGAGTGTAGATGAGACTGGGGCGGGGGGAAACCAGGGACAGAACCGTGGGTTGGTTCGGTGGCTAATTCTTTCCTCCCTTTTGTTTCCTTTTTCCCAGGTGTCCGCTCCCAGGTGCAGCTGGTCCAGTCGGATCCGGGGACAGTGAAGCCTGGAGAGACCCTCACCCTGAGCTGCGCTGTCTCCGGTGTGTCCATCACTGACAGGAGCTATGATTGGAACTGGGTCCGGCAGCCCCCCGGGAAAGGGCTGGAGTGGATGGGGTTTGTGTACCCATATAACAGCGGGGAGACAAGCTACAAGTTTTAAACACAGCTGGGCCCGCTCGGGGCCATTGTCACACAAATCCCATTGTCCTGAGACCTTTTCTATCAGTAACACGGCGGGAGGTCCCCCACTCGGAGCTCCGTCTACATCTAGGGACTTCCCAAATTCGTCTGTGAAAGTCCTACATTAGCACCAGCCCTCAGAGTGCTACACCCCATTGCAGAAGGGGAATGATACTATGTTTGTCAGTTGTAGAGAGGGGGGACTCGGTGTGTATCAGCCTTCTCTTACTCATTCAAACAGACTAGAGGAGTTTTATTCTGTCAGTAAGATGTCTCTGCATACACTATCATTAGCTGAATTGAATATGGTGCCAGAGTATTTATGGGCACACATGCACATACACGTGCGTTTACCTGCAAATATTTCTATGATTATTATACTTCCAGAAGAATAGTTTCATGAGCTTGGCGTGATATATCCAAGAATCACAACAGGAGTGGAACAGGAAAAAGGAGAGTCCCATGGTGGCGTGTACTTTAGTGTAACACCACAGGATCAAAATTGCTGCCGCCTCCTCCTCATGGCCCGTCTCTGACTTCCCTTGAGAGAGACCCCAAAACTCAGCGGGTCCATTTCTCCCTAGTGGCCCTGCCCTGCAACCGCAGCCCCGGGAACACTCGATAAGCTCGGGAACACTCCAGGAGCGCAGGGCGCTGCAGTAGGTGCCCCACCCCAACCCCCGCGCTCCGGGTCCCTTCCAGCCCTACGAGTCTCTTCTCCACGAGGCACAACCTAACCCCGCCCCCCTTCGATAAAGCGGTTTGTCCATCTGGGAAACCAGCCTCCCCCTGCAGCTGCGGTTCCTGCCCCACCTGTCCCTCCAGAGAGAGACTTCCGCCTCTGGGCATCCCCTGGGGACTGTCTGTGTCCACAGCAGAATCACGACACATTTTGGGGCAGCCGGTGAGCCTGGAGAGAGTCACCCACCGGTTTCCAGGGGCTTTCCTGCTCAGATGTGGGGTGGGGATGAAGAGGACGCTCCCCTCCACCAGACAGCGTTCCCTGCACAGGGTCCCTCCCCCTGCTAGTGTATCCGCGCTAGGAAAACCAGCATGGAAAGCCCTGGCCAGAGGGTCCCTGGGTCCGAGTGCGGGGCCCGGTCCTCTGCCCCCTCCGAACTGGCTCCCTCCTGCCATTTACGTGCATTAAGCTGAGGGCCCGGTCTCTCTGGGACGTAAAGGGGAAACTTGTCCCCGAGGGGAGTTCGCCAAGTACTGAGCGCTCAAACCGCGCAGTCCCTTTTACCCGCTCTGGGGAGCCCGCATGCAAATCCCTGCCCGGGGTTCCTGTTAAATACCAGCCCCTGGTTCTCGGAGCTTCAGTCTCCGCCCAGACACACACCTGCCCGGCTCTGCCCGCTGGGGAGTTTCCCTCCGTGCCTGGGAAGGAAAATGGAACCTCTGCTGCTTTTCCTGGCCCTGCTCTCTACCCCCAGCTGTGAGTGTCTGTGGGATACGTGGGTGAATTAGAGACCGAGCTGCAGACTCCTCTAGTGAGTAACGTTTGCATCATTTTTTTTTCAGGCGTCGTCTCCCAGGTGCAGCTGGTCCAGTCCGGCCTGGGGGCGGTGAAGCCGGGAGCGACCCTCAGTCTCACCTGCAAAGTCTCCGGTGCCTCCGTCAGTGACTACTATTGGGATTGGGTCCGGCAGCCCCCGGGGACAGGGCTCGAATGGGTCGGGGTTATCCGCAGCACCGCGCAAGGGGGGACCACAGAGTACAACCCGGCTCTCAAACCTCGTGTCACCATCACCCGGGACACCTCCAAGAACGAAGTTTATCTCCAGCTGGGCTCGCTGGCAGCTGCGGACACCGCCACCTATTACTGCGCCAGAGACACAGTGACACAGAGCAACGCGGGGCCTGACACCAAAAGGGGAAGCGGATTTAACTAGCCAGCCACTTACCCGCTGCCACGGTCTCTCTGTTTAAACGGATCTGCCCAGGGCTGAAGCCCTAGACCCAGGCGCAGGCCCCTTGATCGCTCCCTTTGCCCCCATCTGTAGGTCTGTGACGTCAGCGAATGATGTCATTTCGCTGCCGGTTTGTGTGCAGCATCATTGGCAGTAGCAAGAGGCGAAGGAGCAGGAATCAGATTAGCAGCAGCAGAGCTGATACATTTCACTCGTGAGTTGGCCCTGCGCTTTTCTATCCCCCCGGTTGCGGCTCAGGCCCAGCTGCCGGAGTTGAAGGAGACACCAAGAAGCCGGGAGAATCCCTGCGCCTCCCCTGCAAAGGCTCCAGATTCGATTTCAGCCACGCGGGTTTACACTGGCTCCGACAAGCTCCCGGGAATGGACAAGAGTCAGAGCCACTTTCATTCAGGGATTTTGAATTGTCCAAATCATAGTGGGGCAAAATAAGCATGGCCAGGGGAGTTTCCCTGTTGAACATGGACTCACTAACCCCCCTGCCATTATATAGCCCAGCGCGAAGCTGCGTCACACCCCGCCTGGGTTTACCCTCATCCACTGCACCGCGGGTGCGCTGACTCAGCGATTTCCCCAAGCAGGAGGAACTCGCCTGCACAATGCGCGGCACTGGGGGGCTGTGCGAGCTGTGACACAGATGAACCTGCCTCAAGAATGGACCAATGGGAACAGCGCTCCAGAGAGCAGCCGCTGTTGAAAGCCGGAGAGTCACAGACCCACGTAAGCTCTGTGCTAAGACACGGGACACTCAGTGGAAAGGCTTCATGCACGTCACTGAGCTCCTCAATCCAGCCAGAATCTGAGGCGAGCAAATACTGGCCCGCGGGCCGGGTCCCTCTGGGCATGAGTAGTGGTTCCGCAGATCGCTTTCCTCCCCTCCCTTCCCCGCCCCATCGTCTGAGAGGCACCAGCCCCTCAGTCCCTGTGTAGGAAACACAATCACTGCAGGGAGCTCTTCAGGGGGATCCCAGCGCCCTGTGCCCGGCGCTGCACAGACACCCAGCCGGGGCAGTCTGACTCCCGCACCCGGAGCCCTGGGGCGAGCAAGTCAGATCCCTGGCAGGAGCAGCGCGAGTCTTTTACAAGGCAAATAATGGAAACAGTGGCCTGTTGAAACCTCTCCCTGCCTCTGCCCAGGTTGTACCCGGAGAGCCCATAACCCCTGGGGCTCTGCAGTGACCTCTCCCACCCAGCAGAGAGCGCTCCCATAGGGTTCCCTGCCCCTGGTATTTTATCCCCGCTGGGGGAATCCCCCATGAAAATCCCTGGCCCAGCAAGGTCTCCTACATCCCAGTCCAGGGCCCCATCCGGAGTCCTCTCACAGCCACATTACCCGTGTGGTTACCCGTGTGCGGAGCTGAACGCGCGGTTCTCTATCATGTAAACGGGACCCCTGTCCTAAGAGCGCACCGCCCTGTACTGGGCACTGGTGTCTCTTATTCCGCCCTGGGGAACCCATGCAAATCCCTGCCCGGGGGTTCCTGTTAAATACCAGCCCCTGGTTCTAGGAGCCTCAGTCTCCGCCCAGACACAGCCCTGCCCGGCCCTGCCCGCTGGGGAAGTCTCTCAAAGGAGAACGAGAATGGAATTTCTGCTGCTTCTCCTGTCCTTGTTCTCTGCCCTCAGCTGTGAGTGTCCGCGAGCAGCGGGGAGTCAGGGACACGCAGGGACGTTTGGTGGCTGAATCTTTCCTCGCTTTGTTTCGCTTTCCCCAGGTGCCCGCTCCCAGGTGCAGCTGGTCCAGTCCGGCCCGGAGGCGGTGAAGCCCGGAGAGACCCTCACCCTGAGCTGCGCTGTCTCGGGTGTGTCCATCGCTGACAGCACTTACTACTGGCTATGGATCCGCCGGTCCCTCGGTACAGGGCTGCAGTGGATGGGACTCCTACATGCAAACAGCGGGTACATGAGCTACGCCCCGTCCCTCCAGGCCCGAGTCACCTTCTCTGCAGACACCTCCAGGAACCAGTTTTCCCTGCAGCTCCTTTCGCTGACAGCTGCGGACACCACTACCTATTACTGTGCCAGTTACACACAGTGACACAGCGCACAGCGGGGCCTGGCACAGAACGGGGAAGCGGGTTCCCTGCAGACATGAGGGACCTTTAATGCCTCGCAACTTTATTTTTCTGTAGTCTTGGAGGGATCCGATTTTTATTCATAAATGTTGGGAAATAACGTGGATTTCATTCAGCAAACACCCCCCTCACCCCAAAAAAATGCCCCAAAACATCTCTCCACCCCCCATCGCTGAAATGCACCAACTCTCAAAGTTAAATCCGGCTGAAAACACACAAAGGTGTTCGACGTGTGACAGCAGAACTGGTTTTAATCGGGCACCAGACCTGGCTGTGACAATTTCTTTAAAAACAAACAAACAAACAAACAAACAAACACCCCAACCGCTGGCTAACCCAAGGATCTCCCAGCTCCGCTCGGCTCCAGGCCGGTCACTGTCCCAGAGCCGGGACATTACCCCCGCCCCTCACAAGTGTCCTGGCCTCCCCGCTCCTGGCCCAGGCGGAAGGTCTCCAAAAGACACGAGACCGTTCTTACTACAGAGCTCGAAGCACCAACGTTCTGGGTGGGACCCGCAGATGGAGGCACTGGAAGCCACATTCTTTCTCCGGGCTCAACATCCCACCAGCCTAGAAATGCAGCTCCCCAGAGCCAGGCCGGGCCGAATTGATGATTCCTGAGTGTCAGGGGCCATTGATCCCTAGGAAACACACACTCGGGACCGAACAGTTCTGGGGTTTGTTTGGTTGTCCTTAGGTGAGAAATTAGGAGCAGAGAGAGAGACAGGGCAATAATATCATTGAGGTGTTGTGGCGTAGTGGGGTGTACCTTGCTGGTTGCTATGCTGTGTCATGGGTTGTGAGTGTCCTCCCCTGGCTGCTGTCTGGGGCAGCCCAGCAGGGCAGGGGAAGGGGTCTTCAAACTGTCTGACCCCCACCCCAGGAGAGAGAGGGAGAGAAACAGAATGTCACTCTGAATGGGGGGGCTGGGGCTGGCTGGCTGAAGTTAGTTTCTAGTTTCTGTCTGGGAGCATGGAGCAGCAGGAGCTGGGGGAGTGGGCTGGGAGGCTGGGATTGCACCCCCCCAGCCACCAAGGGGCTCAAGGGGGGCACTTAACCAGATGACAGATGCTGTGCTGTATCCTGGAGAAGCAATAAACTCCTCTATTCTACTGGCTGGTGGAGTCTGTTTGTGCCATTACGGGGTGCAGGAGATGGGGAACCCCAACGCGTCATCACAGGTGTTAAGCAAAGGGATGGTTAAGCAAAAGGGGCAGGACTGGTTCCATGAAACGCTAATCAGGAGGGAGGCGGAGAGGCAGTGGATTCCAGTGAGGGTTCCGTATCCAAGTTCTAAAGATCATCGGGACCAGCGCTCAACGGAGGACAGAGAAGAGATTGGGGGAGGGTTAGAAACGAAGGAAGCGTTTGGTGACGGGCAGCAGATGGGTCCGAGGAAAAGTAAAAAGATGGTTTGGGCAGCAGAGACGGGAAGACCCTTCATCTAGATAGGAAGGAAATCGAGGCTTTCGAAATACAGTAAGTGGTGGCGGTGCGTTGGGGTTCCCTCACCTCCTGCACCCCCGTAATGGCACGAACAGACTCCACCAGCCAGTAGAATAGAGGGAGTTTATTACTTCTCCAGGATACAGCACAGGATAGATGTAATCTTGTTACAGGGCAGGCCTAGGATGACTCAGCCCCCTTGAGATGGGGGAGACTGGGCCCCTAAATCCCAGCCCCTTGCTTAGGCTGCCTCCTCCATGATACCAGACAGAAACTCAAAACTCTCTTCCAGCCCTGCCCCCCAGCTAGGTGCTGGTCTCCACCCTCCTTCCTTTGTCTCTCCCTGGGAGGCTGAGCCTGGGCGTCTGGGTCAATATACACCTGTGAGAGTCAGTGAGAATCTCCCATCACAGCGCAGGGGAACTCCGATCACAGAGCAGACAGCCCCCCCTCTCCCCCACTACATCACACCCTTCATCTAGATAGGAAGGAAATCGAGGCTCTGGAAATACAGTAAGTGGAACCGCGATGCCTTTAGGACAGGGGTGGGCAAATACTGGCCGGCGGGTCGGATCTGGTCCACCAGGGTTAGCCCTCGCACAATCCCCACACCTCCATATTTACCTGCACGTCTGCAGGTACGGGGTCCTGGGTCAATTGGAGCCGCGGAAACTTGTTCCTGCGGAGTTTCAGCTGGTGTCAAGGGGTGGAGCCAGGGATCCAGCTCATAATATGCTTTGCTGTATGATTCTTTGCTGTAGGGACCATCCAGTTTGTCCAATACATATAGCAGTGGGGCATTGCTTGCGTTTACTGGCATAGATGAAATTACTGGATGTGCAGTCAAATGACCTTTTGATTTGGTAGCTTATGTTGTCAAGGAAAAAGAGAGCATGCTCAGAGCATGCTCACCATGCTCACCAATCGGACAGAGCCACAAGAGGGCAGCAAAGTGTCACGTTTGAGTAAGAAGCTGGCAATCCCATTTATTTATGTCACTTTCAAAACGGGGGTATCAGGCCAGGGGCTGGAGCCCAGATACTGGTGCCAGTTCAAGGTTACACCCCTTCTCCGCCCATCCAACCTGAACCACCTCCAGTGAATGCAATGAAAGCGCTCGGAGCCCATTTAAATGGTCACAAACCCTCCTGCCAGAGTGTAGTTATGGGGGGAAAGAGCAGCTGCCAAAAACCCTCCAGAAACAGAGCCCGTTGTCCTTGGGAATATCAGGCCGAGATTTGCCAGATCTCTCGGGATCTTAACGTGAATTTCCCCCTTAATAAGGCAATAGAGACACCAAACCGCCTACCTAGCTACCGACCTGAGCTTCCAATTAATAATCGATAAGTAATAAGCAGACGTCAACAGTCAATAACGGTTGAGTTTGGGACTCATAAGGCATAACTGTTTGGGGATGTGGAACAGGGATGGGTGCGGAATATCTGGAGTTCCAGGGCCCAAAATTCGATTTCTTCGGCGCCTGCTTTGTTTACATGAATGACTGGACCCCAGAAACAAATGAGACAGACAGCAGCGGGGTGAGAGAGTTTAATTCACTGAGGGGTTTTGTGTTTTCCTCCTTTGCACGAAAGGAACAAAGTCTCTCTCTCTCTCTCTCTGTGTGTGTGTGAGACACACTAAGTCGGTCCAGGGAGGGCACCGGGAGGCAGAGGAGCCTTTTCATCGGCTCTTTATCGCCCCTTCCCCGGGCACTCCCTCCTTATGCAAATCGCCTCTCCGGGCTCTGGGCTGAAGTAGCGGCCCCCAGGGCGCCCACAGCCACCGTGTTCCCAAGCCCTGAGCTTCCGTCGAGAGTCCTTCGCTGTCCCCTCCTCGTGCACCATGAACTCTCCTCTCCTCCCGCTGCTCCTCCTGGCCCCAGGTGAGTATCGGTGGGAGGCGGCGGGAGGCGGCGCGGGTTGGGGCGGAGGGGGCAGGTGGGTTGGATCTGACCGATCCCTGCTTTTCCCAGGTGTCCTGTCCCAGCTCCAGCTCAAGGAGTCCGGCCCGGGCGTGGTGAAGCCCGGAGAGACCCTCACACTCACCTGCTCTGTCACCGGGGGCACCGTCACCAGCAGCTACTGGTGGCACTGGATACGTCAGGCTCCGGCCCAGGGGCTGGAGTGGATGGCAGCATGGAGCGGGAGTTCATACATAAGGTACAACCCGTCCCTGCAAGACCGCACCACCATCACCGTGGATTCCTCCAGCACCAAGTATTATCTGCGGCTCAGCTCGCTGACAGCTGCAGACACCGCCAAGTATTTCTGTGCCAGACACAGTGACACGGAGCGAAGCAGGGGACTGGCTCAAAAAGGGGAAGCGGATTCTGAGCAGGGCAGTGAAGCCAGAGCAGCGGGGAGCCCTTCCCCTCCCCACAGGGACACTGCCAGGGTTGGGTCGCTCCGGCAGGGAGCAGCAAGAACCCACCCACCCAGTGGCACGAGGAGGATACTGGAATGGGAACTCCCCTGATTTAAATCCTTTGTTCCTTAGGACATAGACTCATGGGACTGGAAGGGGCCCAGAGCGGACATCCTGACCAGACCCCTGCACTCGAGAGGGATCAGTGTTATCGAGACCGTCCCTGACAGGTGCCCGTTGCCGCATTTGGGCTGGAAGTAGCAAAACAATTAATCCGGGTCAGATCTGCAAAGAGCCGCCAGCCTTTCATTTACACACAGAACTGAATTGGAATTGACTGCAGCGTGTCGGGGCTGGGCTGCTGGGTAAAGCTGACTCTGGCGGTGAGAAGGGGAGCTGCTGTGCCTGAGACATGGCTGAGCTCCGGCCCTTGCTCAGGTGGGGACACGGGAGCGCAGACTTGTGTAGGTCTGGCCGCCGCTGTGGGGCGTGAACCCTGCGGGACCTGGCTCCGAGCCGTTCGGAGAATTCGGTTCTTAAGGGGGAATCGGACACGCCGGGTTCTTAAGGGGGAATCTTAATCCGGCCCTGGTTGTTGGACCGGTCAGGGAAAGACTCGCGAAATCATACAATCGCACCCCGTATCTGCTCCCAAGTGCTTGTGTCATAGGATCTGTGACAGACAGACACAGACAGACAGGCCGACAAAGACAGACAGTCACAGACAGACAGACGGGCTCTCTCCATTCAGTTACTGCATCTGCCCATTGGCCGGCGGGCGGAGGAAACAGCAGCGGGACATCCTGTGTCCAGCCGGACTCTGGAACCCCGCTGCCAGGAGACAGAACAGCGCGATGCTGCGTCACACCCCGCCTGTGACGGAGCAAGTGATTAAGTCCAATTTTCACAAGTAGCTAAAATTTAGAGTCTGAATCTTAAATCAAATCCCGCTCCGGGTACAGCCTTTGTTTCCTGTGTGGAGAAGTGACCTCATTTCGCACCCAGCTCCATGGGCGTCGGGAAACTTGGAGCAATTTGCTGCCCAAATGTCGAGGTGCCCTGCGCAGGTGCGTGGTTTGCGTGTTACCTGAGACGGCCCTGAAAGGGGGCTGCCGGCATCTCCCAGCTACCCAGAGGTGACAGAAATATCCGCTAAGGCCAGGCAGCCGGCCCTGGGAAAACCTTCTGCAGTCCGTTTCAGCCTGGCCCTGGCGTGCCCCTCACTCCTGACCTGCAGCCCCCTGCAACCTGACTGGATCCCCTCCCAGCGGCACGGTGCCCCTCAGTCCCAACGGGCAGCCCCACCCGCCAAGAGAAGCGATCAGTGTCCACACAGGCCAGAGAGCTGCGGAGGGGCAGGGGGCGGTCGTTCAGGGGGCGGCGGCCTCACGCTGTTTATTGGAACATGTGGCTCGTTGCTCTCTTGGTTGCTGCCAGTCGCTCCTGGAGCACGTGGCTGGATTGTTGCTGTATTAACTATTGATCATTTACCGGTTCCCTTCTCCCCCCCCCCCCCGGGGCCCGCCCGCAGGTGGCTCTGACGCAGTCGGGCCCCGCGCTGGAGAAGCCCGGAGTGGCCCAGACTCTGCAATGCGCTCCCAGCGGGTTTGGTGTCACCAGCTGTGACGACGCGTTGGGGTCCCCTGACTCCTGCACCCCCGTAATGGCACGAACAGACTCCACCAGCCCGTAGAATGGAGGGAGTTTATTCCTTCTCCAGGATACAGCACAGCACAGCACAGCACCGATGTAATCTGGTTACAGGGCAGGTCTAGGATGCCTCAGCCCCCCTTGAGATGGGGGAGACTGGGCCCCTAAATCCCAGCCCCTGGCTTAGGCTGGTTCCTCCATGATCCCAGACAGAAACTAACTACTCTTCCAGCCCTGCCCCCAGCCAGGGCAGCATTCCCCCTTCCTTTGTCTCTCTCCCTGGGGGGTAGCTGGTCAGACAGGTTGAGAGACCCTCTTAGCATAATGACTCATCCTTCTGGGCTGTGGTACCGATGGCAGCCATTGGGGATTACCACAGAGCCAGCATAGGAACTAGCCAGATACCCCCACTACGTCACACCAGCCCCTGGATGGGAGGGGACAAGCAGGTGCCCGGGAAGGGGCGGGAGCGGCCGGCGAAGTCACAAACCGCCGCCTCCACGCAGGGCCGATTCGCAGCCACCAAGGACAGCGGCAAGTTCTCCCAGCACATGCGCACTCTGAGGCCCGAGGGCCCTGCCATGTGTTACTGAGCCAGAGGCGCGCACAGGGCGGGGAAGCCAGGCCGGGCCCAGACAAAATCCCACCTGAGGCTGCGGCGGGAGAAATTCTCTGCCAGGGGGGCGCTAGTGAGCCACAGGCGCATGCGTGGGGAGCGTCGGGGAGAAAGGAGCAGAAATGTAGGTGCCCGGGCCTGGAGTATTTGCACGTCAAGGGCATTTCTACATCCAGTTTATTCACACACACACACACACACACAAAAGCTCTGTGTGTCAGACACTGTCCCCCACCCCGCACCACATCTGTCATGTGAGATGTCCATTATCATTTATTATTATTAATGAATGAATCATTTCTCTCCTTCTCGTTCACCTGACAGCGCATTTCTACTGACGCTTCTGTGCACTGTTGGTATTTCTCCTCAAGGCCCAGTGAATTGCTCGGAAGCCCCCGCTGGAAGGTTGTGATTCACAGACCCTGTCCTGAGTCCTCCCAGCCATCCCCGGTCATTACCTCCCTGCAGAGCTGAGCCATGGGGACATCACTGAGCTCTCCCTTGGCTCCTCTTATACCCACCTTGGGAACCCGCATGCAAATCCCTGCCCCGGGCTGCCTCGTTAAATACCAACCCCTGGTTCTAGCAGCCTCAGTCTCTGCCCAGACACAGACCTGCCCAGCTCTGCCCGCTGGGGAGTTTCCCTCAGTGCCTGGGAATGAGAATGGAACCTCTGCTGCTTTTCCTTGCCCAGCTCGTCGCCCCCAGCTGTGAATGTCCATGGGACACATGGGGAATTTAGGGACAGACACACACAGACATTAACTGGCTAATTCCTTCCTTAATTTGTTTCCCTTCCCCAGGTGTCCTGTCTGAGGTGCACATGGTCCAGTCTGGCCCAGAAGTGGTGAAGCCCAGAGAGAACCTCACTATGACCTGTGCTGTCTCCGGTTTCTCCATCACTGCCCAGCATTATTTCTGGCTCTGGGTCCGGCAGCCCCCCTGGAAAGGGTTGGAGTGGATGTATCCACAAAACAGGGATACACTCTACGCCTTTTCTCTCCGAGGCTGAGTTACCCTCTCTGGGGACACCACAAGGAACCAGGTCTCGCTGCAGCTCCGTGCATTGACAACTGCAGACACTGCCACCTATTACTGCACCAGAGATACAGTGACACAGCACAACACAGGGCCTGGCACAAAAAGGGGAAGCAGTCTCCAGGCAAACAGTCGGGGCATTTAACACCTTAGGACATGCCTGGTCTGCATCTCTGGGCTGATTAAAACAAGCTGGTGAAAGTGAATTTCAGCAAACACCCGCAACCCACACACCCTCGCCTCTGACTCGCATTTCCATCCATCAGCACCGACATGTGCCAAGGCCCCCAGTAACCCCATGCTAGAAACACACTGTTCCGGGCAGCTCTGTAGCCATCAGAATGTCTGCAAAGGGACATTGGCTGCCCCAGCCAATCGTAATGCTGCCCAGGCAAATGATCTGCCACCCACGCCTGGCCACAAGGGAGCCAGGATTTACTTCGGCCCTTACACATCCCACACACTGGCCTCCCCTCTGCTCTCTGGGTCAAGGCAAGAGTGGGTCTCACTGAGACCCGTGGGAGTGGTCATCTAATAAAGCTCCATTTTTAGGCCTCTGTTTTCATGTTCATTGGGAAAGTTTAGGCCTGAACTTTTCTCAGCCTCCCAAGGGACTTAGGCTCCACTTGTTTCCCAGAAGGCACTGAGCACTCAAAGTCTCTAGGTAGCTCTGAGCCTCTCAGCTTCTGTGTTTGTCTGCACCAGGGGCAGGATGCTCTGGTGCTGAAAGCACCAGCCTGAGACATTGGAGAACAGGGGTCCATGTTACGTGACCAGGGCCAGGAGACCTGCCTTGTGTTCTGTGCTGAACTGAAGAGTTTGAGGAAGGAACCAGGTGCAGCATTTTTAAGGTTATTAGGTGCCCAGAAAGATTTTCCAAAAGCCCCATGGTGCTGGCACCTAATGCCCATTGACTTCCAATGATGTTGGGCTGCACTGTGCTTTTTCAAACACCACGAGGCACCTGCCTGCTTCTTTCATTGCTGTGATGACTAGGGGTGTGTCTAGATTACATGGCTCCGTCAACGAAGCCATGTAAAGTAGTTTACCCGACATAGTCAACAAAGCAGGGATTTAAATAATCCTCGCTTCATTAAAATAAAAATGGCCACCGTGCTGTGCCGACAATCAGATGATCCGGCACAGTGCTGTGTAGACACAGATCAATCAACAAGGGAAGCCTTTGGCTCCGCTTCTTCTTTCGCTGTGATGATTAGGAGAAGTGCTGGCCTGCACTCAGTGACCAAAGGGTTAAACTGGGGTAGCGCAGGGTGTTGGTAGGGAGCCAGAAGAGCCAATGGGACACAGGTCTGAAATTTAAATTACCTGCTGTTGCTCCTGGCTGGTATTTTCCCTGCCTCAGACTTAGCCCCCATGAGCCATTTTTCCACTTACCTGCCTTCTATAAGAACATAATCCTCGTAAGAAAATAAGAACGTCCATACTGGGTCAGACCAAAGGACCATCCAGCCCAGTATCCTGTCTGCTGACAGTGGCCAGTGCTAGATGCCCCAGAGGAAGGGAACACAACAGAAAATCCTCATGTGATTCCTCCCTTGTCACTCCAGAGAAACAGAGGCTAGGGACCCCATTCCTACCAATGCTGACTAATAGCCATTGATGGACCTAACCTCCATAAATCTATCTAGCTCTTTTTGGAACCCTGTTAAAGTTCTAGACTTCACCACATTTTCTGGCAAGCAGTTCCACAAGTTGACTAGGCTTAGCCAAACTGAGCTCTGAGTCACAGAGATGCTGAGGACACTACAGCAGCCAGTCACTCAATTCCTGTGTGAGGAAATACATCCTCCCCTCCCCAGGTATCCAAAAGTGTAAGGAGTATCCCAGAGCCTTCTGCCAAGTGCTGCAGAAACCTGGGAGGGGTCAGTCTGACGCCTGCACCAGGAGCCCTAGACGGAGTCAAGCCCATCACTGGCAGGAGCAGTGCCGGGCTCTTATAAGGAAGCAGTCGAGTATGCAAATGACCGGCCTGAAACCCGAGGACACCGCCCGATATTACTGTGTGAGAAACACGGTGGCTATGTCTACACTGGCGGCTTCTTGCACAAGAACCCTTGCGCAAGATGTTCTTGCGCAAGAAGCCGTCAGTGTAGACATAGCCATACTGTAGACATAGCCACGGACAATAGAATAGTCAAGTCCCGGGTAAGAAGAAATGAGGTTAACCAATTATTCAATTAACTAATATTTAACATCCCTGATAGAGAATAGGACATTGTCTCTATATAAAACCATGGTACCACCTCACCTAGAATACTGCATACAGATGTGGTCATCTCATCTCAGAAAAGATATACTGCCACTGGAAAAGGTTCAGAAAAGGGCAACAAAAATTATTAGGTGTTTGGAACAGGTCCCATATGAAAATAAATTAAAAAGTCTTGGACTTTTCAGCTTAGAAAATAAGAGACTAAGGGAACGGGGTTATGATCGAGGTCTATAAAATCATGATAGATGTAGGCACTGTGAATAAAGAAAAATTATTTACTTCTTCCCCTAATATGAGAACTAGGAGTCGCCAAATGAAATTAATAGGCAGCATGTTTAAAACAAACAAAAGGAAGTTTTTTCTCATGCAGTGGACAGTCAATCTGTGGAACTCCTTGCCAGAGGAGGTTTTGAAGACCAGGATTTTAACAGGTTTCAAAAAAGAGCTAAATTCATGAAGGTTAGGTCCATCAATGGCTATTAGCCAGGATCAATAGGAATGATGTCCCTAGCCTCTGTTTGTCACAGTCTGGAAATGGATGACAGGGAAGGATCACGTAATGGTTTCCTGTTCTCTTCACTCCTTCTCGGGCATCTGGTATTGGCCACTGTTAGAAGACAGGACACTGAGCTAGATGGGCCTTTGGTCTGACCCAGCCTGGCCTTTCCTATGTTTAAACCAACATGTGAGAAGTCAGGGACAATTCTGGACCAGGCATTAGCATTTCTGTTGTACTACCAGCATGGAGCCCCGAAAGGGATGTTATTCACCTAACTTCCTGCCTCACCTCCATAGTCCCTGGCATGAATTGATTCACCTCCTGCCTTACCCACAACCCGGGTAACTTTATTGTCTGCATGTGTCGTCTGAGCCTTCACATCTTCCAACTGCCCTACCTCAGTCCTAGTAGAGATCCTGAGACCTTTTCCGTATGTAGTGCCAGCAAGTTCAGGAGAGGGTCCAGCGGAGGGCAACCAAAATGATGAGGGGACTAGAGCACATGACCTTTGAGGAGAGGATGGGGGATTTGGGCTTATTTAGTTTGCAGAGGAGAAGAGTGAGGGGGGATTTGATAGCAGCTTGCAACTCCCTGAAGGGGGGTTCCAAAGAGGAAGGAGAGAGGCTGTTCTCAGGCAGAGCACGGAACAATGGTCTCAAGTTTCAATGGGGGAGGTCTAAGTTGGATATAAAGAAAAACTATTTCACTAGGAAGTGGGCTGAAGTACTGGACTGGGTTCCCTAGGGTAGGCGTAAAATCTCCATCCCTAGAGCTTTTAAAATCCCTGCTTGACAAATCCCTGGATGGAATGGTTGAGTTGGGATTGGTCCTGCTTTGGGCAGGGGGCAGGACTCGATGACATCCCAAGGTCTCTTCCAGCCCTGGGATTCTATGATTCTATGACTGGGCACTCTGAAACGGATCTGTGGGTCATGGTGGAGAATTAGCTGAACGTGAGCTCCCAGTGGGACACTGGGGCCAGAACAGCAAATGTGGCCATGGGATGCACAAAGGAAGTTTTTGACAAGGAGAGGTGGTTTCACCTTGCTGTTTGGCACTGCTGCGAGCACTGGTTGAATCCTCTGCCCAAGTCTAGTGTGCACAACTCAAGCCAGGGGCTGATTGCTTGGAGAGAGTCACACACCAGGCATGAGAATCCTTGCAGTGGAAATCCTGCCTTATAATGATGAACGTAAAGGCAGAGATTTTCTACAAGACCAAGGTCTAAGTCTCTGATTCCTATTAATTCTGATGCACCACAAAAGGGCTGTGCCAATGTATTTATAGGTGAGTTTCCAAAGAGACTCACATGCTACTCCTGCATTTGCTGCACATCAACCTGCAGGCCTCTGACTCCCTCCCAGTTTTCTCAGAGCTGCTTTCACCTCCTTGTTGCGCAGCGTGTACATGGCTGGGTTCAGCATGGGCATGACTACGTTGCCAAAAATGTTCACAGGGTCACCAGCACTTTGCTCATCTCTGGGTGAGTGTATATCAAGGCGCAGGGCCCAAGAACATGGTCACCGACCAGATGGGAGGCACAAGTGGAGGCCGCTTTGCGACGCCCTTCGCCGGCATTAATTTTCAGGATGCAGGAGATGATCCGGATGTAGGACGCAAGGATGAGGAGAAAGCAGCTCATGGGCACCACCCCAATATTGATAAAGATCACGGTCTCCAAGATGTACGTGTCCGCGCAGGCCAACTTGGCCACGGGAAGATGTCACAGAAGAAATAATCCACCACGTTGGACCGCAGTAGGGCAGCGTGAAGGTCAGGCAGGTGACAATGGTGGCTTGGAAGGAGCTGGCGATCCAGCTGCCAGTGGCTAGGAGGGTGCACACCCTGCGATTCATGATGAGCGGGTAGTGCAGCGGGTGGCAGATGGCCACGTACCGGTCAAAAGCCATGATGGTGAAGAACAGACTTTCAGTGCTGGCCAGAAGGTGGAAGAAGAAGACTTGGGCCATGCACCCGCCCAGTGAGATGATTCTACTGTTGGCCCAGAGGCTGGCCAGCAATTTGGGGATGCTGATGGAAGAGATGCCAATGTCCAGCACAGCAACGTTGCAGAGGAAGAAGTACATGGGAGTGTGCAGGTGGCGGTCGGCGGGGACGGCTGAGATGATGAGCAGGTTGCCCAGCAGGTGCAGAGATAACAGGCTAAGAAGGTGAAGAAGAGGATGGTCTGAAGCCATCGGTGTTGGGGATCCCTAAGAGGATGAAATGAGTCACCACTGTGTGGTTCTCCAGACCCATTTTGGTCTCATTCCTGGGGCAAAGGAGAGAAATACAGCCAGTGAGTTACAGAAACAAATAGACCTTTCACCCTCCATCTTCAATGTTCCCCTTCCATCCACTGCCCCCAGGACTCACTTTCCTTGTCCTTTATTAGAGGGGTATCCGTGTTAGTCCCCTGTGGAAAGGAGCAATCCCGGGCCCCGGGCCACAGGGATAGGAAGACCAATCAATGCTTGAGAGGCTGCGATACAGTGTGGATGGGTCCGTACAATTATCTAGGCTGAGCTCTGACTGGGGGATTCCCACCTGCTGTGTCACTGACAGAAAAGGCCTCAGGCCAATGGGGTCTGTGTGACGGTGGCCCCGAGAGGGCCCAGCTGAGTTTAAGGCCCGTGAGACCCTCCTGTGCATAAAGCTCCTACCGCCCCAGCTGGGATGTCTCCAAACCCTCCTAACGGCTTTTGGTGCCCAAATAGACATGAGCTGAGTATCCAGAATCTTTTATTCAGCTTTCAAGTAGCAGAGGGGTAGCCATGTTAGTCTGGATCTGCAAAACGACAAGGAGTCCTGTGGCACCTTATAGACTAACAGATGTATTGGAGCATAAGCTTTCGTGGGCAAAGACCTACTTCATCAGATGCATCTTTGCCCATGAAAGCTTATGCTCCAATACATCTGTTAGTCTATAAGGTGCCACAGAACTCCTTGTCACTTTTCCTTGTCCTTTTAATGCCAGTTGTGGGCAGGGCCTCGCTGAGAAGACTTAGAGCGGACATGATAGCGATTTTCAGGTACCTAAAAAGGGTGTCACAAGGAGGAGGAAGAAAAAATTGTTCTTCTTGGCCTCTGAGGATAGAACAAGAAGCAATGGGCTTAAACTGCAGCAAGGGAGGTTTAGGTTGGACATTAGGATAAACTTCCTACCTGTCAGGGTGATTCAATGAAGCAGTTTTTACTCACAAAAGCTTATTCCCAAATAAATCAGCCAGTCTTTCTGAGGCCACAGGACACCTCATTTCTGCAGACACAGACCAACAGAGCTACCCCTCTGGGCCCTCTCTGCAGAGGGCTGGCCCCGGTGTGCAGTGGAGGTATTATCTAGGCCAGTGGTCTCCAACCTTTTTAACCACAAGATCACTTTTTCAATTTAAGTACAATGTAAGATCTACCTCAATCCCAAATACTCTTGCCCCACTTCCTTCCTTCTCCCCCTCCCCGCTTCTCTGAAGCCTCACCCTGCTAGGATAAAGGGTTGGGGTGCAGGCTTTAGTATTGGGCAAAGGGGTTCAGAGTGTGGGAGGACACCCTAAAGGTAGGGCGGTGGGGTGGGTTCTGGAGAGGCCTAGGGGATAGGGTGTTTGCCTGTGGAGTGCAGGGTTGGGGGCTCAAATCCTGCTCACCCTGGGAGCACCTGGACAGCCAACAGAGGCTGCCCTAGGGAAGGAGCTGGGTCCTACATTAGGAAGGCAGCATAAGGGACCCTCTGAACATGGCTGGGCAGGACCCTAGAGTAACTTTGGGTATAGGGCATTCCCCTAGGGAACACAGAGTGCTGGGTTCAAGTCTCTGCCCACCATGGGAGCAACCAGGCAGCCAATACAGAATAAGGGACCCTCTGAAGGTGGGATGGGTTCTGACATGGCCTAGGGGATATGCACCTGCCTGGGGAGCACAGGGATGTGAGCTCAAGCCCCTGCCCACCCTGGGAGAAGCCAGACAGCTGTCCCTAGGAATGGAGCAGCAGAGCCAAGGTAGGCTCACCCCCAGCCCTGCACCACCCCCAAAAGCAGCTAGCATATAGTGAGTGACTCCATGTGCTGCTCCTCATCCACAGGCACCAACCCCCCAGCCTTTACTGGCCACAGTTCTCCATTACTGACCAATGGGAGCTGCAGGAGTGGTGTCTGCAGGCAAGGACATGTGGAGACCCCCTGCTCTGACACAGTCAGGGGCTGCAGGGACATGCCAGCCACTTCCAGAAGCACAACTGCCATAGGGATAATTACTCCCGGTTAGGCATTTTAGAACTCACTACTCAAATAATTAAATTTAAGCGTAAGAGAGAAATGGAAGTTATGAAATGCACAGACCAGTCAAAACCCAAAATAACCCACGTTGCAAGCAGAAAAGTAGTAACAACCCCCCATGTACCTGTTGCCTCAGGAGATGAGAGGGAAGGGCAGTGTGTGTTTGTGAGAATGACAGACACACACACTGTGTGAGAGTGCCAGAGATTTGCATGGCCAAGCTCCCGCCATCTCCTTCTCCCTGTGTGGAGACAGGGTACTGGGGTGGAGGACCACCCTGGCATCAGCATCCCACTCTTCTCCCTCCTACACCCTGCACAGCAAGCAGGAGGCTCTCAAGGGGCAGCTCCAAGAGGCAGAGGGCAGGAGCAGCATGACAGTGTGGGGAGGGAGGGGAGAGGCAACTGAAGTGCCAGTTCTTGATAGCTTCCTGGCCAAACCAGTCAGGATCACCTGTCAGAGGCTCCAAGATCTACTGGTAGGTCCCCATCCACTGGTTGGTGCCCACTGATCTAGGGCAAGGTTTTGTTGGTAGAAGCACAGGGGCTGCGAGGAGTCGGTGATGAGGAGGAGGAGGAGGGAACATGCAAAGCAATGAATGTAGGAAGACTTGCCCCAGGGTGGGAAAGATGGGAGTCTTGGGGCTGTTTTGGGTTACAGGGAGAAGGAAAAGGGGGCAGGCCCCAGCCAGAGGGGCTGGATCCAGGGCTGCTGAGAGAGACGCTAACTTGATGCCGTTCCCAAGCATTCACAGTTTGGTTCAGCATGTCTCAGCCCTCCCCGTCCCCCCCCCCGCAAAAAAACCCGCCCTCCCCCGCAGCTTCTCATTTGCTCCACTGTGGTCAGCAGGCTGGGCTGTGCAGATATTACACCAGGTGGGATTTTTAAAATGAGATTTGAGGGGCGATGGTGAAGTGTCTCGTGGCGTTTGGAAGGGACATTCCCCATGCAGGATCCAGGGCTGCAGGGCGGGGTTATGACAAATGCAGAGAGAAATCAGTGACACAGACACAGCCCAGAGGCAGGCGCTGCACAGGCGAGGTCAGGGGCTGGGCAGATGGTTCTCTATAGAACACCCCTGGCTGACTGGCCCTGGGGCGCAGCGGGGCCAGGCCAGAGACAGGCAGACTCCGAGAGGAAGGGCGAGAAGATCGGTATCAAAGCAGGCGCCTTACACTGGCTGCATGGGCAGAGGCGGCTCCAGCTGACTGCGATTCTTCCCTTCTGCCCCAGCTTGGACTCCTGTGGCCCCATCCAGCGTCTTTCTCCGGACCAGCCCAGCGCCCGGGAGAAGGGCCCAGCCTGGGCACGTGGGACCCACCCGGACGCCCTAATCCGCTGCCAAGCTGGCCAGGGCTTCCCCAGCGTCTCGCCCCACGCTGCTGCCGAGCCCGCAGCTTCCCACTGCTTCCCGCAGCCTCCTGGCTCTGCCTGGGCCTTAAATCTCCCCGGGGCCCCTCGGGACCAGCCCTGAATCCCCATCGGGCTCCGGGCTGAGCCCTCAGCAGAGTCGCCAATTAACAGAGATTCGGCCTCGGTTTGGATACTCCTGGAGACCCCCGGGGCCAGGCCCTCAGACCGGTAATTACCGGCAGGACCATGGAACTGGCAGGGCCCGATCCCCAGCTCCACCGGGCCCGGATTCTGCTCTCGCCCCCCCTGACATGACACCTGGGGGCTCTGCTGGGTTCATCTCCCCAGCTCTGCACAGGTGTGAGTCAGGAGAAACGCCATTGGGACCAAAGGAACCGGACAGGTTTGCACCTGAAATCGAAGCCCTGAGACGCTGTTTGTTGGGACGTTGATGCCCTGCGCTGTAAGGTGGGGTTGGATCGTTGATGCTCATCTGGGCTCTGCTGCCCTGTGACACAAGCCAGAGAATCCCCCGCGGGGTGAAATAGCAGAGAGCTGGGCCAGGTTGGGCTGGAGGCCTCTGAGTCCAGCAAAGCTTTCTCCTGGGAGTGTGTCGCGCTGTTCCCCAGCCCCCTCTCTGTGCGCACAGTGTTCGTGCAGCGGGGTGGGGACAGGTGGGGGACACCACGGCGCCGTCCTTGAGGCAGGACAGCGGAGACGCTGAGTAGAGAACTGAGCCACTTTGGGCAGGACAGCCGCCCCTCCCCAACCTCTCCCCAGACCCTGACACTCTGGTTCTGAGCAGCAGCCGTAGAACGAGGCCAGACCGGCATTACAGAGCTTGCTGTCAGAGTGACCCATCCGGGAAGGGTTATCCACCACCCTCCAGTCCTCACTGGGATGGACGTCGCTCCTCATCCTCCCAGGCCATGGGCGGGTTCTGTTCCCCCTCCTTTGCACCACCAGGAATCCAGGAGCAAGGGCCCTTAGCGCGTTGTAGCTGATTGGACTCAACCAAAGCTGCTCCCTCCCTAGCCAGGGCAGTGGGGTGGGCACAGGCCTCACCAGACACCTGGGCTGCGCACCTGCGCCCTGGGGTTGGCTCCATGGGGGGACGCCCTGCAATGGAGACAAAGCCACAGACACCGCACAGAGGGGGAGGAGCGAGACTGGTCAGGTTTCCAGCAGTGAGCTCATCCAGACATTTGCTGGAGGCCCAGCCCTGCAGGTCTAATAAGGCCCCAAGGGATTCCTCTAATCAGTCTCATTTCCTGCCCTTCCCTGGTGGGCACCTCGCTTGGGAGCCGGGATGCGGGGCAGACGTGGTGATTAATCTCTGTCGATGTGTTATCCCCAGCCCCGGCTCAGCACTCCATGGAATTAATTAAAACATTGGCATTGCTAACGAGTCCCTGGGCTGGAACGTACTGCGCTGGGTGCCAGGCACAGACGTGACTGTCAGTTGGCACCAGCTAAGTTCTGTGTGTTATTACCACGAGTGTCAGAGCCGGGCTAAATTGGATGATTTGCTTCATTAATGTTAGAGAATGGCAGAGAGAGGCGCTGATAAATTGTGCGGGCGAGATCAGAAGGGGAGGGGTCATGAGTGTTTTGGAGGAGAGGACTGTAATTCAGAGTGAGCAATGGTCTGAACTAAAGAGGATGAAAATCAGTAAGGACAAAGGAAAAGTGCTCCCCGTAGGAAGGAACAATGCAGCGCACACACAGAAGGGAAATATCCGCCGAGGTAGGAGCACTGCCCAAGGGGCCCCTAGTGACTCATAAGTCAAACAGAAGCCAACAGCCTGTCACTGTTACCAAGAAAGAAAACCTGACTCTGGGCTGCATGAACAGGAGTGTTGTGAGCGAGACACTTGAAATCATTAATTATTTCGCTTTACTCTGCGCTGATTAGCCCTCACCTGGAGTGTTGTGTCCAGTTCTGGGGACCACATGTCAGGAACGCTGTGGACAAATTGGAAAAAGTCCAGAGAAGAGCAACACGGATGATTAAAAGTCTAGAAAACAGGACCTATGACACTGGCCTGGTTCTTGCAAGCCCCAAAAGTTGCCTCTTCTCCCCAGCCCGGCTCCTCCCCTTTCACCAAGGCAGGTCCAGGCTCTGGTGCCCAACACCAGCCTCCCCACCCCCCCAGTCCCAGGAGAGTCTCCTTGGGAGTGCCCCTGGATCCGGATTCTGGTTTTTAGTTTCTTTGCCCAGCACATTCTGTAGCTGCAAGTGCTCTGGTAGAGGGCAGCCCCGTGTTTCAATGGGGTTGGTTCACACCCTGCGGTATGAAAGGGAGTGTCTCTCTGCCACCTGCCCGGCAGCCCTCCCTGGCTACGGGGTTCCCCTCTACTCCAACCCCATTCTGTGAAACCCTCGGTCCCATCCCTGCCCCAGTCCAGTGCCCGGTGCTAGGCGCCTCTTCCCTCTTCCCGGTGCTAGGCGCCTCAGTCACCTCCTGTCATTACAGCTGAGCTGAGCTGAGCTGACCTGAGCGCCCGGCCTCTCCGGGGTGTAAAAAGGGCACCTGCCCCCAAGGGGGCATCGCCATGCGCTGAGCGTTCACCCTTATACCCAGCCTGTGGAACCCGCATGCAAATCCCTGTCCGGGGCTGCCGGGTTAAATACCAGCCCCTGGCTCTAGGAGCCTCAGTCTCTGCCCAGACACAGACCTGCCCTGCCCTGCCCGCGGGAGTTTCCCTCAGTGCCTGAGGAGAATGGAACCTCTGCTGCTTTTCCTCGCCCTGCTCGCCGCCCCCAGCTGTGAGTGTCCATGGGGCAGCGGGGAACTAGGAAGAGAGCCCTGGATTGGTTCGGGGGTTAATATTGTCTTGGCTTGTTTTCTCTTTTCCCAGGTGTCCTCTCTCAAGTGCAGCTGGTCCAGTCCGGTCCCGGGGTAGTGAAACCCGGAGAGACCCTCACCCTGACTTGCGCCGTCTCTGGAGATACTGTGGATAGTGGCTATGCTTGGAGCTGGATCAGGCAGCCTGCAGGGAAGGGGCTGGAGTGGATGGGGCAGGTGTACTATGACAGTGACAACGAGGAATGGGAAACAGACTACGCCCCGTCTCTCCAAAGCCGAGTCACCATCTCTGCAGACACCGCCAAGAACCAGGTCTCGCTGCAGCTCCGCTCGCTGACAGCTGCAGACGCCGCCACCTATTACTGCGCCAGAGACACAGTGACACGGCGCCCTGCGGGACTCGTACAAAAAGGGGAAGCGGCTTCTCACCAGCGCAGGGAGCCAGTGAGAAGGGACAGAGCCGCGGAACCCCTTAAACTCCACGGAAATGGACGGGAAACGCAAAGGGGCGGGTGAGAATGGGTCAAATTCTCACACAGATTTGGGGCGAGGGGACGCCCCCAGGAGGAGGATCAGGAGCGTTAGTGACACGCACCAGCCCTGCCCAGGGAAACCGAACAGCCGCTCTCCCAAGGGCTTTGCGGGCAGCGACACCGGGCGGAGCCGGGGCACCCACGGGGAAGGGGATTTCCCAGCGCCCGGAGACCAGCTAAGCCTGCGGATCTTCGGGGGATTCCCGTTCTCCCACCCTGTCTGGGAGGTCGCGTCCCAGGCTGGGATCCCTTGTGCAGACTCGGCTCACACCCTGGCCCCTTTTCCATTCATTCTGGGCAATCCACATGCAAATCACGCCCGGCGGGTTCCTTTAATACCACCCTGATTCTAAGAGCCTCAGTCTCCCCGACACAGACCTGCCCGGCCTGGCTGCTGAGCACAATTTGCACCTTCACTGAAGATGAACCTGCTGCTGATTTTCCTCTTCCTCCTGGGGCCTCCTTCAGCTACGTTGCTTTTGGGGATCTGGAGGGTCCTTGCTGCCCGGGCTGCAGAATAGGAGCTGTTCTAGGGCATCCTAAGGGAATGAAGTGCCCTGATCTCAATGGAATTCAGTCGCAGTTGGGTGATTCAGTCCCTTAGGCCCGTTTTGGGGTGTTTCATTTTCCCGGCTCCCAGGGGTGAGGGCCTGGCTCATTCCGTCATTTCCGTGTTTCCTCCTGGGTACCCAAGTGCAGCTGAAGGAAACGGGCCGGGAGCGGTGAGTCCCTGACACTCACTTGCACCATCTCCGGAGACTCGGTTTCCAGCACCAGAGCCGCCTGGAACTGGGTCTGGAAGCCCGCGGGAAGGGCCTGGGCTGTGCGGGAACGGCTGGAACACGATCTATGCCCCCAGGGCCGAGTTACAGTCTTTTCAGACACCGCCAGGGACCAAGTCTTGCTGCAGCTCCGCGCACTGACAGCTGCAGACAGCGCCCCTTGCTGCGCCAGACACACAGCGACACAGGGCAGATCCGGGCCTGCACTAACCGGGGAACCGGGTTTTCAACAGGGCGGAGACACTGGGGACTGGGCCATTGGTCACACTGCGGGCGGGGCTCTTGCTGCGACTCTCCGGTGCTTTTACCCGGGATTGTTGCTCACAAAGCTCCCGTGTCTCTGCCTGGCTCAGGGCCCAGCCAGCATGATGGGCTCATAAGAATGGCCCGGCTCAGAGACCCGTGAAAGTTCCCAGTCCCCTCCCATCCAGACAAGGCACCGCCTCTGCGCCCCCTCTTGTTCATACTGACACAAGCAAGTCACGTGTCGCCCCGCGGAAGGGGCAAGTCCTCGCCCTCTGCCTTGTGCAGGATGGTTCGATCCAAGAATCCTCATTCCCCTGCCACCCTGCCCTGAGCGGTACGAGGGGTCGGGGTGTCCTTCTCCAGCAGGTGCGGTTACGCCAGGACCTTGTACCAGGGTGTTCTGCACCAACGCACCTACGGAGTTGGGCGCCTGGGTGCTTCAGAAAACCCCGCCATTCAATAGGGCCCAGGCGCCTTGCCCCGGGCGACACAGGAAGTCTGGGCCAGAGCAGGGAACCGAGCCTGGCAGTGCAGGGTAACCGGTGAGCGCCCTGCCCTCTGAGTGATCCTGGCTTGCTCCTTCTGCATCTCTGGGGAGGTGAGTTGGGCTCGTTCAGTGAGGGTGTTTTATGTGTCGCAGGGAGGGGATATGCAAATAAGGGAGTACGTTTCCTGTTTAAATCTGCCCCTCTCTTAGACCAGGCTGCACCCGCAAGAACAATCCGTAGCCCCCTGGGTCTGGGCAGTGGCCAGCCAGTTCCCTGAGAACTTCCCCCTCCAGCACCAGGGACAATGAGACTTTGGGTCGCAACTGTTTTCCTTGCAGCAGCTTTGGAAGGTATTTTCTGCCACTGATGAAATGACAGAGTCAGAAGCCCAGACAATTATCGGCTGTTTTTTAATCGGTTCTTGTCCCTTTATTTCGCAGGTGCGGTCCCGGTGCAGCTGGTAGATCAGAGGATGTGAAGAAGCCCGGAAACTCTCTGAGCTTCTGCTGCAAAGCCTTCGGCTTCACCTTCAGCAGCCTCTATATGGACTGGGTCCGTCAGGCTCCCGGGAAGGGGCTGCAATGGATCGAAATACATCCAAATTAATCTTCCATCAGCTACGCCCAGGCCTTCAAGGGCCGCTTCACCATCTCAGGGACAATCCCAACAACCTGCTGCACCTGCAAATGACCGGCCTGAAGCCCGAGGACACCGCCCGCTATTACTGTGCGAGACACGGCGACACGAACCCTGCAGCTGCTCGTACACAAACCAGAGCTGCAGAACGTCCCGCGTCTGCCGCACGGGGGCAGCAGAGACACGCGCAGAACAGCCCGGCCTGGGGCGCCCGGGAGCAAAGGCCAGGCAGGATACAACATTCTGACATCACTGATTAACTCTTTCATGTCCTGACTCCATTGCCTAACCCAGCGCTGCAGCCTCCCGCAAACGGCTCCTCTCAGTGAAGCTAAAGGGATCCCAGGGACCACTCCGGCAACCTCCTGGTTCAGTGCAGGGATGAGGTCCTGCAGCCAGTCAGCTGGGGGGACCTGTTGCAGTCCACAGGCCCTCTCAAAGGAGCTGAGAACCCGTCTATGTTGCCCATGTCCTTCAGTTGGGCCACCGAGCTTCTTCAAGTGTCTGGCAGCCCCAGGACCCTGGGGCCCCTCCCCATTCAGCGCAGCTGAGGCCCTACCACTTCTCTGCTCTGCCATGGCCAACTCATGCTGTTGCTGCCTCTCTCAGTCCTGGCGGTCCCTCTGTCGATCTTGGCACTCCTTCTCTTGGTCCTCTACTTCCAATTCCTTCCTCCAGCTGGATCTCCAGCCGCCACAGATCTGCTGGGTTGGACCCTCCCCTGGGCGGACTATGGTTTGCAGGGTTCCCCTGGGAAACTGTCCCATCTCTCCAGTGAGCTCCAGTGCTTCGCTCACCCTCAGAGCCTGACACGCTCCCAGGGGGGGTCTGGCTGCTCCCCACTGGGATAGGATCCCAGCCCCGTGACTGGTCATTCTCTTCCAGCTGGGCAATCAGCTGGGCCTTGGTTGCGTGCCGCACAGGCAAGCCCCTCTCTCTGCACAGCTTCACCAGCTCTGCCTTCAGGAGTTGGGGGTAGGCCAACTCCCCGCTCACTGGTCCCCTTGGTGCAGACTCACCAGTCTAGTGCTGCAGCACCCTACGATTCCCAGGAACTGCTTCTCTCTGTCTCCAGCATGCCTGGCTCTAAGGCCCTTGCTTCTACTGCACTTTGTCACTCCAACGCTGGAAGCTCCATCCACGGGTGCAGTGCATCCCACCCCTGACACCATTGTGATGGTGCATTGGGGTTTTCCCATCTCCTGCACCCCCTATAGTGGCATGAACAGACTCCACCAGCCAGTAGAATAGAGGGAGTTTATTTCTTCTCCAGGATACAGCACAGCCCAGATGTAATCTGGTTACAGGGCAGGCCTAGGATGCCTCAGCCCCCTTGAGATGGGGGAGACTAGGCCCCTAAGCCCAGTCCCTTCCCTAGGCTGCCTCCTCCATCATCCCAGACAGAAAAACTGCCCAACCTCCAGCCCTGCCCCCCAGCCAGGGGCTCCACTCCCCCTTCTTTCTTTTGTTCCGCTCCGTGGGAGGTAACTGGTCGAGCAGGTTACCTCCCTGTCCCATCAGCTACTTGGCTGGGCCAAGCTACAGACAGCAGCCAGTGGGGGGTCACCCACAGCCCAAGCCTAGCAACCAGCAAGGCACCAACACTACATCACAGGGTGTCACTGGAGGGACCCAAGATGGTGCATGTGAGCGTGAGGGTCTCTCTGGGCTTCACCCCCGCAGAACCGGCCTGGCCCAGCTGCACCTGACAGAGGACACCTGGGAAAGGCAAACAAGGCGAGCAGGGAATTAGCCACCCAAGGGATCTACCCTGGTGTCCTAAATCCCCTCTCTGCCGCAGAGACACTCACAGTGGGGGGCGGAGAGCAGGACAAAAAGCAGCAGATGTTCCATTCCCATTTCGAACTCCCCGGCAGGCGGGCCCAGGCAATTCTCTGTCTGGGCAGACACTGAGGCTCCCGGATTCGAGGGTTTGTATTTAACAGGCAGCCAGGGCAGGGATTTGCATGCGGGTTCCTTCAGTGGCTATAAGGGATGGCAAAAGGGGGGGCGGGGCGAGGATGAGCGCTCAGTACGTGGAGATGTCCCCTTCATATCCCAGAAAGGGCTGATGTCCTAGGCGGGTGTAAGGGAAGCCAGGGGTGGCGCTCAGAACCTGCCAATATCCCCCTTCGCACTGCTGCATTTTGTGCCTCCAAGAAAGCCCTCAACCCAGCTCACCTTTCATTGCAATCCATGGCTTCCTGCAGGAAGGATAATGGGCAGAGCATGGGTGTGGAACAAGGGATTGGATCTGTCCTCAGGATAAAGGGTGAAATTAACAGTCCCTCGAGAGAATGATATTGGCGGAACCCCGGGCAGTTGCAGACAAAGGAGGGGACAGGGTGCGCGGTGCTTGTGCCGCAACATCCGAGGCCTCCAGCCATCCCCTTCTCTGCCACAGATGTCCTGAGCGACCTTGTGGAAGTCACTTAGTCTGGCCGGGCCTTAGTCCCCTCTCGGCCACATGGGAATAGCAAGGAGGCGGAGAGGAGCAATACCTTGGCCAGAGTGTGAGGCTCAGACCCTGAGGCGATGGGAGCCGTCCAATGGCCCAAGGCAGAAATATAAATAATCACAGCATGCCAGCAGGGGCTTAGCAGGTTGGGAGAAGTGTGATGCGGTCAGCGTGTGATAGACTGTAAGGCGGCCAGGCAGCACGGCAAGGGACGCCACTGATGTGCCTGAAGCAGAGAGGTTGATGGAGAGAGGAAGACACAATGGCTGGAAAGTTACTAAGTATCAGTTCCAGCTGGAGAGGAGAGAGTCTGTCTGTGTGCTGCCGGGACCCGTGCAGAGAACAACCCGGGCTGTACCATGCGCGGACCGGGACCCTTGTTCTAGGAGTAGCTCTAGCTACTCGGAACGCTCAGTTACATGACCCGGTTCGAGAGGTGAGCAGCCCAACTGCAGGAGCGAGATGCCGGGGCTGGAAGCTCCCGAGGCCTTTCCCTTTCCGTACAGGCAGCGGGACAAAAACACGGAGCAGAGGGCCTGGCGGGGACATGGTTCGAGGCTGATTCCTCACCTGGGGAACTCTGATCTCGGTGGGACTGGGAGGCGGCGTCTCCGCCTCGGCTTGGGAGAGAGACTATCGGCGCTGGTTTATTTTCTCTTACGGCTCCAGAGCGGAGAGTTCGAGTGTCTCTTGCTGGGCAGGTGCGCTGGGCCCTGCTATGTGCGGCGGGATCTGGAGTGTGCGCAGAAGGGACACACAACAGTAACCACAAGACACCCTGAAGGAGCAGAATCCCAGGGACTGGACTTCAGCACCAGTTCGCGTTCGCGTGACTCGCTGATGGGAGATTCTCGGCTCCTGGCCCCGTTCTGCCCCATAACGGGACAAATGATTCGCTTGTTGTTTAAAAGAAGGAACCAATCGATGCGGTTGCCCCTTGGGAAAAATAAATATTCACAAGCTGGGGCGAGTCTCAGCTCTGCAGCTCCGGCCCATGAGCAGGGAGGGGGCTGTGCTGAGGTTGGGGCTCGAGGGTCCTTTAGCACTGGAACACCACTGGCGCTGGCAGATGGCTGGGAATGAATACCCGGTCCAGCACAGACCCGCCCCACTGCCCTGTGCAGGGACAGAGAAACATTCTCAGGTGCTGCCAGAGGAGACAGGGCCCATCGCTCCTGGCTTCTCAATCAGCTGGAGGACCTAGAGCCAGGGGATTACAACCGAGTCAAGGAGGCCCTGCTGCACAAGTTCGGGCTGACTCCAGAGATGTACAGGAAGAAGTTCCAGGGGTGCAGAAAGGGAGACCTATATAGATCTGGCCTCCGCCTGGTGCAATACTGCCGCAAGTGGGTGTCTGGAGTCGGAACCCAGACTGCAGAGGAACTGCTCAAGCTGATCATGATGGAGCAGTTCTGTGACGTAGTGTGGGTACCTTGCTGGTTACTATGCTGGGCAGTGGGCTGTGAGTGACCTCCCCTGGCTGCTCGCTGCAGCACGGCCCAACAGGGCAGGGGATGAGTCATTATGCAAAGGGGGCTTCAAGCCTGTCTGACCAGTATCTCCCAGGGAGCGGAACAATGGGAAGAAGGCGGGTTGAACCCTGGCTGGGGGCAGGGCTGGATGTGAGTGAGTTAGTTTCTGTCTGGGATCATGGAGGAGACAGCCTAGGGAAAGAGGCTGGAATGTAGGGGCCCAGTCTCCTCCATCTCAAGGGGGGCTGAGGCATCCTAAGCCCAGTTCCTGTAACCAGATGACATCTGTGCTGTGCTGTATCCTGGAGAAGCAATAAACTCCCTCTATTCTACTGGCTGGTGGAGTCTATCCGTGCCATTACGGGGGTGCAGGGGACGGGAAAACCCCAACGCGCCGTCACAAGTTCTATGAAGCATGCACACCCAGCCTGAGGCTGTGGGTCAAAGATCAAAGTTCGGAGACCCCCAGGAAGCCGGGAGACTGGTGGACGAGTTCATAGATAGCCGGTCTGGGTGTGAACGGGAGCCCCGGAGAGAAAGGGAATCGCGCAGAGACCGGTTCTCAGCTGAGCGACGGAGAGAGGCACCTCCGAGGCAAGCCCCAGGGACCAGGACCACTCATCGGTGCCCCAGAAAACCAGCCAGGGCCCAGGCGGAGCCGACCTAAAAGGGCCTGCAGGGCCCAACTTGCCATCGCTGTGGGCAACGAGGCCACAAGAGGGCTCAATGCACCAGACACAAGAACAGGTTCCATGACCTGGGACTTTCCAGGGTTAACTGGCTGGGGCTGGAGGAAGGGCAGGCTGCCCCAGAGGCAGGGGCTGGCAGGCAAACCTCAGCTCAAAGTGGGGGGAAGGATGCTCAGTGCACCTCCCAGGGGAGATTTGACCCTCGGGAGGCAGATTTCTCCATGTACCGGGTGGGGGCAGGGCGGCCCCTGCGGAGTGAGTGCCTCGTACCCCTGCAGGTGGATGGTAGGAAGGTGACGGGTTTCTGGGACACGGGGGTGGAGGTGACGCTGGTCCGATCTGACATAGTGGCCCCAGACCGTATGCTACCCAACACTCAGCTGACCCTGAGGGGCATAGATGGCACTCCATTTAAAGTACCCGTAGCCAGGGTGCATCTGAAATGGGAGGTCAAGAAGGGCCCCAAGGAAGTGGGGGTGCACCCGCACTTGCCCACGGAGATGCTGATGGGGAGTGACCTCAAGGAGTGGCCAGACGGACCCCACAGGACCCTGGTCACCACCCGTAGCCAGAGCCAGTGAGGGGCTGGCAGCCCGGAATTTGAGGATGTTCCCGAACATGGGGCCCAGGGTCCCGTCCCAGCAAACATGGAGTTGGACCTAGGCAGAGGGGGGGAACACACCCCTGTCCCAGCCCCAGCCGCTGAATTCCAGGCGGAGGTGTGGGCGTATCCCTCCTTGCAGGCCCTGAGGGAGTGGGCTGACCTGGGCGCAGCTCAACCCCTAGGTGGAGATTGCCAGGAGAAGTTCCCGTGGGAGAGGGGATTTCTGTACCGGGAATGGATTCCCCCTGGGAAGGTAGGGGAGTAGGGGCTCCAGTGGCAGCCGGTGGTTCCCCAAAGGTATCATCGCAAGCTGCTATACCTGGCCCATTACATCCCATTCTCGGGACACCAGGGGATCTGGCGCACACGGCTGAAGCTCCTCCAAAACTTCTACTGGTCGGGGATATTTGCGGCCGTACAGCGGTACTGCCGGTCCTGCGACTCCTGCCAATGGGTGGGTAAGGCCTAAGATAGGAAGAAAGCTGGGTTGAGACCCCTGCCCATCATAGAGGAGCCTTTCCAGAAGGTGGCGATAGATATTGTGGGGCCCTTCAACAGAGTGACCCAGACGGGGAAGAAATACATCCTGGTGGTGGTGGACTTTGCCACCCGCTACCCCGAGGCCATGGCCCTACCCTTTATTGAGGCAGAAACGGTGGCAGATGCACTGCTGACCATTTTCAGCAGGGTGGGGTTCCCCAAGGAGGTTCTCAAGGACCAGGGATCCAACTTCATGTCAGCCCTGCTCCGGTGCTTGTGGGAGAAGTGTGGGGTCCAGCACACCTGGGCCTCGGCGTATCACCCCCAGACCAACGGGTTGGTGGAGAGGTTCAATGGGACTCTGAAGCAGATGCTAAGGACCTTTATGAACAAACACCCGGCGTACTGGGACAGGGAGAACTTGGTGCTGGCCGTGTGTAAACCCTGGGAGGAGCAGGGGGAGGATCCCCTGGTAGGCGTGTTCCCTGGGACCGGAGAGGACTCTTCGCTGGAGTCAATTTCCCTCTCAGACCAGCTCACCCCTGCCCAGCAGGCCGAGATCTGGGAGGTGCTGTGTTCCCGCCAGCAGCTGTTCTCCAACAAGCTTGGTCTCACCAACCTGGCTGTCCACCGGGTGGAGACGGGCACTCACCCCCCAGTGTGCTGCTCCCCGTTCAGGGTCACGGGGAAAACAGCCCAGGACCTGGAGAGAGAGGTCCAGGCCATGTTGGCCCTGGGGGTTATCCAGCCATCCTCCAGCCCCTGGGCCTCTCCCGTGGTCTGGTTCCCAAGAAGGACGGTTTGATCTGGTTCTGCGTGGACTACCGGAAGCTCAACGCCATCATGGTATCCGACGCCTACCCGATGCCAAGGCCCGACGAGCTCCTGGACAAGCTGGGGGGAGCTCGCTACCTCACCACCCTGGACCTCACCAAGGGCTACTGGCAGGTGCCTGTAGACCAGGAGGCCAGACTGAAATCAGCTTTCATCACCCCGCTGGGGCTCTATGAGTTCCTGGTCCTGCCCTTCAGCCTCAAAGGGACGCCAGCCACCTTCCAGCGTCTGGTGGACCAGCTGCTGCGGAGAATGGAGAACTGTGCCCTTGTGTACATAGATTATATCTGTATCTTCAGCCAGTCCTGGGAGAACTACGTGGCCCTGGTCATCCAGTTACTGGATCGACTGCAGGAGTCTGGGTTGACCGTAAAGTCTGGGAAGTGCAAGGTTGGAATGGCCGAAGTGTCCTACCTGGGCCATAAGGTGGGGAGCAGCTGCTTGAAGCCAGAGCCGGCCAAGGTGGAAGCCATCAGAGACTGGCCTGTTCCCCAGACCAAAAGCAGGTCCAGGCTTTCATTGGGATGGCGGGGTACTACCGGAGGTTTGTTCCCAACTTCAGCTCCATCGCTGCCCCAGTCACAGAGCTGTGCAGGAAGGGGAGGCCAGACAGGGTCGTCTGGACCGAGCAGTGGCAGAGGGCTCTCTGTGCACTGAAGGAAGCCCTGGTCAAGCCCAGTGTTGGTAAACCCCGGATTTTGACAAGCCCTTTATCATTTTTACCGACGCCGCAGACACCGGGCTGGGGGCGGTGCTGATGCAGGCGGACAAGAAGGGTGAACGCCACCCCATCGTGTACCTGAGCCAGAAGCTGCTGCCCGGGGAGCGGAGCTACGCGACCGTAGAGAGGGAATGCCTAGTGATGGTGTGGGCCCTGCAAAAGCTACAGCTGTACCTGTTTGGCCGCGTTTCACAGTGTACACCGACCACTGATCCCTGACCTGGCTGCACCAGATGAAGGGGACCAACGCTAAGCTGCTGAGGTGGAGCCTGTTCCTGCAGGACTACGACATGGAAATGATCCATGTCAAGGGGAGGAGCGCCAACATCATCGCCGACGCGCTGTCCCGTAGCGAGGGGCCCAAACTTCCCCAGGCCACAAGCAGAGTGGCCCCGCTCAGTTCGCTCTCGGAGGGGGGAGAACTGTGACGTAGTGCGGGTACCTTGCTGGTTGCTATGCTGGGCGGTGGGCTGTGGGTGACCTCCGCTGGCTGCTGTCTGTAGCACGGCCCAGCAGGGCAGAGGATGAGTCATTATGCAAGGGGGGCCCTGAACCTGTCCAACCAGTTACTTCCCAGGGATCCAAACAAAGGAAGGAGGCGGAGTGGAGCCCTAGCAGGGAGGCAGGGCTGGAAGTTAGTTAGTTAGTTTCTGTCTGTTATCATGGAGGAAGCAGCTTAGGCAACGGGCTGGGATTTAGGGGCCCAGGCTCCCCCCATCTCAAGCAGGGCTGAGGCATCCTAGGCCTGCCCTGTAACCAGATTACATCTATGCTGTGCTGTACCCTGGAGAAGCAATAAACTCCCTCTATTCTATTGGCTCGTGGAGTCTGTTCGTGCCACTACAGGGGTGCAGGATGCGAGGGAACTCCGACGTGCCACCACACCGCTCCAGGGCCGGACTCGGCCAGCTGGATCTGGGCAGGGACACCTACGAAAGGGAGGGAAATTCAGGAACTGTGACGTCGTCACAGCCACTCCCCTTCCCGGCTCCCAGCGTCATCCAGGGTACAACTGCCGGAACCGGTCCTGCCCCAGTGACAGGGATGAACATCCCCAATAAAGTGTCTCACAAAGCCCAGTGATGTCACGCTGCGTTTGTATCCGGAGGCTCCAACCTGGTTGCCACTAACAGTAGGATTGGTCCTGCTGAGGGAGAAAGAAATAAAGGGGAAATATGGCAGTGATTCCTGGAGGTGCAGTAACCAGGGAACATACGGTCCCGGAGCCCAGGGGCAGCATAACCTCGCCCTTACCCGCGGGGAGCAGCAGGAGGAGGGCGCTGGCCAGGCTGGGGGTCATAGCTGGGGCTGACGGTTTGTTCTCTCTCTCTCTCTCTCTCTCTCTCTCTCAGGCTTTACTAAGCCTATGGAAGTGCTAGCGGCCTTAATTCGCTCACTGCCACGTACAAGGCGGGAAAAGCTACTCTGGACTGAAGGGTGGCACAAGACTGAGCCACAGAACGTAACAACGGCCACACTGTGTCAGACCAATAGTCCATCTAGCCCAGTATCCTGTCTGCTGACAGTGACCAATACCAGATGCCCCAGAGGGAGGGAACACAGCAGGTAATCCTCACTGTCACACGTCTCCTGTCACCCTTTTCCAGACAAACAGAGGCTAGCGGCACCATTCATACATATTCTGGACCAAACCTCCATGAATCTATCTAGCTCTTTTGGAACCCTGTTAAAGTTCTAGCCTTCACCACCTCCTCTGGCAAGGAGTTCCACATGTTGATTGTGCGCCCAAGGAATAAAAACTTCCTTTTGTTTGTTTTAAATCTGCTTCCTATTAATTTCCTTTGGTGACCCCTAGTTCTTACATTGTGGGAATAAGTAAATAACTTTTCCTTATTCACTTTTTCTACACCACTCATGATTTTATAGACCTCTATCCTATCCCACCCCACTTTGTCTCATCTTTTGTAAGCTGAAAAGTCCAGGTCTCTTTAAACTCTCTTCAATGGCTAAAGGGCAGGGATGGGGTTTCAATAGATCTGGGTCCCTCAAGAAAGTCTTTTATCCAGGGAATGACGGAGACGGTCATGACGCTTCTTGATTCACTTCAGTCAATGATCCCCCCCCCCCCAGGACGCAGGGTTCTAATTAATACTCATTCATAGCCCAGCACCCACCAGTGAGACTCCGAGGGATTTCAGGGCCTACACGGTGCCGGCTTTGTGGAGCTCAGGCGTGTCCGATGTGTCCGCACGAGGAGGCGGTGTGATGCTGAGTTCCTTTGCGGATCTAGCCCTGAGCACCTACTGAGAGCCGCAGGCAGGTGGCTGTCCGGCTCCCCGGGCTCCAGTCCTTCCGGAATTCAAACCGATGTACCCAGATGCGGGCTGGAAAGCTCCCGAGGGATTATAAAAGGACTGAGGTGCCCATATGTATAGGAACAGGTGGCAAAGCTCAGCCTGGCTGTGAGAGAGGGGTGTAAATCGGGTTTTTTTAATACGCTTTGCGGTGGGTTTTATCAGCCTGGGCTGTGAGGAGTGAGGAGAGGCGGGAGCAGCGGAGAGAGGGGTACAGAGTGTGTCGGGGGCAGGGAGAGCTGTGGGCCTCGCTGGCTTTTTCTAACACCGCGCTCGGTCCCTGAGCGCATCTGGGTGTGAGGGAGCCACAGGCAGGAACTCAGGAGCCCGATTTGGAAATCCCAGCCCTGCCCCCATTCTCCAGCTGTAGTTGACTGCGGCTTGCTCAACCGTTGACATTGCCAGAGAGGTGCAGGGTTGAAAGCTCAGATCAGAATTTTGATTCACACGGAGCCTTTTTTCAGTTCCCAGCGCTGCCCTTGAGATGGGGGAGACTGGGCCCCTAAATCCCAGCCCCTTTCCTAGGCTGCTTCCTCCATGATACCAGACAGAAACTAAAAAGTCCCTTCCAGCTCTGCCCCCCAGCCAGGGGCTGACCTCATCCTCCTTCCTTTGTCCCTCCCCCGGATGTCCGCAGGAGCAGGGACCTCCCAACGGCGAGATAACTAGACGACAATCGGGCCCTAAATTCAATACCGGGGAACTGGGCTCACACCCAGCAGCTGCTTCTCTCCCCTTTAACCCCCGGCACTGGGGCTGGGCGCTGCACAGACACAGCGAGGGAGGGTCTGACCCGCCCTGAGCCAGAAATTCAGTGTTAAGGGAAGGAGGTTGGGTCCGTTATAAGCAGCGGAGATGCAAATAGGGAGAGAGGTTCCTGTTTAAATCTGTCCCTCCCTCTGCCCAGACTGCACCTTCAGGGACAATCCGCAACCCCCTGGGTCTGGGCAGTGACCAGCCAGTCCCCGGTGAAATTTCCCCGCCAGCACCAGGGACAATGAGACTTTGGGTCGCAGCTGTTTTCATTGTAGCGGCTTTGGAAGGTATTTTGTGCCCCTAATCAAATGGCAGAGCCAGAGCCCAGACAATTATCCCTGGTTTTATACCGGTTCTTCTAACATCCCTTTATTTACAGGTGCCCGGTCGCAGGAGCTGGTGGAGTCCGGATGGGATGTGAAGAAGCCCGGAGACTCTCTGCGCCTCTCCTGCAAAGCCTCCGGCTTCACCTTCTCCGACTACTACATGGAGTGGGTCCGGCAGGCCCCGGGAAGGGGCTGGAGTGGATCGCTCGGATTAGCAGCGGCAGCGGGAGCAGCACGTGGTACAGTGATGTGATGAAAGGGCGAGTCACCATCTCCAGGGACAACCCCAACAACCTGCTGTACCTGCAACTGATCGGCCTAAAGCCGGAGGACACCGCCCGGTATCGCTGCGCTGCACTAAGCACAGTGAGGGAAGCCGGGCTGAGCTCAGACAAAAACCTGCCCAAGGTGTCTCAACACAAACGTTCCGCCAGGGGGAGCTGCGGTTCCACCGCGCGCATCAGGGAGACCTGGAGCGTAAAACCTCCGGGCCTTGGCTCCCTGCTGTGGCTCCGCACACAGCTGCGCAGAGACTGGGCGCAGGGTGAGAAGGGGGCAGCCAGCAAGTCTCCCTGCCCCCTGCCACACTCTATGCCCCTCACTCCGCCACTCCCGCCTCTCCTCGCCCCCCGCCAGCCTCCCCGCAGACCAGGCCGATAGAGCGCGCAGCAAAGTGTATGAAACGCGGTCCTTACACCCCTCTCACAGCCAGGCTGAGGCTTTCCAAGTTGCCCCAGTCTTGGGCACCTCGTTCCTACTGTCACCCCTCAGAACCTTCGCAAATCCTCAGCCTGGGCGCGTGGCTTGAATTCTGAGGAGGTCTGGGGGGCGTCCCTTGTTCCTTTAGGGCCAGATCTACACACTGAAGCAAATGGCAGGGGAGAGCCAGGAGCAAGCAGAAAACTCCGGAGAAGAACGCGATGGGGCACATCGCCTAACAGCCATTTCGCAGCACAGCTAATTGATGTACGATATGAAGGGGTGTGTTTCTCTGCCTCCCACTAGGCAGCCCACCTAGCTAGGGGGCTTCCCGCTAGTTCATCCCCATTACGTGAAACCCTCTGTCCCATCCCTGTCCCATCCCAGTGCACGGTGCTCTGTGCTCTCTCCCCTCCCCTCAGCCACCTCCTATCATTACAGCTGTGCTGAGCTGAGCACCCGGCCTCTCTGGGGTGTAAAGGGGGCACCTGCCCCCCAGGGGACATCGCCATGTAGTGGGCGCTCACTCCCTGCCGTCCCATATACCCGCCCTGGGGAACCCACATGGAAATCCCTGCCTAGTGTGTGGGGATTGTCAATGCTTAAATTCAAACCCCTGGTTCTATGCGCCTCAGTCTCTGCCCAGACACAGACCTGCCCGGCCCTGTCCGCTGGGGAGTTCCCCTCAGTGCCTGAGAACGAGAATGGAACCTCTGATGCTTTTCCTTGCCCTGCTCGCCGCCCCCGCTGTGAGTGTCCATTAGAGCGCAGGGGAAGTGGGAACAGTCCCGTTTGGTGGCTGATTCTTTCCCTGCTTTGTTTCCCTTTCCCCAGGTGTCCTCTCTCAGGTGCAGCTGGTCCAGTCCGGCCCTGGAGCGGTGAGGCCAGGAGAGATCCTCACCCTGACCTGTGCTGTCTTCGGGGTCTCTATCACTAGCAGCAACTACGCATGGAACTGGGTCCGGCAGCCCCCCGGGAAAAGGCTGGAGTGGGTAGCTCGGATATACCCCTGTGACGGGAACGTTGGTTTGCCGCGTCTCTCCAAAGCCGGACCAGCATCTCCGCAGACACCGCCAAGAACCAGGTCTCCCTGCAGCTGGCCTCCCTCGCAGTTGCAGACACTGCCACCTACTACTGTGCCAGAAAGACACACAGTGACACCGAGCACAGCGGGGCTGACACAGAAATGGGGAAGGGGGTTGGCTCGAACCACTCGGGGCCCTACAACATAAGAACATAAGACCGGCCACATTGGGTCAGACCAAAGGTCCATCTCGCCTATAGTGTCCTGTCTGCCACGGCCAATGCCAGGTGACCCAGAGGGAGAGACCAGAACAGGGAATCCTCACGTGATCCCTCCCCTGTTGCCCACTGCCAGCCTCTTGCAATCTGAGGTAGGTAGGGACCCCATCCCTGCCCATTCCCGCTAACAGCCTCAGATGGGCCTGTCCTCCATGCCCAAGGCTGGAGGTCAGAGAGCCCAGCAGCTATTTCCAGCAGGAATTAAAAAGATAATAAATTGTGGCCCCACATCAACCCATCCTGGCTAATAAGTACTGATGGATCTAACCTCCATGAATGTATCTAGTTTTGTTTCAAACCCTGGTAAAGTCCTGGTCTTCACAACACCCTCTGGCAAGGAGTTCCACAGGTTCGCTATGTGCAGCGTGCAGGAAAACTTCCTTTGGTTTGTTTTAAACCTGCTACCTGTTCATTTCATTTGGTGACACCTAGTTCATACAGGTCACCAAATAAATAACTGTTCCTTATTCATTTTCTCCATACCTGTGATGATTTAATTGACCATTATCATATCTTCCCTTAAGGTCTCCTCTTTTTTAAGATGAAAAGTCCCAGTTATTTTAATCTCTCTCCCTATGGCCCCCAGTTCCAAACTCCTCATCATTTGTGTTGCCCTTTTCTGAACTTTTTTTTCCAGTGCGATGTCCGTTCACTAGCAACAGGTGTGACACTCTGTCCTTCCCTCGTGCCCCCCTCTCAGGCAGACCGGGTGTTGTCTGACTCTCTGATGCGCCAGTGTCCTTACTAATCTCCTGTTAGATCCCTTTGCTCCCATGGCTGCTCCCGTTCACACCAAGGGGGTTACACACGGGGATGGAACCCGCAGGCTGCTCCCAGGCCTGTGACTGACTCCGCGCGGCGGAAGGTCCGTAGAAACCAGCCTAGTTGTTTCCTTGTCCCGCTGCAAACCCCGCACCCACATTTCTAGCAACGGTCCCGAATTTCCCTGTCCCGGGTGTGCGGACACGGGGCGCTTTCCCGCTAACGCCGCGGCAACCGCAGGGCGCTCTGGTTTGTTTCTGGCCTTTGGGCTTCCAGTCACTACGCGGCGGGGCCCTGGTGCTTCTAGCGCACTTCCCGTAGCAGCTCCAGGTGCCCGAGTCAGAGAACAACCCGATTCCACCCGCTCAGGTGACCCGCCCGCGCATCCCTGGGAACGTGCCAAGGAATGTTGGGAACGTGCCCGCTGAGTTCCGTGATCTCGGGGCCAGGGCCGAGCTCGGAGCCATGGCTGTGCTACAGGCTCTGACACGGCCCCCTCTCCCGAGACCCCCACACTCTGCAATGAGCGTGTCCTCACAACAGCGCCGGGAGGCAGGGCGGGGCTGGGAGATCCCAAGACGCGGGCGGAGGCCTGGATCACAAGCGGGACGGGTTACACTTGGCCAAGGTAACCCAGGAGTGTGTGGAGAAAGGGGGAATGGAGCCTCCGTGCCCAAGCCCCAGCCTAGGCCCCAGCCACGGACTTCACACAGAGCCTCCCGCATTTCCTGGTTCTGAATTTTCCGAGGGCGCGTGTCCTGCTTATATGGCGGCCTATGCAAATCGCACCGTCAAGATCCCCTTTAAATCCGTAGCGCTCTCGGCCCAGGCTCCAAGGGACAATCCGCAGCCCCCTGGGTCTGGGCAGTGACCAGCCAGTCTCCGGAGAACTTTCCCCGCCAGCACCAGGGACAATGAGACTTTGGGTCTTTTTCCTGTTAACCGGAGTGTCTTTGAAAGGTGATTTCTGACTCTGGAGACACTGCAGGTGGAGAGGAGCTTCTATTGTTGCAGTGCGATTTACAATGTGGTTTATTTGCAGGTGCCTGGTCCCAGGTGCAGTTGGTGGAGTCCGGAGGGGATGTGAAGAAGCCCGGAGACTCTCTGCGCTCTCCTGCAAAGCCTCCGGCTTCACCTTCAGGAATTACGATATGATCTGGGCCCGTCAGGCTTCCGGGAAGGGGTTGGAGTGGATCGCATTTATTTACGAGGATGGGTCTGGTCCCAGCTACGCCGACGCAGTCAAAGGCCGATTCACCATCTCCAGGGACAACCCCAATAACCTGCTGCACCTGCAAATGACCGGCCTGAAATCCGAGGACACCGCCCGCTATTACTGTGCGAGAGAAACACAGCGACACGGAACCTGTTAGTGTTAATACAAAAACCCAAGGGGGCGGAGACAGACTGGACGCTCCATTCCGGACCAGCCGCCTGCCCTGCGCACTGACTGTGGTTCCGCTGAGACATGGGAGCCCTGGTCCCGTTCGAGTCAAAGGCAACACTTCCTTTGGCTCCCCGGGACCCGGATACCGCCCCCAGTGAGGGAAACTCGTGCTAGGCTCGGCCCCGGGGAGGAGGAGACCGGAGCTGGCTTTGCAGGGGCAGAAAGGACCGTGTCAGCTCTTCTCTCTGCAGCGCTGTGAGTCAGAGCGAGGGGAGAGTTACCCCCCACCCCACCCCGCCACACCGCTCCCTAGGGCCTGTGCCGATCCCAGCCACATGGAGCTTGCAGCTGACAGACACCCCAGCCTCAGGGCCCGGTAACCCTGCGGGGGCCGCTCCCTGTTAGCTCTTAGTAGCCACTCACCTGCCTGGTCCCGGCAGCGCGCTGGGCACTAGGGTTCGTTTCCAGCTTATAAGAACCAAGTTCTCCGACTCAGTTTTCTCTCTAAAGTCCGCCCCTCCCCGCACTGCCGGTGCGCTGATCCCTGTGATTTCCCGGAATGCGGGAAACTCGATTGCACAGTTTGGGGGACTGCGTGCGCGCTTTCCCCTGACCCTAGTGGCAAAAAAGATGAGCTTGTACACGCGGAGTAAAGCTGCGGTCGAAGACGTTATCTATGCTGTAGCAATGCGGGTACGTGGTTTAGGTCCCCCAAGCGCTAAGCCTGGCAGAGTGTGAACGCGGGACTGTACTTGTTGCTGGGGTTTGCCTCCACTCTGCTTTCAAAATGGCACTCGGGGTTCAGTTCTTCTTTTGTTCCACAGGCTGGTTTGGGCTCTTTGCTTGTTTCTGTCTCTTTGCCTCTCCCTTGTCGGGCAGGGCAGGAGAATAGTCTGACCAAATCCACGTGTCTCTTCTGCTCTCTGGGAAGTTCTGATCCAACGTGCAAGCTCCCCACCCACCTCTGGGACCAGCTTGGATTTTGGTCATTCTAGAGTAGGGGTGGGCAAATACCGGCCCTGGGGCCGGATCCGGTCTAGCGGGTAAACACTGCCGTATTTACGCGCGCATCCGCAACTGAGAGTGATCACAGCGGAGATGCGGTTAAATGCAGCAACAGCGGCCTAACAGGGGCTCACCCTGGTGAAGAACTGCTGCCGTTTTATTGCCCACTCCGATTTAGATCCTGCCTGCGCTACTGAGGCGAGGCTGGCCCAGCCCATGGCAGAGCCCTGCGCCTTGCCCTAGGCCAGCAGGGGGCAAACGTTTTGGCCTGAGCGGCACATCTCGGTGTGGCGGCCAACAGCTCAGTGCCACACGCTCTCACACCCATTGTCCTGTCTCCGTGCGACACTCACCTCCCCACACAGAACCAACCAAACCAGCCCCTGCACCTTCAGCAGACCCAGCCTGCTCCTTAGAGCCTGAGACGGACAGACACTTTCCCAACCACCCCGCTTCCTGCAGCCCCCGCCCATTTCTTACCCGGCATCGCCATGGCTAGCGGCTCCTTCTCTGGGCTCCTCCTACCTCACCCCTCTCTGGGGCTGCTCTGCTGCCGGCCAGTGAGCCCCAGACCCAGAGTGAGTCTCGCTCTAGCTCGGTTCTTCGATGGGGACGTTACTAGCACGGTCTGTGCTGGCAGTGGGCCAGGGTGATGTAGCGCTGGAGATGGGCTTGAAATAAGCCAGGAGAATCCTTCCCGCTGGAGTCACTGCCAGCAGCTGGGCCAGGCGCTTTCCCATCCGGGGCGGGGCCTGGGGCCGCGCTGTGAATTCAGACCGAGCGGGGTGTGATGTAGTGTGGGTACCTTGCGGGTTGCTGTGCTGGGCGGTGGGCTGTGAGTGACCTCCACTGGCTGCTGTCTGAGCGCGGCCCAGCAGGGCAGGGGATGAGTCATTATGCAAGGGGGCTTCGAACTTGTCTGACCAGTTATCTCCCAGGGAGCGGAACAATGGGAAGAAGGCGGAGTGGAGCCCTGACTGGGGGCAGGGCTGGAAGTGAGTTAGTTAGGTTTCTGTCTGGTATCGTGGAGGAAGCAGCCTAGGCAACGGGCTGGGATTTAGGGGCCCAGGCTCCCCCATCTCAAGGGGGGGCTGAGGCATCCTAGGCCTACCTGTGACCAGATTACATCTATGCTGTGCAGTATCCTGGAGAAGCAATAAACTCCTTCTATTCTACTGGCTGGGGGAGTCTGTTCCTGCCATTACGGGGGTGCAGGAGACAGGAAAACCCCAACGCGCCATCACACGGGGAAAGGCGCCTGCGCGCCCCCGAGCCACCGAGCGGGGTTTGCCTGAGGCGCGTTCTATGAACGGAGCATCTCCTCCGAGCTCCGGCAGGGGCCGCTAAATCTGCTTCCTGAGCTGCCCGGGCAGTGCCGGCTGTGCGCTGCGACCTAGCCAGATGGCAGCGGGGACAGACACACGGACAAGGGGACAGGCAGAGAACAGGGGCGGGGGAAAGGGAGGTTTTCCCTGAATTGACACAAATCCCCAGAGTCACGTTCACAATCTAGATCCCAAAGGAATATTTTGTCTGACAAGAGACAAGACACTCCCCAAAACGCAATAACGTGAAAGCGCCGCCCGTGGCCACATGGGGCCAGCAAAATGCAACGTGTGAGCCCGGGGAGAAATGTTCCCTCACCAGTGACCGGCAAACACTGGGCCGGATCGTCTCCTCTCCGGCCGGGATTTGCACAGAAACGATTTGGTCACAGGCCAATCTTGTGAAATGGCTGTGAAGTGAGTTCCCCGGACCTGGAGAAGCTTTGGGAATCACCGCTCAGCCACAGAATTCACCAAAGCAGAGCCCCTGTGTCTGCAGCTTCTTTGCTTCGGTTATTGCCCCCTTCCATACATGGCGTATCACATCCCAGTAACTCAGCGTTATTCATCTCCCCATTGCAGCGTCCGGTTCAACCCGAAATTCCCCCTGATCTCAGCACGTTTCACGCACTAACCAGCAGTGTCCTTATTTCGCTGCTACATTCCGCACACTAGTGTTTCTGGCACCCGCCTGCCATGGTACATTCCAAGTCCCGCAGGGAATTCCTACACCCCCTTCGCGTTGATGTCTGATGGGTCCGGAGCATGCGCATCCCGGGGCTGCCTGTCGAATCCAACCCGCAGATTGTCCTCCCTTTCGGGTAGCGGCTTTCATTGCCTCGCGGGTGTCTGTGGCCGCTGGGATCACGGAGGCCTGAGCTCTGGCTGTGGCCTCAAAATGCTACAGGAGTAACGTGACTATAACAACAGCAGTAACACACATGGCCCCGCAGTGAGGGGCCAGAGCTAGTTACAGCGCTAAGCACAGTGGCCGAGATTCCCAGCCTGTAGAAATACTCACAATTCCATCGGCAAAGATTAAACTGCCCTGGTTTGTGCTGGCTGGAAATCTGGCCCCCTTTGACCCCAAAGGAGAGATATTGATTCACTCCGGCTGGGAATCTGGTCCCATTGATTGCATTGGAGCTATGGACAACTGATTCCATTGGATGGTTCCGCCCATTAACGTCATTGGAGCTACACCAATGTCATGGGCTGGAAATCCGGCTCTCCGGGAAATATTCTTCAAAAGCTCAAATAGAGATAAATACGGTAAAATGGTATTACGCTCTACTTAGCAGGGGGTAGGTTCTCAGAGTTGTTGTAAGGGAGTTAAGGTGCCAAATCTTTCTAAATTTGGATGGTAGCTGTGTTCCTAATTCCCTTGGGCTTACTTGAAATCCCAGCCAATACGACAAAAGAAGGGGCATAATTTCTCTCATCCAAAGATTCCTTCCTTCCTAAGAAGGCTTTGCCATGCACTTATGTTGGGCTGAGAATTTCAAAGGCCGTTAAGAGAGTTAAATGACTAAATGCTGTTTATTTAAACTGAGTTCGGGCATCCAGATACCTTCGGCGGTTTCACACTTAGCTGATCTGAGCTCACTCCCAGAAGGGGACAGCGGTCCCAGAGAGATTCCCGTGTGGGCCCGCATCAGACCTGTTATATTCACAAGGCGAAACTCGCATGCAAATCCCTACTCCGGTGGGTTCCTGTTTATATATCGACCCCCTGGTTCTAGGCGCCTCAGATTCCCCTCAGACACAGACCTGCCCGGTCCTGGGTGCTGGAGACAGTTTGCACATCACTGAAGACGAGCCTTCTATTGATTTTCCTTTTCATGCTGGAGGACCTTTCAGGTACGTGGCTGTTGGGGGTGTGACGACGCGTTGGGGTTCCCCCGTGTCCTGCACCCCATAATGGCACGAACAGACTCCACCAGCCAGTAGAATAGAGGGAGTTTATTGCTTCTCCAGGGTACAGCACAGCATCTGTCATCTGGTTACAGGAACTGCAGCTAAGAGGCCTCAGTGTCCCCCTTTGAGATGGGGGGCGGCTGGGCCCTACAATCCCAGCCCACTCCCCAGGTCCTTCCCTAGGCTGTCTCCTCCATGCTCCCAGACAGAAACTAACTAACTCTCTTCCAGCCCTGCCCCCAGCCAGGGGTGGCATTCCACCTTCCTTTGTTTCTCTCCTTGGGGGGTAGGTGGTCAGACAGGTTTGAAGACCCCTTTGCATAATGACTCATCCCCTGCCCTGCTGGGCTGTGGTGCAGCCAGCAGCCAGGGGAGGTCACTCACAACCCACGACCCAGCATAGCAACCAGCAAGGTACACCCCACTACGTCACAGGGGGTCCGGAGGCATCCCTGCTGCACTGACTATACAAGAGGAGCTCTTCGAGGCCAGCCTAAGGGAATTAGGTGCCCGGATCCCAATGGAATTAGGTGGCAGGTGACTCCCTTAGGCGCCGTCCAGGGTGTTTAATTTTCACGGTCCCAAGAGTCTGGGGACTGTCTCACTCTGTCATTTCTGTGTTTCTCTCAGGTGTCCTCTCCCAAGTGCAGCTGACGGAAACGGGCCCGGGAGCGGCGAAGCCCGGGGAGTCCCTGACACTCACATGTACCATCTCCGGAGGCTCAGTTTCAACCCCCAGCGCCGCCTGGCACTGGGTCCGACAGCCCACGGGGAAGGGGCTGGAGTGGGTGGGGCGCACGTGGTACAGCTCTGGCAGGTGGAACACTGAATACGCCAGCTCGTTGCCGGGCTGAGTGAGTCTCTCCGCAGACACCGCCAGGAACCAGGTCTCGCTGCAGCTCCGCGCGCTGACAGTTGCGGACACCGCCACCTATTACTGCGCCCGGCAGCCTCACACACACAGTGACAGAGCAACCCGGGGCTGGTACAAAAAGGAGAAGCGGATTCTCACCGCCCCACTGAGACAACAATGGGAACACAAGAGCCGCTCCCCCTCCCCGCCCGCCAACTCTTTGTGACTCGAAAGGAAGCGCCAAGAGGGGCGCGGGGGGAACTGGGGAGAACAGCTGAGATCTCTGCGCACTGAGATGCTGCCACCAAGGGGTAACTTTAGTCATGCTCTTAACCTCCTGGTCTCAATGCTTCCAAAAGTGCCACCAGTCCCTGCCCAGCAACATTTCGTCTGCCAGCTCCTCTCTCTCCGCACCCGTCCCTGTCCTTGTGCCCGACACTGCCTTGGTGCCCACAGGACTGAGCCTGGCCCAGTCAGGGAGAGAAATGCATTATGGGGCGGTGCTCACGGAAATCCGCCATGAAAACTTTCCCGGACTTAGACCCAAACAATGACGATGGATCTGGTCTCAGACTCTCACTCGTGTCCCAGGGCTGCCGCTCAGATTGGCTGACGGTGGACTCGGCCCCGTTTATTCACACGGTATGACGGCGCGTCGGGGTTCCCCCGACTTTTCCACCCCTGTAATGGCACGAACAGATTCCACCAGCCAGTAGAATAGAGGGAGTTTATTGCTTCTCCAGGATACAGCACAGCACAGATGTCATCTGGTTACAGGGCAGGCCTAGGATGCCTCAGCCCCCCTTGAGATGCAGGAGACTGGGCCTCTAAATCCCAGCCCCTTGCTTAGGCTGCTTCCTCCATGATACCAGACAGAGACTTCCCAGCTTCCAGCCCTGTCCCCCAGCCAGAGGCTGCACTCCACCTTCCTCCCTTTGTTCCTCTCCCTGGGAGGTAATCAGTAGGACAGGTTACCTACTTGACCCATCAGCTACTCTGCTGGGCCATGGTACAAACAGCAGCCAGTGGGGGTGACCCACAGCCCCAGCCTAGCAACCAGCAAGGTACCAACACTACATCACACACAGATACAAACAACGGTAGCACCTACACTAGCAGAACCAGCCACTACCTAATTCAGGTTCCCAGCCACTTTGCAGAGTCTCTCTCTGTGTGCATGGGTGGCTGTATTCCCTGCCCCAGAACAATCAGCGAGCTCCAAGCTCCCATGCAAACTCGGGAAGGGGGGAGCGAGACAAAGGGAAACAGGCCATGGGGGAAAGGCCTGGGATGGTGGCTCCGGTTGGCCCCAATGTCTCCGCCCAGGGGTGTTCCCGGGCTGTGAACAGGCGAGTCACCATCTCCAGGGACAGTCCCAGCAATCTGCTATCTGTTAGGAGCCAGGTTGTTTCCCCGGGGGCTCATCTCCCTGTGCCCCAAGTGCACGCAGGGGTGGGGGGATCCACACAGTTTGGACCTGAGGGCACCTCCTGGGTGGGTGCCCAGTGTGGCGACGCATCGGGGTTCCCTGACGGCTGCACCCCGGTAGTGGCACGAACAGACTCCACCAGCCTGTAGAATAGAGGGAGTTTATTGCTTTTCCAAGATACAACGCAGCATAGATGTAATCCAGTTACAGGGCCAGGCCTAGGATGCTTCAGCCCCCCCTTGAGATGGGGGAGACTGGGACCTTAAATCCCAGCACCCTTGCTCAGGCTGCTTCCTCCATGATTCCGGACAGAAACTGCCCAACTTCCAGCCCTGCCCCCCAGCCAGGGGCTACACTCCGCCTTCCTTCCTTTGTTCCTCTCCAAGGGAGGTAACGGGTCCAAAAGGTTACTTCCCTGATCCATCAGCTACTCTGATGGGCCGTGGTATAGCCAGCAGCCATTGGGGGTCACCCACAGCCCAAGCCTAGCAACCAGCAAGGTACCAATACTACATCACACCCAGCCACTGGGCTGAGCAGGACTCCAGGGCTGTCAGCTCTGGACAGAGGTGTTTGAAGGGGCTTAGCTTCTTGCAGGAAACTGAATGGGTCTTTGTGGTGGGAGAGCAAGGCTGAGGGTGGCTGGGAGCGGCCGGGCAGCCCGGAGTCCCGGGGATTCCTAAATTCCAGTCCCTGGGTGCTAAAGGTGACCTCAGTGCCACGTGGCTAGGTGTCCTAATTCACAACGTGGGGACGGAAACACAGGGCGGGGACTTCAATCACCTAGGTTTGGTTCTAACAGCCAAAAGCGCTCGGGTAGTTTCCCTTCTCCGTGCCTCAGTTTACCAACCACTAACATGGGGACACTAAAGCTCCGTGCCCCTTCTCAGTGCCCTATCAAAGATCTAGGTGTTACCTCCTTCCCCCCCATCGCTCCTGCTCGGCATTGCGTGGCGTGGATCAACAACGAGCCATAGAGCAGTGTGAACCTGCTTCTCTCCCCGCCCAGTGCTTCCCCCCGCTGTTCTACAGTGCAGTCAACCTGTGGAACTCCTTGCCAGAGGAGGCTGTGAAGGCTAGGAGTATAACAGAGTTTTAAAAAGAGCTAGATAAATTCATGGAGGTTAGGTCCATTAAAGGATATTAGCCAAGGGGTAAGGAATGCTGTCCCTGGCCTCTGTTTCTCAAAGGCTGGAGATGGAAGTAGGAGATAAGTCGCTTGATCATTGTCTCCAGTCCACCCCCTCTGGGGCACCTGGTACTGGCCAGTGTCAGCGGACAGAATACCGGGCTAGATGGACCTTTAGTCTGACCCAGAAATAGCCATTCTTATGTTCTTATGGTGCCCCCTCGCATACGTACACAGGGGGATGGGCCCTGGCTGCTGACGCCTTTTAGCCAACCGGCAGAGAGGGGACCTGCCAGTCACAGGCTCCTGGAACGCGCATCCTGGCGAAGAGCGCGCCCCGGGCAAAGGCGCTACACGGGCAGGGCTCTGGAGGGAGGGCACTGCGGGGAGGAGCGGTGCTGAACAGAACAGCCGGGCATTGGTCTCTGTGAGTTCCAGCCAGAGGCAGCCCCGAGAAAGGTCTCGCTGCCTCTGCGTTTCCAGGCTCCCTTCTTACCGCCAGCAGGGCCCACCAGGGAGATTTGGTTCCAATTCTGGTTGCTCAAGTCGAGACACCTTCTAAGGGGCGGCTCCAGGTGGGGGCCCTGCCTGCTTGGGTTTAGTCGCTTCCGGAGAGCACAGAATTAAAACTGGAGCAGTCAGGCTGGGAGGCAGCTAAAGCCAAGAGCCCCGTTCCGTTGTATCAGCCTCCGGCAAGGGGGTCTCAGATCTAGTCTCTCAATTTCTGTCCTAAAAACACTACCGGCTTCAGTGACATATTCCTGCAATAACGGCATTCACCTGCCAGCCACCAGCAGGAGACACCAGCTGACCAGCAGGGGGAGCCCACGAGCTGCAAATACTGGACAATTCGCTCCTCAAGACATCTTCAGGGGACTTAACTACAGGACTCTCCCGTTAAAAACGGGACGGGTGGTCACCCTATTAACAGGAGATGTATTATCGGGAGGGGAGGGATAAATTCAGGTGAATGCTGCAGGCGGTGCCAACAGGGGGCGCTCTCAGGCAGGGTGCAGAGGCAGAACGACAGGCGGCCAGTAAGAGACAAGGCAGCCTGTGTGTGATAGACGGGTCAGGGTGTGTGGGTGAGTCAGAGGTTTGTGTCACCCCTTCCCATGGGCACCCCAAAGAAGGGTTCCTCAAGAGGGGGGATTTGAGGCTGCAGTGCTGAAGCCCCAAATCCCGGTACCTGCTGCGTGGCTGAAATGTTGATCCCTGCCAGCCCCTTCCATGATGAATTCCCAGCCCCCCCCGATCCCGGTGCAACTCCCTGAGTTTCCAGCACCTCTCCAGGCTGTAGCCGTAATCCGCAGCGCCCCCTGAAGTCACAATACCATCCCTAACCCCATTGAAGCCCTTATCCGTGGTGGCCCCCTGAATCGCCAGCACACACACATCCTGTTGAAGGCCCAGTCCCTGCCCCCTCCCACCTCCCAAGCCATGAATGCTGCGGCGCAAGCTGGGAGTGGCAGGGCTGAGTCCTGCATGCCCAGTGCTCCCTGTAGGGGAAAACCCTCCAGAGCCCATAGGCAGAGTTGCGGGGCTCTCTAGCAAGTGCAGCGCAGTCCCCGGGAGAGCCCCACAGCTCTTTGGCTCCCTGCCCCGGCCAGGTCAGAGGCAGGAGCACAAGCCACGGGGATCACTCTCCCGTATCCAGTAAAATCTCCTGTAGTAAAAGTGCCGCGTGTTTATCAGCAGGTGGCGCTGTTGCTCCAAAGGGACCGACTATCCCAGAGAAGAACCCCCTGCCCGCACATAGATCGATGCTCTTTCCAAAGGGCTTTGGGAGCCAGACCATTGGCTCCTATGACACCTGGCATCAGCCAGTCTCTCAATCCCTGTGTGAGGAAACACAGTCACCGCCGGCTTCATTCCTTCCAGGTGCCCAAAAGTGTCGGGAGGATCCCAGCGCCCTGTGCCCGGCGCTGCAGACACCCAGGCTGGGGTAGTCTGATCGAGTCCTAGGGCGAGTCAAGCACATCACTGGCACGAGCACGGCGGGTCTCTTCTATGCTACGCGTCATATCTGTTATGAGGCGGGGTATGCAAATGAGGGTATCAGCGTGTTTTTAAATCTGTCCCTCCCTCTACCCAGGCTGCACCCGCAGAGACAATCCGAAGCCCCCGGAGACCTTTCCCCACCAGCCCCAGGGAACATGCAATTTTTGCTCCTTCTCTGTGTCGCTGTAGCGTCTTGGGAAGGTATTTTCTCCCGCTGAACAACGGCAGAAGAATATTAAATTCCTCTTGCCTGGAGACCAATACTGATAACTTGTCTGTGTTCCCAGGTGCCCGGTCCCAGGTGCAGCTGGTGGAGTCCAGAGGGGATGTGAAGAAGCCCGGAGACTCTCTGCGCCTGTCCTGCAAAGCCTCCGGCTTCACCCTCAGCAGCTACTGGATGCATCGGGTCAGGCAGGGTCCCGGGAAGGGGCTGGAGTGGCTCGCCGAGATTCACGGCTCGACCACATACTGTAGGGACTCGGTAAAAGGGCGATTCACCGTCTCTAGAGATGACCCCAGCAGTCACCTGCAAATGACCGGCCTGAAGCCCGAGGACACCGCCCGCTATTACTGTGCGGTAGAAACACCGCGAGGGGAATCCCGACAGGCTGATACAGAAACTCAAGCGGCAGAATCGTTCTCCCCTGCGCCGCGCGGGGGCAGCACTTCCACAGGGAATCCCGCGCCAAGCGCTCCAATAAAGTCATCAGGCTCCAGCTCCCGGTGTCTGTGTGTGATCAGGCCTGAACTAGCAACTGCTTGGAGCGCAGATCTCTGCTGTTTCCCAGAGAGCCACAGGAAAACATGAGCAGAGAAGAGCAAAGGCCGTTTACAAGTGAAGAGTGGAAGCTTTTTGGGGGTCGTGGGCCAGTTCCCAGGTCCAGCTGATCCAGTCTAGGGCCGAAATGAAGAAGGCCGGAGAGTCCGTGAAGCTCTTATGTAAAACTGCACCGTTACCAGCTATGAGATGCTCTGGATCCGGCAGGCTCCCGAGAAAGGCCTGGGGTGGGCGGGATACATCTCTCCTGGTAACGGTGTCACTGGCTACGCCCCGGCGTTCCAGGGGCGATTCACCATCACCAGGGACAACTCCATGAGCTGAGCAGCCTGCGAGCCGATGACACCGCCACGTATTACTGTGCGTGATGCAGTGACACAAAACCCAATGAGAGAACCCAGGGCTCCTGCTCATTCCTCACTCACCCGGGCCAGTGGTTGCCCGTGTGAACCCGGGAGATTCCCCAGTGACTTAGAATCAGAGACAGCTGAAGGGATTTAGAGCCCTAAGTGCCTAAATCACTTTTCAGATTACGACACAGTCAGCTCCAGCTGGAGGGGACCGAAGCCATCGCAGCCGCCGGAGAAACTGGATGCGGCAGGACGAAGCGGAAGGAAATGTGGGTCTGTCCCAGGGCCAGTCCCCCTACCAGGACGGACAATCGCTGTCTGAAGGCAGCAGATACAAACCCACCAACTCATGCCCCCGAGCGCGGTTACAGCAGCCTCAAACCTGCAGCCTGTAGGCACGGAAATCCACGATGCCTGGCTGCCATACGTGCTGGGCCAGAGAGAGCAAGAGAGCGACTCACCCCATAGCCCGGTGCCAAGGACACTCCCTGGGGCTGGGGAGCTAGGGAGGCTGGTCTGTAGGGGCCGATATGTGGGGGCCACCCACAAGGCACCCGCAGCAGCCCCCCCCCCCACCAACACCAACACCATCTCCTGCTGTGCCCCTTTGTCCTCCCGCCCCTCGGGCAGCACTTGAGAGAGGGTCCTGGGGTCTGTCTATCGGGCGTTGAGCAGCTGAAGAGCCGGGTCTGGACGGACAGGGGAGAGTGTGGACCAAGGGCAGTCAGGGGCGTGGCGCATCCGGAGGGGCGGAGCCGCGTGAGCACGTATGCAGATGTGTGCACGAGCGGAGCACTATGGGAGTGGGAGCAGGCTGCCGAGCGAGGCCCTAATTTGCAAGCGGGGCTCTGGGTGAGGTCTGGGGACAGGGGCGGGGCAGCTGGCAGCAGCGGGAAGCGGTGCCGGCGGAGTTGTTTGGAGGTGGAAGTGGGAACCACCGTGATGTGAGAGTTTGGGGCGCTTGAGGGCTGGCGGGGGCTCTGGGACAAGACTTTATAGTTACCTGGCAGGGGAAATACTACGCTCAGGTAGGTGGTTTTCCCAGGATGAGGCCCATCCGTTGCACTGCGGGTGCGCTGACTCCTGCGATTTCCTTAACTAGGGGAAACTCGACTGCACGATTCCTGGTAGTGGGGGACTGTCTGCGCGTTTTCCCCTGGTATTGCTGTTGAAAGAAAGAACATTTTGTTCCGGTAATAAAAATTTATGCTGAGATGAGTGACCCTTATTTATTCTGCATATATGCAAATAAGTAGAATGAGATAAATTCCCCCAAAGGGCTAATCTTGGCCGAATGTGTAAAGTGGGTCAGTGTTTGGTGCTGGGGGTTGTGTTCCTTCCGCTTTGAAATTTGCACTCGAGACTCAGTTTATCATCCCTGTCAAGCATCATCAGTTTATTTCCCCGTTGGGTCGGGCTCGTTGCTCGTTTCTGTTCCTTTGCTTCTCCCTTGTTGGTACGAGAATGGTCTGACCAAAACCGCGTGGTACTCCTACCCTCTGGGACGCTCTGTTGCAAGCTCCCAACCCCCACTCTCCTCTGGGCCTGGCTTGGATATTGGCCACCCCGGAGTAACGCAAACATGTTAGAAAACGAAGGTGGAAAGAAACTGCCCGGGGCCATTGTCAGGGCGGCCGAGTGGTCTAAGAAAGCGGCCCACTCCAGGGCCTATCTGTCCCCACAGCACAGCACAGATGCAATCTGGTTACAGGAACTGGGGCTAGGAGGCCTCAGCCCCCCCCCCCGCCTGAGATGCAGGGTGGCTGGGCCCTACAATCCCAGACCCCTCCCTAGCCTCTTCTCCCCTGCTTCCCAGACAGAAACTGCCTCCCTTCCAGGCCTGCCCCCCAGACAGGGGTTGGTCTCTGCCTTCCTGCCTTTGTCTCACTCCCTGGGAGGCGACCTGTTGGACAGGTAGTGAGACCCTTTCTTAGTGACTCATCCGCTGTCCTGTTGGGCCGTGTTACAAATATAGTGTAGGTCACCCACTGCTGAAGCCCAGCAACCAGCAAGACACCTCCATACCACACTGGGTTATAGAGCAGACAGCACGCCCCCACTACGTCACAAGTTGTCACTGTGTCAGCTCCATGACCGGCTGTAGGGGGTGGAGATCTCTGCCCCAGCTCTGGGCTCCCACAGAGGGCTCAGGGCCAGGGGCACAAACCCAGCACCGTCCAGTGGGACATTACAAGGACAGAAACCCCATAAGAAACGTGAAAAAAACCTCCCTCTCTTCCCCACGTCCACCTGAGCTTCTTGTTTTTGGTTTGGTCCCATCTAGCTACTGCCAGGTAGGTCTGATGGGCAGCTGACGGGTTGCCCCCTTCTGCCCTTGCCCCTGATAGTTACCATGGAGTGATGGGAATGGGGGGTCTTGTAGCAGGACAATTTGCATCAACATCCCTGCCCCCTTTGCATCTCTGGAAGGTCAGAGTGAGGACCCTGGAGATCCTGAGGTACATGAAGGACCCTCTCCCACAGCCAACACCTGGTACCTCTAGCCCCTGCTGGGAAAGGCAGACTCCGTCCTGGGCTCCTGCCCTTGGCCCAAGCTGGGCCCCAGCACCGTTAAGGTCCCACACAGCCAGTCACCCCCTCTGTGCATAGGAGGGAGGAGCAGGAGTCTGGGGGTCAATGAACGGGCCAAGTCGTGAGTGAAGGGTGGGGTGGAGATGGGGGAGGGCTGCAAATGAGAGAAAGCGAGGTAGTGTGTGTGTGTGTGTGTGTGAGTGTGAGAGAGAGAGAGAGAGAGAGAGACAGACAGACTTTCTCCGTACCCAACAAACACACTGGCATGTGACACACAAACAGAACTGACACATCATGCGATAATTTTGTACTCTACTTGGGTTAAATCAGCTCCATGAGTCCCAGCCAGTGGAAGCAGTGGGGGTCGAGCCTGCAGATGCGGGCTGCAAGGGGACAGAGCTTCCCCTGGAGAAGGGGCCTCCAGCGAAAAGATCTGCACTTTTGTAACCGAGAGACCTTCCTTACCCCGTCCCCACCCAGGGGTCTGGGCTGCAGCCACTGAAGCCCCTTTCTCAATCTTGCCCTGGCTACAGCTGTACAGAGACATAAAAGTATCAGATTCTATACACTTCTCTGTGCGGCTGAATGTCCCCGGCCATTCACACGACAGTGGCTCCTTTGGGCAGCGTTGGTCACTAATTTGCCTCCTGAATCCCCCAGGTCTGACTGTCCCTGCCGCAAGCCCTGCAGGACAAGGGTTAATATCCCTGTCAAATCCCGGCCCCCCTTAAGCCTTGCCCACCCTGAGAGGGGCAGGATAGCCAGGGACAGAGCTAGCTCCTGCATTTGGAAAGCAGGGTAAGGAACTTCCTGAAGATAGGTAGGTGAGGTGGGTTCTGGAGTGGCCTGGGGTATCTGGCATTTCCCTGGGGAGCACCGGGTTGGGGGTTTGAGTCCCACCCCAGAAGTGCCCACCCTGGGAGTGACTAGACAGCTGACAAAGGGCCCTCTCAAAGTAGATAGGTGGGCTGTGGAGTGGCTTAAAGTATAGGGCATTTTCCTGGGGAGCACAGCTGGGTAGGTTCAGGTCCTGTCCACCATGGGAATGTCTGGGGAACCAACACCAGCGGCCACAGGGATGGAGCAGGCCCCTGAATTAGGAAGGAATTAGGAAGGATAAGGGACCCCCTGAAGTCACAGTGGGATGGTGGGCTTTGGTGTGGGTTAGAGGCCAGGGCATTCACCGGGGAGCACAGGACCTGGTGCTTGATCTCCACCCACGCTGGGAGCGATCACCAGAAGCAAGGCAGGCTCAGTCCTGAAAGCAGCTGGCTCCATGGCTGGATGCGCTGCCCTCATCTATGGATACTGTTGCCATGGCTCCCTGGTATTGATCAATGGGATCTGCAGGAGGGTGTCCACAGGCAAGGACAGCATGTGGAGAAACCCCCCCCCCCCCCATGCTCTGCCTCTCAGGGGCTGCAGGGACATGCCAGCCACTTCCAAGAGCAGCAGTTACCACAGGAAAATGACTCCAGACGTGACAGGTTTGGCATTTTAGAACTCACTCCTCAAAGAATCACATTTAAGCTTAGGAGAGAAATGCAAGTGATGTCATGCACGGACCAGTCAAAACCCAAAACTAACTCACTTTGCAAGCAGTAAAAGTAATAACACCCTCCCATGTATGAGATGGGACAGATGAGAGGGAAGGACAGTGTGTGTGTGTGTGTGAGAGAGAGAGAGAGAGAGAGAGAGAATGACAGAGACACAAACACTGTGTAAACGTGGCAGAGATTTGCATTGCCAAGCTTCCTCCATCCCCTTCTCCTGAACCCAAAGAAAGAGGAGAGGAGGAGGGACACCCTGACATCAGCTCCCCTCTTCTTCCCCCTCCCACACCCTGCCCAGTAAGCAGGAGGCTCCCAAGGGGCAGCTCCAAGGCAGAGGGCAGGAGCAGCATGACAGCGGCTGGAGGAGCAATTTCAACGCCATTACTGGATAGACTCCCAGCCAAACCAGTCAGGATCCCCTGTCACAGGCTCCAAGATCTACTGGGTAGATTCCAATTGACTGGTTGGTGACTGCTGCTTTAAGGGAACTGTGTTTCTTGCTTCTGGGCACCCATTAAAGTCCTGCAGAAGCTTTTTGCTCCCCAGTTTGGACAATCTAAATATCAGACTAAAAGTTTGGGGGACTGTCTTCCCTGTTCTTTGCCATTTGCCCCAAAAGAGCAAACACAGCCTGGCCCCACTGGGACTCCGCTCAGCGCTTCCTGAAGTTTGTATCCTCTGATGTCTTGACACTTTTCACGACTGCCTAGCGCCAGCCTTTCCCCGGCTGACTGGTTTTGTCTCTAGAGCTTTGGAGCTAACAATGCCCAGCGGGACCTGAATAGAGGCACTTGCCTTCCATGTGCCTTGTCTAATTGTTCTTTTGCTTCCCCCCATGGGGAAAATTGTTCCGTTCCTAATTAAATGCTAGTTTGCATGTTGGGAGAGTCGTGTCCCAGGCTGTTCCAATGTCTTTGCACCAACCCCTTCTTCATAGAATACTAGCACTGGAAGGGACCTTCAGAGGTCATCCAGTCCAGCCCCCTGCCCTCACGGCAGGACACAGCACCATCTAGACAATCCCTGACATATGTTTATATAACCTGCTCTTAAATATTTCCAGAGATGGAGATTCCACAACCTCCCTAGGCAACTTATTCCAGTGTTTAACCAACATGACAGTTAGGAAATGTTTCCTAATGTCCAACCTCAACCTCACTTGCTGCAGTTTAAGCCCATTGCTTCTTGTCCTATCCTCAGAGGCCAAGGAGAACAATTTTTCTTCCTCCTTGTGACACCCTTTTAGATACCTGAACACCACTATCATGTCCCCTCTCAGTCTCTTCTTTCCAAACTAAACAAGCTTTCAGTCTCCCTCATAGCTCATGTTCTCTAGACCTTTCATCATTCTTATTGCCCTTCTCTGGACCGTCTCCAATTTCTCCACATCTTTCCTGAAATGTGGTGCCCAGAATTGGACACAATACTCCAATTGAGGACTAATCAATGCAGAGTATAGCAGAAGAATGACTTCTCGTGTCTTGCTCACAACACTCTTGTTAATGCATCCCAGAATCATGTTTGCCATGTCACACTGCTGGCTCATATTTGGCTTGTGGTCATAAGAACATAAGAACATAAGAACGGCCGTACCGGGTCAGACCAAAGCTCCATCTAGCCCAGTATCCTGTCTGCCGACAGTGGCCAGCACCAGGTGCCCCAGAGGGTGGACCAAGACAATGATCAGCGCTTTGTCTCCTGCCATCCCCTCCAGCCTCTGTCAAACAGAGGCCAAGGACACCATTTTATCCCTGGCTAATAGCCTTTTATGGACCTAACCTCCATGAAATTATCTAGCTTCTCTTTAAACTCTGTTATAGTCCTAGCCTTCACAGCCTCCTCCGGCAAGGAGTTCCACATGCTGACTACACGCTGTGTGAAGAAGAACTTTCTTTTATTAGTTTTAAACCTGCTACCCTGAACACCGGGCAAATTAGTCGAAACAATAGTAAAGAATAAAATTGTGAAGCATGTAGAAGAACATAATTTGTCCACCCTCCTGGTTTATTCTTTCCTGGGTTAGAGGGCACAGTAGTTCTGATAGGTTGAGGGATGGAAGGATCCAAGATCAATGAGCCCTGGGAAGTGGGCCCAGGCCTGCACACTGTACCTGTGGATGTCTTGGGGGTCTGCAACAAGGCCTGCTTTGGGAAGCCCTCTTGAGGTGAATGTGGCACTGAGACACCACCCAAAAAAAAAAAGCAGGCGCCTACAGACACTAACTGCAGATTCACAGGATGGCTCTCAGATCTTGCATAAAAGTCATGAGTGGTGTATGATAGGAGTCTTGATAAAGAAAAGTTATTTATTAGCTTCCCAAATAGAAGGTCTCTTGGGAGAAACATAGAGGTGCAATTTAGTTCTAAATTAATGGATATCACATTTTTTAAAAGGGAACCTAATAATTGTAAGAAATTTGTTCCTGTCACACACCCCAGTTAAAATTTCTCAGCATGTGACTAAGCAGATTCTGGACAGCTCAGATTTTCAGAGGAGGCTAGCCCTAAGCTCCAAAGAGACAGAGTTGCTAACCCAGAAGCTGTAGAAGATATTCTCTAAAGCTGATCTAGAACATACAGAACATATTAGAACGGGTTGCATTCGGATCAGACCAAAGGTCCATCTAGCCTCCAGCATCCTGTCTGCCGACAGTGGCCAGCACCAGGTGCCCCCCAGAGGGTGGACTGAAGACAATGATCAAAGCGATTTGTCTCCCTGCCATCCTCTCCTCCGCCTCTGACAAACAGAGGCCAAGGACACCATTTTATCCCCCTGGCACAGCTCTTTGCGGACCTGCACCTCCATGAAACTATCTAGCTTCTCTTAAACTCTGCTATATTCCCAGGCCTTCACAGCCTCCTCTGGCTGAGTTCCACATGCTGACTACACACCTGTGTGTGAAGAAGAACTGTTCTTTTATTAGTTTTTAAAACCTGCTACCCATTAATCTTCTATTTGGTGTCCTCTAGTTCTTCATTTAGGAACTAATAAATAACTTTTCTTTATCGGCCCTCTCCACACCACTCATGATTTTATACACCTCTATCATATCCCCTCAGTCTCCTCTTTTCTAAACTGAAAAGTCCCAGTCGCTTTAACCTCTCCTCATATGGGACCCGTTCCAAACCCCTAATCATTTTAGTTGCCCTTTTCTGAACCCTTTCCAAGGCCAAAATATCTTTTTGAGGTGAGGAGACCACATCTGTACACAGTATTCAAGATGTGGGCGCATCATAGTTTTATACAGGGGCAGTAAGATATTCCGGTCTTATTTTCTATCCCTTTCTTAATAATACCTAGCATCCTATTTGCCTTTTTGACCGCCGCTGCACACTGTGTGGAAGTTTTCAGAGAACTGTCCACGATAACTCCAAGATCTCTTTCCTGATTTGTCGTAGCTAAATTAGCCCCCATCATACTGTACGTATAGTTGGGGTTATTTTTCCCAATGTGCATTACTTTACACTTATCCACATTAAATTTCATTTGCCATTTTGTTGCCCAATCACTCAGTTTGGTGAGATCTTCTTGGAGTCCCTTACAGTCTGCTTCTGTCTTGACTATCCTAAACAGTTTGGTATCATCCGCAAACTTTACCACCTCACTGCTTACCCCTTTCTCCAGATCATTTATGAATAAGTTGAACAGGATTGGTCCTAGGACTGACCCTTGGGGACACCACTAGTTACCCCTCTCCATTCTGAAAATTTACCATTTATTCCTACCCTTTGTTTCCTGTCTTTTAACCAGTTCTCAATCCAAGAAAGGACCTTCCTCTTATCCCATGGCCATGTAATTTACACAAGAGCCTTTGGTGAGGGACCTTGTCAAAGGCTTTCTGGAAATCTAAGTATACTATATCTACTGGATCCCCTTGTCCGCATGTTTGTTAACCCTTCAAAGAACTCTAATAGATTAGTAAGACAGGATTTCCTTTACAGAACCCATGTTGACTTTTGTCCAACAAATTATGTTCTTCTACATGCTTCACAATTTTATTCTTTACTATTGTTTCACTAATTTGCCCGGTACTGAAGTTAGACTTACCGGTCTGTAATTGCCCGGATCGCCTCTAGAGCCCTTTTTAAATATTGGTGTCACGTTGGCTACCTTCCAGTCATTAGGTACGGAAGCCGATTTAAGGGATAGGTTACAAACCACAGATAATAGTTCAGCAATTTCCCATTTGAGTTCTTTTAGAACCCTTGATGAATGCCATCCGGTCCCGGAGATTTGTTAACATTAAGTTTTTCTATTTGTTCCAAAACCTCCTCTAATGACACTTCAATCCGGGACAGTTCCTCAGATTCATTACCCACAAAGGACGGTGCAGATTTGGGAATCTCCCAACGTCCTCAGCCGTGAAGACTGAAGCAAAGAAATCATTTAGTTTCTCCGCAATGGCTTTATCGCCCTTGATTGCGCCTTTATAGTTCGATCGCCTAGGGGACCCACAGGTTTTTTAGCAGGCTTCCTGCTTCTAATGTACTTAAAAACATTTTGTTATTTCTTTTGAGTTTTTGGCTAGCTGTTCCTCAAAATCTTTTTTGCTTTTCTTATTACATTTTTACACTTGATTTGACAGTGTTTATGTTCCTTTCTATTTATCTCACTAGGATTGACTTCCACTTCTTAAAAGATACCTTTTTGTCCTCACTGCTTCTTTTACATGGTGGTTAAGCCACGGTGACTCTTTTTAGGTCTCTTGCTATGTTTTTTAATTTGGGGTATACATTTAAGTTGGGCCTCTATTATGGTGTCTTTAAAAGTTTCCATGCAGCTTGCAGGATTTGGCTCTAGTCACTGTGCCTTTAATTTCTGTTTAACTAACCTCCTCATTTTTGTGTAATTCCTTTTGAAATTAAATGCCAGGGTGCTGGTCTGCTGAGGTGTTCTTCCCACCACAGGAATGTTGAATGTTATTATATTATGGTCACTATTCCCAAGCGGTCCTGTAACGGTTATTTCCTGACCTGATCCTGCGCTCCACTCAGGACTAGATCGAGAATTGCCTCTCCTTGTGGGTTCCTGCACCAGCTGCTCCAAGAAGCAGTTATTTAAGCCATTGAGAAATTTTATCTCTGCTTCTCTTCCTGAGGTGACATGTATCCAGTCAATATGGGGTAATTAAAATCCCCATTATTATAGAGTTCTTTGTTTTGGTAGCCTCTGTAATCTCCTCAGCATTTCAATGTCAGTATCCCTGTCCTGGTCAGGTGGTCGGTAATATATCCCTACTGCTAATTTCTTATTTTTGGAGCATGGAATTACTATCCATAGCGATTCTATTGAACATGTTGATTCATTTAATATTTTTATTTCATTTGATTCTACATTATCTTTCACATACAGTGCCACTCCGCCACCCACCCGGCCTGCTCTATCCTTTCGATATATTTTATATCCCGCATGATTGTGTCCTACAGATTTTCCTCATTCCACCAGGTTTCAGTGATGCCTATTATGTCAATCTCCTCATTTAATACTAGGTACTCTAGTTCACCCATCTTATTAGTCAGACTCTAGCATTTGTGTAGAAGCACTTTAAAAATTTGCCACTGCTTATTTGTCTGCCCTTCCCTGATGCATTGGATTCCTTGTACGTGGTTGTTTGTCTGCTCTGGCCCATGGTTTGCCCTCTCCTCCTCTCTTTCTGACTACAGCTTAGAGAATCTCTATCAATGGATTCTCCTCTAAGAGAAGTCTCTCCGATTTACGTGCATCTCCACACCAATCGGCTTTCCCCATCTCTCAGTTTAAAAACTGCTCTACGGCCTTTTAATGTTTAGTGCCAGCAGTCTGGTTCCACTGGTTTAGGTGGAGCCCATCCTTCCTGTATAGGCTCTCTCCCAAAAGTGTCCCCAGTTCCTAATAAATCCAAACCCTCTTCCCTACACCATCGTCTCATCCACGCATTGAGATTCTGAATCTCTGCCTGCCTACCTGGCCCTGCGCGTGGAACTGGAAGCATTTCCGAGAACGCCACCATAGAGGTCCTGGATTTCAGTCTCTTTCCTAGCAGCCTAAATTTGGCCTCCAGGACATCTCTCCTACCCTTCCCTACGTCATTGGTACCTACATGTACCACGACCACCGGCTCCTCCCCAGCACTACACATAAGTCTATCTAGATGCCTCGAGAGATCCGCAACCTTCGCACCAGGCAGGCAAGTGACCATACGGTTCTCCCGGTCATCACAAACCCAACTATCTATGTTTCTAACGATCGAATCACCCACTACTAACACCTGCCTCTTCCGAACTGGCATTCCTCCTCAGAGGTATCCTCAGTGCGAGAGGATACCGCAACATCCTCTGGGAGGAGGGTCCCAACTACGGGATGGTTTCCTCTGCTCCCATTGAATGCTCTGTTCCCTTGAGACTTTCATCCTCCTTAAGAGCACTGGGGCTCTCAGACTGGAGGTGGGACAGTACTACAGTGTCCCAGAAAGTCTCATCCACATATCTCTACCTCCCTTAGCTCCTCCAGTTCAGCCACCCTGGCCTCCAAAGCCCGAACTCGGTCTCTGAGGGTCAGGAGCTCCTTGCAACGGGTGCACACATACGCCACCCGCCCACAGGGCAGGTAATCATACATGTTACACTCGACGCAATAAACAGGATAGCCCCCACTCTGCTGCTGGGCTTCTGTCTCCATTTTTCTAATGAACAAGTTTAAGTGTAAACTGGGATTCTTGTTAAACCTCTGGAATATAGATTATTATAAGAGTTATGTTTTAAAGAAGGCCAGAAGTCACTAGAGCCCTCTAACCTCCCCCTCTAAACTCCCTCTCCAAACTCCCTGTTAGCAATTCCTGTTCGCAAGCTCCCTGGTCGCTGAGTCACAGGCTTATATAGCTCTGGTAGCCCCTCCCCCTGACTGAGGCTTAGCCAATTAACAGAGGCTTCTAGATTTCAAACCTTTTAGAAGCTCCTTCAAGCAAACAAACAAACCAACCAAACAGATAAACACAAGCTCAGCACACAGCAAATAACTCCCCCACACACAAACACACACTCCAGACAGCCACTTACCACAAGGGTCCCGTTTTTACTCCTCTTTCACCTGGAGAACTCCCTCTCCAAAATTGCCAGAGTTCTAGTTGACAGCCCTCTGAAAATCCATTCTATAAGAATGGAGACAATAGTAATGTAGGAAGAACAGACGTGCTCAAGTGTAGCAATTATAAAATAGGTATGTGAAAGGTTAACTGGTGGGGGCTGGAGCAGCTCCCTGCTTGCTGTGGACAGGGGCTGCTCTTGTCTGGAGCAACCCATGTCCACAGTGGGCCCAGTCAGGCAGGGGTTGCTCTGGTGTCCAGAGCAGCCTCTGTCCGCAGGGAACCTGGGCACCTCACAGAGAGGAGCTGTCTTGCGGAGCAGACTCTGTCCATTACTTGTGGGTCACTTCCCATTCACTATGTGTGAATCTGATTGTTTTTTCTTAAGTGGAGTACCTAGAAACATTCTAAAATAGTAACAACTGAAGTAATTCATTTCAGGAGTGAATTTGATGGAAGAAGAGTTTTGTTTGTTTTTACTTTTGCATTCATAAAAGTAAATTAATGTTTGTTTCATCCTCAAATATTTTTTTCAGTTGCAAGGTCACTGAACACCTTCATTCACACAGCTACCCTCACACACACTCATTTGCTACAACTCCTACAGTCTCTATTGTGTTTAAGAATGCAATCAATAGAAGTGCTTGCAAAATGGATAAAGAATTGGTGACTCTTGAAAGGAAATATTTTCCAGTGTGTTTTCAGAGCATCCTTCCAAACTTTGATGGGGGAAAAATATTGAAAAAATCAAAATGTGGGAAATTCAAAAAAGCTGAATTAATTACCCACGTCTGTTTTAAAATGACAGAGTAGGATTTTCAAAGATTCCTATGGGATTTGAGCATCTGAATTCCATGAGAGGTTTGTACCTAAGTTCTTTAGTTTTTTTTTAAATGTCATCCATAAAGAAGATGACCATTTTTCTATTCAATTTGTTTACATAGCTCAACAGATCCTAGGAGACTTTTTGCATTTGTAATTTCCCACTGGTATTGGCAGAGCTCAGATGAAATTATCCCACTTTCAAAACTTTATTTATAGAATAGATGCAGGGAAAGTTTATTTCCCAGATGGGCAAAGGCAACACGCTCGGTAGAGCCAGTCTGAAAAGGTGAGATCTGTATAACTATGCGCTCCTATTCCTACGCTTTGATGTTCCATGGCTCACAATTTCACAGACAAGAAGGGACCGTTTTGATCTCCTACGCTGAAATCCTGTGTGACACTGGCCAAGAACTACACAGAAAAAACTCCTACAGCAGAACTTTTAGAAAAAAAATCAAATCTTCATTTTAAAACAGTCCGTTATGAAGACTCTATCACAAGCCTTGGTAAATTGTTAATTATCTTTATTGTTAAAATGTGCATCTTATGTCCAGTGTGAATTTGTCTTCTTTCAACCCCCATTCATTGGGACATGTTTGAGTGTCTCTGTTAGATAGAAGAGTCCATTTGCTCCTCATGTAGGTACCACAGACGTGCAGCCAAGTCATCTCTGAAACGTCTCTGTGTTACACTGACTGGATTGAGTTCCTTGTGTCTATCACTAGAAGGCAGACGTAAGTGGGAATTTGGCTGGTTGCTGTGTTGATGTTGTCGCTCTATGAAAGGGATAAAGAAGACGAATTTAGCAAGGAATACAGAATGGTGGAGAGAGAAAAAAGCAGTTAAGTTCAATCCAAATAGATTATTGAAGAACAGGTGGAGAGAAGACTTTGTGGGGAAAAGATTTCTGATAGCTGAAAACTGCTTAATCTAGAAGAAATTAGTGTCTAGTTAGACGCATTGAAACAAGAGGTAAGGTGCGTGTTTTAAAGGACGAAGGCTGTTAGGGTTGGGATTAGGGAGGTGGTAAATATGCCATCACGTGAAATATTTAAATTGAATCTGGATACCTTTCCTGAAGATATCCTCTATTTCAAATTCAAGTTGTGGGTTGACTGGTGAAATTACAATACAATCGTATGGTTTATGTGATGCTGAGAGCAGATTAGATCTTTCTTTGGCAACTATTTTCGGGGTGGTGAAATGAGAGGCAATCCGAGAGGGGTAGATGTAAGGCACTGACATTTTTAAATATTGTATATTTCTGATACAATGAAAATACATCTTTTAGAATAAATTTGGGGTCATTAAAAGCTTCAAAGTTTCTGAGCTCACACGTAGTAGTTGTATTAAACAGGCTTCTTGTTGTCACTGATAAAATATTTTATTCTTTATATCTACCATGGTGGGATTGTGAACAGATTTTCATGTCAGGGTTTCCCAGCCTTGAAATGCTGAAAAATATTGTTCTGTGTATAGCACACGAGGGGCAATGGGGACCATCTGCATTTGAAAGTGCTTTGTGTGAGATATTCTAGGAGGAGTCTTACAGAAAATTGAGGTTGAAAAAAAATCTCAAGGATCATGGTGAATAATCAGCAGAACAGGAGCGCCGAGAGGCAGAATTGAACCTGGGCATGAGGCTCTACTGCTTGAATAACAAGCCAGCTGGCTCCCTGCTCAGGCTGCAGAGCAAACTCTAGCAAATTCTCTCTCACTCACTTTAGGTGGTGTCAGTGCCACTAGATGGGACAGTGAACCACACCCAGCAGGTGCAGGGGTCACCCTGTGATCGAAGAGGCTGACATAATTCCTGGCTGTAAAATCAGGGGAATAGTTACTAGGCGAAGAGGTGTCATTTCTCCCCTATATTTGACACATGCTGAAATCCCGTGTCCCATTTTGAAGTGCCCAGCTGAAAGAAGCTACTGAGAAACCGAGGCATGTTCAGAAACAAGCCACAAGAACGGCTGAAGCTCTGGAAAGTTTCCTTACAGTAACAGTCTCCATACGCTCCTCTTAGCAAAGAGAAACTGGCTGGGTAACTTGAGCACGACCTGTAGGTATCTACTTGGGGAAGACAGAGCTGGGTCCAGCAGACAGAAGTGTCATGCGATGAAATGGCTGGAAGTGGAAGCAAGAAAAAGAGAGACGGCATCAAAGGTTCCCAGTTTTGATAGTGAGGGGAGTGAGCCATCTGAATAACCCGCCCAGTCTTGTGGGGGATTCTCCTTCTCTCGTCAGGTTTAAATCAAGGGTGGATGTTTTTCTGGGGCAGAGGTGGGCAAGTACTGTCCTGTGGCTGGGTTCGGTCTCAGAGGATTAAGCCCTGGCAGGCCCTGTCACCACCATATCTACCTGCACCTCCTCAGGTACAGGGAACACTGCATCCATTGGCCACTGCGAGCTGCGATCACCAGGGCAGGTGCAGGTAAATATGGTGGCAGCAGCCCAGCAGGGGCTAACCCTGGTGAAACGGCCCGGTTTTACTGCCCACCCCTGCAGTAGATGATCATTCATGATTTCACTGACCATCCATAACTGCACAATTCTGATGTTTTTCTTCTCCCCGCATTTGAAACTGTTTCCTAGCCCCTCATGTTTTATTACCCTCTTGGGACCTTTTCCATACTTAATATAGATTTTTTGGGATAGGACAACCACACCTGCTTGCAATATTCAAGGTGGAGCCGTACCATGGATTTATACCGTGGTACCATGGATTTATACCGTGGCATCATGGTATTCACGGCCTTGTTAGTGATCCTTTTGTCCTGTGGTTCAATTTACTTTAGATCCAAGAGAAACCAGGGCAGCCAAGGGAGATTAAAGCACTTTCTTATTTATTGCAAGCTTTAAGCAATTAATGCAGTTGTTTAAGTTTTACAAGCCTTAAAACCAATGACTATGCACTTTAAACCTTCAGTACTCTAAATTCTAAAACAATACAGCCCAAAGCAATAAAAAGTAAGTAATAGAAGATTATTATAATACAATAATTAAGCCTAGTTCGCTTACACTTCATCCATATACTACCTACAGTACCAGGCAGGAGGTAGTGGTCCCTTTGAACAGCAGGCATGGTGAAGGGGTCCATTATTTCTAGTTACATCCAAAGCAAGACCTTTGGGTCAGTCCTACTTATTTCCTCCCATTGAATCTTCTCACTAAACCCAATTTATAGCAAAGCGAGACTTGGTGGTTCTAGTAATATCTACCCATCAACTGCATATTGTGTACGATACCTATTATGCCAATATTTAGGATACATTTTGCTGTGCCAAAATATTGCAAAAGTGCTCAATGAATAGTTTTTTGGCTGGCTCTGGAATTTTTCTTATAAAAAATTGTATGTACTAGAACCAGGTTGTTAATTGCCCTGGTCTCGCTGTCCTGACTCTCTCCCAGCCCCCGCCACTTTTTGGCCTTATTTGCATGTGTCCGTGCATGCACCAGACTTGAGTCAGACGTCGGCTTTGCTTTGTTAGAGATCCAAGGACTGGATGAGGCCTGGCACTGGAGACATTGTTGCTCTGCTCAAGAAAGGGCCATACAGGCTCCCCTACATGTGCCCTGCTGCTTTCCATCTAAAGGAGGAGAACCAGGGGCCAGGCCAAAGGGAAGCTCCTCACCCAGCCCTTACAAGTCCCAGGCCCACTTGCTTGGTTGGTTTCTCTGCTAGAGCTCCATGTCAAATATTCCCTCCTGGCCCAGCTCCCCAGTGGAAAGGCCCCTCCCTTGGTTGGCTCTCAGCCACCAGGCTGTGATGGGAGTCACTGTCTGGACCAGCGTGTCACATCTGTCAGGGTGTCTGTACCCCCTGTCTCAGCCCAGCACCCCAGGGTTTGAGTGCCCAGTGCCGTCTCTCGAGACACTCCCCAGGGTGCAGAGACACTGGATTTTTCACCTGAGCTCTGCTCATATATTGAACCTGTCCCTGAGGCCAAGAGATGGTAATTCCCTTCCCCACCCTCCATTCCCTAGTATGCTGCTGTGGAGGACCAGTAGAAGGAGGCGATGAAGACAAGGCTGCCATGTTTGCAATGAATGTTAGTTATTGCTCACAGTGACCCTGTTTCTTTTCCTCAGACACACCCCATGGCAAGCCAGGAACAAGGAAACCAAACGTCTGTCACAGAATTCACCCTCCTGGGATTTGGGGATCTTCCTGATCTGCAGGTTCCTCTCTTCCTGCTCTTTCTCGTGATCTACCTGGTGACCATGGCTGGGAACATCCTCGTTGTGGTGCTGGTTGTGGCTGATCGACACCTTCACACCCCCATGTACTTCTTCCTGGGCAACTTGTCCTGCTTGGAGATTTGCTACAGCTCCACCCTCCTGCCCCAGCTGCTGGCTGGGCTCCTGACTGGGGACAGGAGAATTTCATTCAAAGACTGTCTCACACAATATTACTTCTTTGGTGCTCTGGCAGGCTCAGAATGCCTCCTCCTATTGGGGATGTCCTACGACCGGTATCTAGCCATATGCAACCCGCTGCACTACGCAGCCCGGATGAGTGGCAGGTCTTGCCTCCAGCTTGCCGGAGGATCGTGGATAGGTGGCTTGCTTGGCTGTAGTATAACCACAGTGTCAATATCCCACTTAAACTTCTGTGGCCCCAACGGTATCGACCATTTCTTTTGTGACTTTATTCCCCTTGTAAAACTCTCCTGCAATGACCCTCTGCTGATGGACACGTTGGCAATCACAGTCAGCTTGATTTTCTTACTGGTCCCCTTCCTGCTCACCTTGACCTCCTACATCTGCATCCTCAGCACCATCCTCAGAATCCGCTCCACCACTGGGAGGCAAAAGGCCTTTTCCACCTGCTCTTCCCACCTCATCGTGGTGAGCATTTACTATGGAGCTCTCCTGATTGCCTACATGTTCCCGACCACCGACCTCCTGAGCAACTTCAGGAAAGTTCTGTCGGTCTCCTACACTGCCCTGACACCTCTGGTCAATCCACTCATCTATGCTCTGAGAAACAGAGAGGTCCAGGAGGCCCTGTGCAAAGCTTGCAGGGAGTTAAGAACATAAGAACATCCACACTGGTTCAGATCAAATGTCCATCTAGCCCAGTATCCTGTCTGCCAACAGTGGTCAATACCAGATGCCCCAGAGGGAGGGTACGCAAGAGGTAATCCTCACTGATCCGGCTCCTTTCACCCATTTCCAGACAAACAGAGGGTAGGGACACCATTCCTATCCTACCCATCCTGGCTAATAGCCATTCATGGACCTAAACTCCAAGAATCTATCTAGCTCTTTCTTGAACCCTGTTGAAGTCCTAGCCTTCACCACATCCTCTTGCAAGGAGTTCCAGGGGTTGACTGTGTGCTGAATGAAGAAAACTTCCTTTTCTTTGTTTTAATCCTGCTGACAATTAATTTCATTTGGTGACCTCTAGTTCTCATATTTTGGAAATAAATAAATAACTTTTCCTTATTTGCTTTTTCCACACCAGTCATGATTTTATAGACCTCTAGCATATCCCCTTAGTCTCCTCTTTTCTAAGATGAAAAGTCCAAGTCTTTTTAATCTATCCTCACATAGGTCTCATTCCAAAGCCCTCCTCAGTTGTGTTGCCCTTTTCTTTACCTTTCCTAATGCCAATAGATCTTTTCTGAGATGAGGCAACCACATCTGTGCGCAGTATTCAATTAAGGGTTCCAAGATTCTGGCCCATTGGGTTGCTTAGGTGAAAATGGAATAGCTGCAGGATGGGCAGGGTTAGCTTCTTCGCCTCTGTGAGCTTCTTGCCCTGCGCTTGCAGAGTCACAGCCCTGGGAGCAACGGGGTGCAGAGACTTTTTCCAACCCCTTGCTCCATTATATTTAGGGACAATGGCTGAGGCCCCCGGGGACGTACCAACGGGCTGCAGGGGACACAAACTGGTGGCTACTCGAAATGAAAAGAGCTGGGGAGACTGAGCTCAGAGAGAGGTGCAGGGGTCGGTCGCGTGCTCTGTGCCTCGGGCCGGCTCTGCGCCGAGAGCCAACCCAGCAGGTGCCCATGAGCAGCCCAAGAAGACACCGAGCTGCAGGTCAGTAACAGCGCCCGGCCAGCTGCACGAGAACAGCACAGGCCTGGTGCCCGGCCTGGAATCCGATGGATGTTGGAATCTTTGGAGGCACGTGACGCACCATGGAACGGCCCCCTGCTCGGTCTTTTCCCCCTTGGTAATAAACCTTCAGGTTCACACACCGCAGGGCTGGGTGGGGGCAGCGTTTGGCGGGAGAGCTCAGCCTGGTCACGTGCTGCCCCTTTGGGGTCAGAAGGGCAGTTTGTACCTGGGAGAAGGGGGATAAATCCCTTCTCTGTGTCCCCGCCCTGGCCCCAATTGGGAGCCAGAGAACAAGCCGAGCCAGCAGCCGAGCCAGAACCCAATGCTGCTTCCACACAAATTCCTTCAAACTGAGGTCTCCCGAAGGAAGCAAAATGGAAAAACTCTGCTCCTTGTGCTCACCTATGTGGCCCTAAATTCTCTCTCAGCCCTCCCAGCGAAATCTCAACGAGGAGATTTCATGTGGCAAATACACGAAGCTCTCGGAGACTGACCCTGGCCCTTGTCAGGGACTCTGTGCTGTCACTGCCGCACCCACCGCTGCCTCGCAGGGCTCAGGTCCTGACGCCTGGCTAGATCCTTTCCATGTTTGAGCTGCTCCCAGATGTGACCCTTCGACTCGGACCAGTTTCCAAACGGACGCGTCTGCTCAGAGGAGGGAGTAGAGATTGCTGGGCCAATGTGAGGTTATTTCACCAAGTGATTCCCGATATGCACCCCGGCCCCTCCTCCAAATGGCCCATCTCTGACTTCCTCTGAGAGACCCCAGAACTAAGCGGATCATAGAATACTAGGACTGGAAGGGACCTCGAGAGGTCATCGGATCCATTTCCCCCAGTGGCTCTGCCCCTTCAATCGCAGCCCTTGTTCTGAGGCAGCCCCGAAAACACTCGATAATCTCCGTAACACCCCAGCAGCGCACGGCGCTCCACGAGATGACCCCTCCGGGTCCCTTCGAGCCCTACAATTCTCTGCTCCCTCTGCTTCCATGAGGCACAACCTAATCTCCTCCCCCCCCCCTTTTCTCAGTCTCTGGGGCGGAAACCAGCCTGTCTCCCTGTCTCCCTGCAGCTGCGGTTCCTTCCTCATCTGTCCCTCCCAAGAGAGACTCCCCCGTCCGGGCAACCCCTGAGGTCCGGGCAACCCCTGGGCATTGTCAGTATCCATGTCAGGTGCCCTGTGGGGTTGGCAGCGGGTGAGGAGTAAATCACAGACTAATGCAGGATCCGGATTGGGAGTCCGGGCACAGATCGGTCTGTGGTTAGGGCGGCGGCTCGGAATTCCGGGCTTTGTTCAGACACGTGCGGAGCCCACCTGTACCAGAGAAGGCTCCACATGGATTCACCGGCTGGTTTGATCAGTGGCAGGAAGGGTGGTTCGGGATCCAGCCCTGACAGTCCCCGCCCCACAGAGCGAGTCTCTCTCCCGGCAGCAGGGCCAGGCGTCTGTCTCCCTGCCTGCCTGCTTGTCGGCAGTCTCCCTGCTACAGCAGAGCCCCTGGCACTAGGCGGTACCTTCCCCCAGCGTGTGCTCCAGGCGGTCCCTGTGTCACTGCGGCCCCGGGCTGCGTTCTCCCAGCGTCACAAGCCGCTCCGCCCGCCCTGCCCAGCGCTCTGCCCTGCACTGAGGCAGCTTCTCACTCTCTGGTGCCGGGAACCCGCCTCTGGCTCCCCGCAGCTGCGGTTCCTTCCCCACCAGACACTCCGGGGACGCATCTCCGGATAGCGCCCCCTAGTGTCTGTATTTTCCAGCCGGGCCCCGGGCGCGAGGCAACAGGCGCGGCTGGAACGTGGATTCAGAAGCCCCCGTGCAGGGACCCGCCCCCCAGCCTAGAGCTTCCCTGTGAAGGGCTCCAATGAACTGACTCTGGCTCACACGCTGAGACACGCAGGGGAGTGTGACTCTGCTTCCCACCGCACACCGCTCCCTGCCTGGAAGTCTGCTTCGTTTATACCCGCTGGCTGCAACCCGCATGCAAATCCCTGCCCGGGGCCCCCTGGTTGTAGGAACCTCAGTCTCTGCCCAGCTACAGACCTGCCCGATCCGGAGTTTGAAAGCGATACTGACATTTCTGTGGCTTTTCTTTTGGGTGTTCTCTGCCCACGGCTGCGAGTATGTGCTAAAGAGAATTGGGGATAGGTCCAAAGATCCATGGGCTGGTTCCGTTTTCTTATGGTCTTCTTTTCCCTGTCCCCACCTGTCCCCTGTCATGTGCAACTAGTCGACTCCGGCCCAGGCGTGGTGAAGCTCGGAGAGACCCTCACCCTGAGCTGCCTCGTCTCTGGGGTCTCTATCACTAGCAGCAGCTATGCCTGGAATTGGGTCCGGCCGTCCCCCGGGACAGGGATGAAGCGGGTAGCTCGGACATACCCGCATGACGGGAGAAAATGGTTTGCTCCGTATCTCCAAAGCCGGACTAGCATTTCTGCAGAAAGGGCCAAGAACCAGGTGTGGCGTCGCGTCGGGGTCCCAGCCTCCTGCAGCCCCGTAGTGGCAGGGACAGACTCCACCAGCCAGTAGAATAGAGGGAGTTTATTGCTTCTCCAGGATACAGCACAGCACAGATGTAATCTGGTTACAGGACCTGGGGCTAGGAGGCCTCAGTGACCCCCTTCGGATGGGGGGGGGGTGGCTGGGCCCTACAATCCCAGCCCCCTCCCTAGCTCCTTCTCCCGTGCTTCCCAGACCGAAACTAACCAACTTCCATCCCTGCCCCCAGCCAGGGCTCCACTCCCCTTCTTCCCATTGTTCCGCTCCCTGGGAGATAACTGGTCAGACAGGTTTGAAGCCCCCCTTGCATAATGACTCATCCCCTGCCCTGCTGGGCCCTGCTGCAGACAGTAGCCAGTGGAGGTCACTCACAACCCACTGCCTAGCATAGCAACCACCAAGGTTCCCCTTACTGCTTCACACCAGGTCTCCCCCGCAGCTGCAGACACTGCTACCTATTACTGTCAGACACACAGTGACACCCAGCACAGCAGGGCTGATACAGAAAAGGGGAAGCGGGTTGGCTGAAACCACTCTGGGCCCTGCAACATAAGACCGGCCACACCGGATCAGACCAAAGGTCCATCCAGCCCAGTGTCCAGTCGCCCATTTCCAGCCTCTTACCAAAAGCGGACAGGGACCCATCTCTGCCCACCACGTGACCAGAATCCCACTAACGCTGGTGAAACTGTTTACGTTCCCCACAGCCGATTCCCAGGCAACCCCTAGACACGAATGGCGAGCTAAGTGACGTCATTTCTCCTTCTCTCCCCCAGCGCTGTGAGAGCCCATAAGGACCCCCGCGCTGTGCCAGGCGCTGCACAAACACACTGGGAGGGGAAGGAGACTCCATGGCAGTGACTCGGCTCGTTCAGGGAAGGCGTTTGTGTCTCTGATAGGGAGGAGAATAAGCAAATGGCGGTGACTGATGCCTATTTAAATCGGTGTCTCTCTCTCTAGGCTGTAGCCCCCGGTGTCTGTGCAGTTACCAGCCAGCTCTGCTCCCCTGCAACGGGGAAAATGAAATTTTGGGTCTATTTAATTTTCATGGTGGCAGCTTTGCCAGGTATTTTCTAGCGCAACCCGCTGGAAAGGCGGACGGAGATTTTGTATTTGATATTTTGATACTAATGTTCATATCACCTCTTTGTTCCCAGGTGCCCGGTCCCAGATCAACTTGGTGGAGTCCGGAGGGGATGTGAAGAAGCCCGGACTCTCTGCGCCTCTCCTGCAAAGCCTCCGGCTTCACCTTCAGCAGCTACTGGATGGACTGGGTCCGGCAGGCTCCCGGGAAGGGACTGGAGTGGCTTGCTTATATTAGCGACGGTGGAGACCCTGGATATTCTGATTCAGTGAAAGGCTGATTCACCATCTCCAGGGACATCTCCAACAACCTACTGCATCTGCAAATGACCGGCCTGAAGCCCGAGGACACCCCCACTATTACTGTGCGAGAGACACAGTGACAAGAATCCATTTCCTGGATACCACAGTACAAATCACCAATGGTAAATTAGACACCACTCTCTACAGAAAACCCACTGACTCATACAGTTACCTTCATGCCTCCAGCTCCCCTCCAGAACACACCATACCATCCATCATCTATAGCCAAGCCCTTCGATACAACCGCATCTGCTCTAATCCCACCGACAGAGACCAGAAACTTCAGGATCTCTACCAAGAATTTATAAACCTTAATTACACACCTGGAGAAATAAAAACACAAATTGAAAGAGCCAGACGAATACCCAGAAACCATCTACTTCAAGACAGACCCAAGAAAACCAACAATAGAACACCACTTGTTATCACCTATAGCCCCCAATTTAAACCCATCCAACATATTATCAATAAACTACAACCTATACTAGAACAGGATACTACACTCTGAGAGGCTCTGGGAGACAGACCCATAGTCTCCTACAGACAACCACCTAACCTCAGGATGATTCTTACCAACAACCACAGGACATACCACACTAATACCAACCCTGGGACTTTTCCTTGCAAGAAACCCCGCTGCCAGCTTTGTCCTCATATTTACTCTGCTGACACCATTATTGGACCTAACCAATTCAGTTATAAGATCAAGAATACATATTCCTGCTCATCCAGAAATATAATCTATATCATCATGTGCCAACAGTGTCCATCTGCTATGTACATTGGACAAAGGTCTCAGACCCTTCGCCAAAGAATCAATGCACACAAAACGGATATCAGACAGTATCACAAAGAAAAAACGGTTTCTTGCCATTTCAACCAGAAAGGGCATTGTCTCAATGACTTGATTACCTGCATACTGCTTCAAAGACATTTTCACACCAGGCTTGAGAGAGAAACCTCTGAACTGTCATTCATGCTTAAATTTGACACTTTACGCTGGGGTCTTAAAGAAGACCCTAATTACCTTACCCATTACAAAGATAGCTTCCCCAATTATCACCTCTAATATCATTAGCTCACAGACATTTACCTCCTCCCTTATCCCCTCTGTTCTGAAATTTGATTTGTCCTTTCTATATGTGTTCACTTTTTTTTTTGATTGTATCCCTTTGGTATATATGGTCATGCCTATTTTCTTCCACAATTTGATCTGAGGAAGTGGGTCTGGCCCACGAAAGCTCATCACCTAATAAACCATCTTGTTAGTCTTTAAAGTGCTACATAGTCCTGTTTTTTGTTTCAAGAAACCTCCTTGTGATTGTGCAGAAACCCAGGCTGCAGAGCCCGCGGTCTCCAAGCGAGGGCAGCAAAGACACGAACATCCAGGCGCTGGGCACAGAACTGGAACACGCTTCGGTGGATAAAATACAAACCTGCCGGGAGATTCAAACCCTTTCATTGCCAGCAAGGTTCTCCTCCCGTCTCCCTTTGCTTCACGGGGTTCCCCTAGGCCTGGGGCTGACATCGCTGGGTGCCGCAGCCAGTCCCGTTGAGGCGGGACTCGGAAGCCCTCTTCCCACGACCCAGCTCGCCTTGCAAATCGGACACTTTCATTCAAATCGTGGTTCATGGGACTTGTTCCCACGTGGCTCCTGCGCTCTCCTTCCCCCGCAGGGACCCGGTCCCAGCTTCCTCGGACTCACCCCAGCCCCGGAGTGAGATGCTCCCAAGGCCTGCGCTCTGCAGGAAGTCACGCTGAGTGGTGAAAGCGGTTCTTTCTGCCTCTGGCTCTGTGCCAGTGCCCGTGGGGCGGTGCCGGGGAAAGAAACGCGCAGACACAGTCAGTCCATGGGCAGTTATCAGAGGGGCTACAATCAGACTGAATGCGCTGGGTGCTGAGTATCTACGGGCCTTGGGAGTCTAGGACAATAGCACTTCGCAGCCACATTTCTAACACAATCGTGACAGCTAGCGGCAGTTTCCACCCACCCACCAGCCTGATACTCGGAGAGAGTTTGTTTCCCACAACTCCCCGCTTCTAGGAGGAAATCGTTGTCTGGGGGCCTGATCCCAAAGACTGGGACGTTAGCGGGTGTCTTGCCTTGAGAATGCCTGGTGTGACGACGCGTTGGGGTCCCCTGACTCCTGCACCCCGTAATGGCACGAACAGACTCCACCAGCCCGTAGAATGGAGGGAGTTTATTCCTTCTCCAGGATACAGCACAGCACAGCACCGATGTAATCTGGTTACAGGGCAGGTCTAGGATGCCTCAGCCCCCTTGCGATGGGAGAGATTGGGCCCCTAAATCCCAGCCCCTGGCTTAGGCTGGTTCCTCCATGATCCCAGACAGAAACTAACCCACTCTCTTCCAGCCCTGCCCCAGCCAGGCAGCATTTCCCCTTCCTTTGTCTCTCTCCTTGGGGGTAGCTGGTCAGACAGGTTGAGACACCTCTTTGCATAATGCTCATCTCCAGTCCTTCTGGGCTGTGGTACCGATGGCAGCCAGTGGGGTTACCACAGAGCCAGCATAGAAACCAGCCAGGTACCTCCACTACGTCACAGTTCTCCTCCGAGAGCGAACTGAGCAGGGTCACTCCGCCGTGACCTAGGGAAGTTCGGGCCCTCGCCACGGGATAGTGCGCCGGCGATGATGTTGGCGCTCCCTTGACGTGGATCACTTCCATGTCGTAGTCCTGCAGGAGCAGGCTCCACCTCAGCAGCTTGGCGTTGGCCCCCTTCATCTGGTGCAGCCAGGTCAGGGGCAGTGGTCGGTGTACACCGTGAAACGCCGCCAAACAGGTATGGCTGCAGCTTTTGCAGGGCCCACACCATCGCTAGGCATTCCTCTCTACGGTCGCAGAGCTCCGCCTCCCGGGCAGCAGTTTCCTGCTCAGGTACACGATGGGGTGATGTTCCCCCTTCTCGTCCGCCTGCATCAGCACTGCCCCAGCCCGGTGTCCGAGGCGCCAGTAAACACGATAAAGGGCTTGTCAAAGTCCGGGTTTACCAACACTGGGGCCCTGACCAGGGCTTCCTTCAGTGCACAGAGAGCCCTCTGGCACTGCTCTGTCCAGACCACCCTGTCGGGCCTCCTTCCTGCACAGCTCTGTGATTGGGGCAGCGATGGAGCTGAAGTTGGGCACAAACCTCCGGTAGTACCCCGCCATCCCAATGAAAGCCTGGACCTGCTTCTTGGTCTGGGGTACAGGCCAGTCTCTGATGGCCCCCACTTTGGCCGGCTCTGGCTTCAAGCAGCCGCTCCCCACCTTATGGCCCAGGTAGGACACTTCGGCCATTCCAACCTTGCACTTCCCAGCCTTTACGGTCAGCCCAGCCTCCTTCAGCCGATCCAGTACCTGGCTGACCTGGGCCACGTGGTCCTCCCAGGACTGGCTGAAGATACAGATATCATCTATGTATGCTAGGGCATAGTTCTCCATTCCTCTCAGCAGCTGGTCCACCAGACGCTGGAAGGTGGCCGGCGCCCCTTTGAGGCCGAAGGGCAGGACCAGGAACTCAGAGCCCCAGCGGGTGATGAAAGCCGATTTCAGTCTGGCCTCCTGGTCTAGCGGCACCTGCCAGTAGCCCTTGGTGAGGTCCAGGGTGGTGAGGTAACGAGCTCCCCAGCTTGTCCAGGAGCTCGTCGGGCCTTGGCATCGGGTAGGCGCCAGACACCGAGATGGCGTTGAGCTTCCGGTAGTCCACGCAGAACCGGATCGACCTGGCCCTTCTTGGGAACCAGCACAACGGGAGAGGCCCAGGGCTGGAGGACGGCGGGATCACCCCAGGGCCAACATGGCCTCGACCTCTCTCCAGGTCCTGGGCTGTTTTCCCCGTGACCCTGAACGGGGAGCAGCGCACCGGGGGTGAGTGCCCGCTCCACCCGGTGGACAGCCAGGTTGGTGAGACCAGGCTTGTCGGAGAACAGCTGCTGGCGGGAGTGCAGCACCTCTGGATCTCGGCCTGCTGGGCCGTGAGCTGGTCCGAAGAGAAATTGACTCCAGCGAAGAGTCCTCTCCGGTTCCCGGAACAGGCCCACCAGGATCCTCCCCTGCTCCTCCCAGGGCCTGCACACGGCCAGCACCAAGTTCTCCCTGTCCCAGCACGGCTTCATCATGTTAACGTGATACACCCGCTGGCCGCGTCCGCCCGGCCAGCTGCACCACGAGTTCACCTCGTTCAGCTGCTTAACAACTTTGAAGGGGCCGTCCCAGGCGGCTTGCAGCTTGTTCTTCCGCACGGGAATTAGAACCATCACCTGGTCCCCGGTAGCGAACTGTGACGTAGTGGAGGTACCTGGCTGTAGGTCCTCCAGCTGATTGAGCACCCCGGTGGCCTCCTGGTTCAGTGCGGGGATGAGCTCCTGCAGCCAGTCAGCTGGGGGGACCCGTTGCAGTCCACAGGCCCTCTCAAAGGAGCTGAGGAACCCGTCTATGTCGCCCATGTCCTTCAATTGGGCCACCACGAGCTTCTCCAAGCATCTGGCCACCCCGGGCCTTTGGGGCTCATCTGCACTCGGCGCAGTTGGGGCCCTGCCGCTTCTCCGCTCAGCCATGGCCAGCTCATGCTGTCGCTGCTCTCACGGTCCTGGACTTCCACCTTCATCTGCAGCTGGATTTCTAGCCGCCGCAGCTCCGAGGGGTTGGACCCCCCCCTGGGTGGACTACGGCTTGCAGTGCTCCCCTGGGAGGCAGTCCGGTCTCTTCGGCGGCCTCCAGCACTCCGCCCCCTCTCCGAGCCTGACACGCTCCCAGTGGGGGTCTGGCTGTTCCCCACGGGGACAGGATCCCAGCCCTGTTGCTGGTCATTCTCTTCCAGCCGGGCAATCAGCTGGGCCTTGGTTGTGCTCCGCACAGGCAAGCCCTCTCTCTGCACAGCTTCACCAGCTCTGCCTTCAGCAGTTGGGTATAGGCCATCTCCCGCTGGTCCCCTCGGTGCAGACTCACCAGTCTAGTGCTGCTGCGCCCCACGATTCTCAGGAACCGCTTCGCTCTGTTTCCAGCACGCCTGGTTCCATGGCTCTGCTTCTACTGCGCCTAGTCACTGCCGCTGGATGCTCCATCCACGGGGTGCAGTGCATCCCACTTCTGACACCAGTGTGACGACGCGCTGGGGTCCCCTGACTCCTGCACCCCGTAATGGCACGAACAGACTCCACCAGCCCGTAGAATGGAGGGAGTTTATTCCTTCTCCAGGATACAGCACAGCACAGCACCGATGTAATCTGGTTACAGGGCAGGTCTAGGATGCCTCAGCCCCTCTTGCGATGGGGAGATTGGGCCCCTAAATCCCAGCCCTGGCTTAGGCTGGTTCCTCCATGATCCCAGACAGAAACTAACCCACTCTCTTCCAGCCCTGCCCCCAGCCAGGGCAGCATTTCCCCTTCCTTTGTCTCTCTCCTTGGGGGGTAGCTGGTCAGACAGGTAGCTGGTCAGACACCCTCTTTGCATAATGACTCATCTCCAGTCCTTCTGGGCTGTGGTACCGATGGCAGCCAGTGGGGGTTACCACAGAGCCAGCATAGAAACCAGCCAGGTACCTCCACTACGTCACAACTGGTTCAGGTACCATTGACTCCCCTGGCCCGGACCTTCGCCCATTCAAGGCTCCTGCGCTCTCCTTCCCCCGCAGGGACCCGGTCCCAACTTCCTCGGACCCACCTCAGCCCCGGAGTGAGATGCCGCAAGGCCTGCGCTCTTCAGGAAGTCACGCTCTGCAGGATGTCTCCTGTACCCCGCTGTGAAACACGCACTCGGTATCCCCCCGCGCTATGCTGAACGGTCCCACGGGAACGGCGGGGTGAGCACAACTCTCTGGAGCCTGGCGGAAGGATTTCAGAGTGTGAGAAGGCGGGAGTAGCTCTTATAAGTGTTGAGATACGCAAATAGAGCTGACGGTTTCCTGTTTAAATCTGTCCGTCAGCTTGTCCAGGCTGCACCGGCAGAGACAATCTCAGCCCCTGGATTTGGGCAGTGACCAACCAGTCCCCTGAGACCTTTCCCTTCCCACACAAGGGACAATAGGACTTTGGCTGCGGTTAGTTTGTTGCAGCCGCCTTGGAAGATGTTTCATCCCCTTCAGGGCACTGGGGACTCCAGAGAATCGTTATTTTTGCTTTTATATTAGTAAAATGTCTGCGATTGAGTTCACAGCAGGGTGTGGCGTAGTAGGGGGCTGTTTGCTCTGTAACCTGGTGTTCCCCTGCGCTGTGATGCGAGATTCGCACTGACTCACCCAAATGTGTATTAACCCAGACACCTAGGCCCAGCCTAACCACATAACAAGGCTCTTCCCTATGGGACAGACAAAGGAAGGGAGGCAGAGACCAACACCTAGCTGGGGGGCTGGGCCTGGGAGCGAGGTAGTTGCTGTCCGGGAAACATGGAGACAACAGCCTAAGTTGGGGGCTAGGGGTGATGGCTACCGTAACCCAAGGGGTCTGAAGCATCCTGGCCCTGACTCCCGTAGCTACACCATGTCTGTGCTGTGCTGTATCCTGGAAAAGCAATAAACTCTCTCTATTCTATGGCAGCAGAATCTGTTCTTGCTGCTACTGAGGTGCAGTATTGGGGAACCGGACGCGCTGTCACACCGCTGACCACAAAGAAAAAGAAAGGCACTCCTCACATGGCTCTTACTCACTGCAGTCTAGGGGTATTCACTCTGTAGATTTTGTTCGCTTCAGCCCCACCATGGGGCGACAGTTTGGCTGGATTGAGCGCTGGGCATTAGGTTCCCCACCCGTTTTATAGAGCGGAGAGTTAATGTATCTCATTGTTTTATTCTTCCCTTTTCCCCATTCCCCCAGAGGACTATTGTGTGACCCAGCATAGAAATAGAGCGTTATTCCAGAATTGAGTGGGGGTTAGACGACAAATGAACCTTGTAGGAAGGGAAGGAAAAACAGGGGTGTTTCTGCCTGGTGTTGAACCAGGGACCTTTTGCGTGTTAGGCAAATGTGATAACCCCTACACCGCAGAAACCAGCTGCTTACAGCTTACATCTCCTTCCCCTTCAGACACGCGCAGGTGAGTCTCATGGCAGGTTTCCAACCATTTCCGCTCCATTCTTTGTACTTCCCAGCCAGCCAAGGGCATGAGGCAGAAGGCGCAACTGGAAGGTGGGATTCCAGACCCTCCCCAGTGTAAGGACCGATACTCCGTGTAAGAACAGACCAGACTGACCCAGAGGCGGATGGGGTGACAGGGCATCTTCACAGCTGATACTCGATCCGCCTCACGTACCACCTACCTGGGGTGTGAGTGAGCGACTCAGGGAGAGCCCAAAGAGGCTCCTTTATCTTAGTCAGCCCGCAAATGCCCCTGAACCTCACAGCCCCCTGCCCAGCCGAACGTGGCAGTGCGAGCGCCCGCACAGCTCACAGACAGAGCCATGGGATGAGGAGTGTCAGCCCGCCCCGTTCGCCTATTTACTAGAGTTTGCTGAAATCAGCTCATGAGAGATTGGGGGTGAAGGATCCGTGCCCCGGAAGGCGGAGCTCAGAGCGATGGGAACAGGCGGGGGGAATAAGGAGCTTCCGCTGTTTCACAGAAGAGGCTTCATTCACAGCCGCAGCGACTCTCTACCGGGCACCACTGCAACTGTCCCTGCCCCCAACAAGCAGACAGAAGCTCAAACGCGTCTATAAATCGCCTAAGCAGCGTCTGCCTGTCCTGGATCCCGTAGCCATAGCAACAACCACCCAGCACCCAGACTGGACTCTTGCGCTCCCCAGCGCTCAGAACACGGGTTCCCTCTGAAGGGCTCCAGTGAACCTGAACTGACTCTGAGTCACACGCCGGGGAGTCCCACCATGAACCGCTCCCTGCCTAGTGGTGCCCCGCTCTTTAAACCGCAAGAGGAACCCACATGTAAATCCCTGCCCTGGGCTGCCTGCTTAAATACCAGCCCCTGGTTCTAGGAGCGTCAGCCTCTGCCCAGACACAGACCTGCCCTGCCCTGCCCGGCCCGTTGGAGCGTTTCTTTCAGTGCCTGAGAAGAGAATGGAACCTCTGCTGCTTTTCCTTGCCCTTCTCGTCTCCCCCGGCTGTGAGTGTCTGTGGGGGAATCAAGGACAGACCACTGATTTCGTCCACGGATTAATTAATTCTTGGCTCTGTTTCCCTGCTCCCAGATGTCCTTGCTCAGGTGCAGCTGGTCCAGTCCGGCCCAGGGGCGGTGAAGCCCGGAGAGACCCTCACCCTGAGCTGCGCTGTGTCGGGTTATTCCATCGCTAGCGGTTACAGCTGGGAATGGCTCCGGCTGCCACCGGGGAAAGGGCTGGAGTGGATGGGGCGGGTGTATCCAGTTGGCGGGAGGAGCACAATCTACGCCCAGTCTGTGCAAGGCCGAGTCACCATCTCTGCAGACACCGCCAAGAACCAGTTCTCGCTACAGCTCCGCTCGCTGACAGCTGCAGACACCGCCACCTATTACTGCGCCAGAGATACAGCGACGCGGAGCAACGCTGGGCCTAATACAAAAAGGGGAAGCGGGTTTCTAAATAGCCAGACGGCTCCAGCGTTCGGTCTGTGCCCGGGGAGCTGGGACATCAACACTCGCATCTCTCACTGACCCAGGCTGGGGCCGGGGGTTTCCCCGGGAGTCATGTTCGTGGTTTTCGAGTTCGGATCCCAAAGACGCCAACTCCCAAACTCACCTGAAGCCACTTTGTCAAATGCGGTGGAATTGGAGTAAACTTCAGACGCTCCTAAGCGCGCCAGCTGAGCTCAGTGGAAACTGCAGGTGCCTAACGCCTCTGAAAATCAGCCCCCAAATATCAGTCTCCCCCGAGAGGAAGGGGCTTTGCGGTGTAGGGGCTGGATTATGTCATCTCGGCCAAAAGCTCCCTGATTAACCTTGGGAAGTTTAACTCATGGCTGCCTCGGTTTTCCTTCATCCCAATTTGGATCATTAGCTCGTTGGGAGATGAATTTTCTCTCACGGTGAGTCTGTAGAGCGCTCAGCACCTTGGGGCCTGATCTTGGTAATTAATAAAAAATAGTTTTTATATTAATGGTAAAGCCACAGTAAAATCGACTTGCTAGGTGGCACCAGAGGCGCGCACATCTGACAGGAGCTACCTCAGCCCGTGGCGAGTGTTTAACGGGGCCAATAGGCAGCCCGGCCCCACCCCAGCCCTGACATCAAGGGGTTCCGCTCACCCCCCCGCACCGCAATAGGGCGAGGCTCGGAGCTGTTGCTGCGCTGGGAGGAACAAGGGCTGGGGACAGAACATGCAATCGGAGCTCTGGGCTGAGGGAATCGGGCGGCCGGGGGTAGAGGATTCAGGGACAAGCTCAGGAATTTCCCTTCCCACCAGGGCTGCTCATTTCCACCTCCGGGCAGCGCTAAATGCCTCTTTTCCGAAGCTGCAGCAGCAGGAGCTGCACCTTTGTATCTCCCCAGCAGGGGGCGCTGCGCCCAAGCAGAACGGAATTCGACTGACCCCAGGCAAAGGCAATGGAGGCGCGGTCGGGGGGAGGGGGAGGCAAGGATTTAATTATACAGCAGCTTATCTGGAAAACACCGAGCCTGTTTGCCTTGGCAAATGCCCTTTCTAGCCACTTCCAGCAAGCACAGAGCGCACGGCTCTCATCGAACTGCCCTGCCTTGGGGCGAGGGAGAACTGTCCAATGGTTAGTACATGAAACAGCCACTCGGGTTGGATTCCTTGCTCTACCTCGGAATTCCCCTGTGACCGACAGAAAGTCGTTTCGTCTTGCCTGGCCTCAGTATTCGCCTGCAGAATGGGGGTGTGACGACGCGTTGGGGTCCCCTGACTCCTGCACCCCCGGAATGGCACGAACAGACTCCACCAGCCCGTAGAATGGAGGAGTTTATTCCTTCTCAGGATACAGCACAGCACAGCACAGCACCGATGTAATCTGGTTACAGGGCAGGTCTAGGATGCCTCAGCCCCCTTGAGATGGGGAGACTGGGCCCCTAAATCCCAGCCCTGGCTTAGGCTGGTTCCTCCATGATCCCAGACAGACTCTAAACTCTCTTCCAGCCCTGCCCCCAGCCGGGCAGCAATCCACCTTCCTTTGTTTCTCTCCCTGGGGTAGCTGGTCAGACAGGTTGAGAGACCCTCTTTGCATAATGACTCATCCTTCTGGGCTGTGGTACCGATGGCAGCCATTGGGGATTACCACAGAGCCAGCATAGGAACTAGCCAGATACCCCCACTCGTCACAGTTCTCCCCCTCCGAGCGAACTGAGCAGGGTCCGCTCGTGACCTAGGGAAGTTCGGGTCCTCTGCGTGGGAACCCGCCCTGGGGACATGGCGCTCCCCTTGACTTGGGCCGGCCGTGGCAAGGCCCCACATGAATTGGCTTCCCTCTGTCCACTCGCTGCATCGCTCCAGGGCGACTGGCACAGGCCTGTCCTCTGTGGTCGCACCCACCCTTCCGCTGGCCTTGATCTCTGGCCAGGGTCTCTCGGGCCGGGGCCATGAGCCCAGCGAGCCTTCTCTGGACAGCCAGGGCGGCCTCCACCCCGGCTCCATCCCGGGAGGTCTTCCCCTCCATAACTCTCTCAGCAAGCCCAGAGGCTCCTCTATACAGGGTAGGGGCCCTGAGCAGCTTTCCTCCCGTCTTGGGCCTTCCCGCCCCTCTGGCAGGAGTCGCAGGACCAGCAGTACCGCTGCGGCTGCGAATATTCCCGGCCAGTAGAAGTGTTGGAGCAGCCTCAGCCGGGTGCTCCGGATCCCGGTGGCCCGCGAAGGGGCGTTATGGGCCAAATACAGCAGCTTGAGGTGATACTTTTGGGGGCGACCAGCTGCGCTGGACCCCCATGCCCTCACCTTCCTGGGGAAGCCATTCCCGGAACAGGAATCCCGCTCCACAGGAATCTCTCCTGGCCTCCTCTCCCCAGGGGCTGAGCTGTACGGAGGCCAGCCTCGTCCCTCAGCCTCTGCAGAGGTCTGCCTGCACCTCAGCCTGGAATTCAGCCGCTGGGGCAGGGATCGGGACCTGTTCCCCACCTTTGCCTAGGTCCGGGGTCCCCGCTTGGCTGGACCCCGTGTCCACGGTGATGGGACCCTGGGGACCCTGCCAGGAGTCCTTCCCTGGATCCAGGTTGCCAGCCCCTCGCTGGCTCTGGCTACGGGCGGTGACTAGAGCCCGCTGGGATTCCTGGGGCCACTCCTCTAGGTCATTCCCCATTAGCACCTCCGTGGGCAAGTGCGGGTGCACCCCCACTTTCTTGAGACCTTCCTTGGCCCCCCATTTCAGATGCACCCTGGCTACAGGCACCTTAAACGGGGACCCGTCTATGCCCTTCAGGGTCAGCTGCGTGTGGGGTAGTATCCGGTCTGGGGCCACTATGTCAGATCGGGCCAGCGTCACCTCCGCCCCCGTGTCCCAGAAACCCGTCACCTTCCTACCATCCACCTCCAGGGGTATGAGGCACTCGCTCCGCGAGGCCGTCCTGCCCCACCCGGTACACGGAGAAATCCGCCTCCCGAGGTCAGACCTCCCAGAGTGCACTGAGCATCCTTCCCCACTCTGAGCTGAGGTTTGCCTGCCAGCCCCTGCCTCTGGGGCAGCCTGCCCTTCCTCCAGCCCCAGCCAGTTAACCCTGGAAAGTCCCAGGTCATGGGACCTGGTGCACTGAGCCCTCTTGTGGCCTTTTTGCCCACAGCGATGGCAAGTTAGGCTTTGGGCTGTCTCTGTCCAGGCCCTGGCTGGTTCTCTGGGGCACAGACGTCCTGTTCCTTGGGCTCGCCTCGTAGTTGACTCCCTCCGTCGCTCAGCCGACATCCGGTCTCTGTGCGATTCCCTTTCTCTCCGGGACTCCCGTTCACACCCGGACCGGCTCTCCGTGAACTCATCTGCCAGTCTCCCGGCCTCCAGCGCTCCGCCCCCTCTCCGAGCCTGACACGCTCCCAGTGGGGGTCTGGCTGTTCCCCACGGGGACAGGATCCCAGCCCTGTGGCTGGTCATTCTCTTCCAGCCGGGCAATCAGCTGGGCCTTGGTTGCGCTCCGCACAGGCAAGCCCCTCTCTCTGCACAGCTTCACCAGCTCTGCCTTCAGGAGTTGGGTATAGGCCATCTCCCCGCTGGTCCCCTCGGTGCAGACTCACCAGTCTAGTGCTGCTGCGCCCCACGATTCTCAGGAACCACTTCGCTCTGTTTCCAGCACGCCTGGTTCCATGGCTCTTGCTTCTACTGCGCCTAGTCGCTCGCCGCTGGATGCTCCATCCACGGGGTGCAGTGCATCCCACCCCTGACACCAGTGTGATGACGCGTTGGGGTCCCCTGACTCCTGCACCCCCGTAATGGCACGAACAGACTCCACCGGCCCGTAGAATGGAGGGAGTTTATTGCTTCTCCAGGATACAGCACAGCACAGATGTAATCTGGTTACAGGGCAAGCCTAGGATGCCTCAGCCCCCCTGGAGATGGGGGAGACTGGGCCCCTAAATCCCCGCCCCTGGCTTAGGCTGGATCCTCCATGAACCCAGACAGAAACTAAACTAACTCTTCCAGCCCTGCCCCCAGCCAGGGCAGCATTCCCCCTTCCTTTGTCTCTCTCCTTGGGGGGTAGCTGGTCAGACAGGTTGAGAGACCCTCTTTGCATAATGACTCATCCTTCTGGGCTGTGGTACCGATGGCAGCCATTGGGGATTACCACAGAGCCAGCATAGGAACTAGCCAGATACCCCCATGTGACGACGCGTTGGGGTCCCCTGACTCCTGCACCCCCGTAATGGCACGAACAGACTCCACCAGCCCGTAGAATGGAGGGAGTTTATTCCTTCCAGGATACAGCACAGCACAGCACCGATGTAATCTGGTTACAGGGCAGGTCTAGGATGCCTCAGCCCCCCCTTGCGATGGGGGAGATTGGGCCCCTAAATCCCAGCCCCTGGCTTAGGCTGGTTCCTCCATGATCCCAGACAGAAACTAACCTAACTCTCCTCCAGCCCTGCCCCCAGCCAGCAGCAATCCCCTTCCTTTGTCTCTCTCCTTGGGGGGTAGCTGGTCAGACAGGTTGAGAGACTCTCTTTGCATAATGACTCATCCTTCTGGGCTGTGGTACCGATGGCAGCCATTGGGGATTACCACAGAGCCAGCATAGGAACTAGCCAGATACCCCCACTACGTCACACCCCACTACGTCACACTGGCTCACTCCGTCATTTCTGTGTTTCCCTCCCAGGGGTCCTCTCCCAAGTGCAGCTGAAGGAAACAGGCCCGGGAGCGGCGAAGCCCGGGGAGTCCCTGACACTTACTTGCACCATCTCCGGAGACTCGGTTTCCACCGCCAGCGCTGCCTGGGACTGGGTCCGGCAGCCCGCGGGAAGGGTATGAAATGGGTGGGAATCACGTGGTACAGACCGAGCACTGGTCTACGCCCTCACCCTCCAGGGTCCAGTCACCATCTCCGCAGACACCGCCAGGAACCAGGTCTCGCTGCAGCTCCGCTCACTGACAGCTGCAGACAGCGCCCCCTAGTGCTGCGCCAGGATACACACAGTGACACGGGGCAGAGCCGGGCATGAACTAACGGGGTAAGCGGGTTTTCAACAGTGCGGAGACACTGGGGACTGGGCCATTGGTCACACGGAGTGGGGGGGGGGGAGGCTCTGGTCGTGACTCTGCGGTGCCTTTACCCAGGGTTATTGCTCACAAAGCTCACGTGTATCTGCCTGGTTCCGGGCCCAGCCGGCCTGACTTGCCCATGAGAACGGCCCGGCTCAGGGACCCCTGAACGTTCCCGGTCCCCTCCCAGCCAGACAAGGCACCGCCTCTGCGCCCCTCTTGTGACACAAGCAAGTCACGTGTCGCCCCGCGGAGGCGGGTTAGCTCCCCCGTCCTTTGCCTTGTGCAGGCTGGTTCGATCGAAGCGTCCCCATCCCCCCGCCCCTCCCTGCCACCCTGCCCTGAGCGGTACGAGGGGTCGTGGCGTCCTTGTGTCTTTTCCAGCGGGTGCGGTTACTCCAGGACTTGATATCGGGGTGTTCTGGCACCAGCGCACCTATGGGAGTTGGTCACCCGGGGGGGTTCAGAAAATCCCTCCTGACACCTCGATACCTAGAACAATCCGGCGCCAGGTGCCTTGTCCCGGGGGACACAGGGAGTCTGGGACAGAGCAGGGAACCGGGCCTGGCCAGACAGGGTCCTAGGGGAGAGCACTGCTCCCTGAGGGATCCTCCCCTCGCTCCCTCCTGCCCCGTCTGAATCCCCGGGCAAGTGAACTGGGCTCGTTCAGTGAGGAGGTTTTATGTGTCGCAGGGAGGGGATATGCAAATAGGGGCTGAGTGTCCTGTTTAAATCTCTCTCTCCCTCTGCCCAGGCTGCACCCGCAGGGACAATCCTCAGCCCCCTGGGTCTGTGCAGTGACCAGCCAGTCCCCTGAGAACTTCCCCCTCCAGCACCAGGGACAATGAGACTTTGGCTGCTTCTAGTTTTCCTCGCTGCGGCATGGGAAGGTATTTTCTCCCCGATACACCCACGGCAGGGACAAGGGATTGTTCTGGGGGGGATGCTGCCAGCGATGGGATTCATAATAGCACTTAATTCTGGGGTCTCACCCCCTTTATTGGACAATGTGGTTCATGCGGCTCCTTTGACTCCTGTTGATTTTAATTCGCGGCTTCAATCCGTTGCTAATGTTTTAATTTCCAATTTCCCTGTTTCCCTTCTCCCCAGGGGCCCGCTCGCAGGTGGTTCTGACCCAGTCGGGCCCAGCGCTGAAGAAGCCCGGAGAGGCCCATAAGCTGCAATGCGCCACCAGCGGGTTTGCTCTCAACAGCTACTGGATGGGCTGGATCAGGCAGGAGTCCGGGAAGGGGCTGGAGTGGCTCGCGCTGTATTACGACGAGGTCGAACACCAAGTACTACGCCGCCTCCGTGCAGGGCCGGTTCACAGCCTCCAAGGACAGCGCCAACTTCTACCTGCAAATGAACAGCCTGAGAGCGCAGGACAGCGCCGTGTATTACTGCGCCAGACACACAGCGAGGGGAAGCGAATCTGAGCTCGCACAAAAACCTCCCCCTGCAGGGACCGGGGCGGGATTTCCTGGGGGTGGCGCTCAGGCCCTGCACAATAACACGGACAGTGCCCTTCCCCCCATCTCTGACGGGCCCCGCGCATGGCTGGGAAGGAGAGACAGGCGCTGCTGAGCCCAGCTCCCTGGGGAGCGCAGGGAGCGGATGCCCAGCAGCTGTTTCCAGACGCAGGGAGAACGAACAGCTGCATCCGGCCTCGCGGTCTGGTTGCCCCAGTGACTCTCTGCTCAGACCCTGCTCAGTGTGAGGCTCCCTCCTCCCAGGGAAGGCAGCGGGATATTCGGGGCCCTTAGTGCAGCCAGGCAGCGGACTGAGCCCTAGTGAGGGCGGGTGACATGCAGGGTGGGGTCACTGATCCCTCAGGCAGCCCCCCACCCCAGCCCAGTGACAATTGTCTGGATCAAACCCCTGCCATGTGCAGAGGGGCAGCGCCAGCCCCTGAGCAACTGCTGCCTGCGGCATTTCAGGGCGCAGAGCTATGGGAGAATGGGCAGGAATTGTGTCCCTGCCTCTGTTTGTCAGGGGCTGGGAATGGGTGACAGGGGCAGGATCACTGGATGATTCCCTGTTCTGTTCAGTCTGGGGCACCTGGCATTGGCCACTGTCAGCAGACAGGACACTGGGCTGGATGGACCTTTGGTCTGACCCAGTCTGGTGGTTCTTACCTTCTAATGACCCTTTTATCTGTATAATTGCCTATAGCGAGAGAGTATTGAAAACAATAAGGAGAAGAGGGAGAGGTCCAGGTTGAATATTAGGAAAAACTATTTCACTAGGAGGGTGGTGAAGCACTGGGATGGGTTCCCTAGGGAGGTGGTGGAATCTCCATCCCTAGAGGTTTTTAAGTCTGGGCTTAATGAAGCCCTAGCTGGGTTGATTTAGTTGGGATTGGTTCTTCCTAGAGCAGGGGGCTGGACTTGATGACCTCCAGAGGTCTCTTCCAGCTCTATGATTCTAGGGATATAACAGTTCCATGAAATGCCCTTTTTTCATACAGTTAGCCCCACTCAGATCTTGAAGGTGTTTCATTTGCAGTCACACAGGCCTACACACACTTGCCAGGTAACAATTCCTGCCTGGAGATTCTTTCAGGGCACCGACTGCCCATGTTTACTATGTGACTCAGCAGAATTCAGCCCATTCCGATGCCTGGGCATAGACATTCAAAGCAGGTGAGCAGGTACAGCACCCAGCTCCCCCGAATTTCCAGGGCTTAATCTAATAATAATTCTGTCCTGTAGAGTTCAGCCGTGCCAGGAAGAGTTTCAAACACAGGTGCTGGATCAAGGGGCCTGGCTCCAAGCTGATTCTATTCTATTCTATTCAGTCCATAGAGTTTGGTTCAATGTCTGGCAACAACTACCAGGATACAAATGTTTCACATGTTTGCCCCCATCTTCTGACAGAAGAAAGAGCCATGTTCAGACATTAGTAATAGCACCAGCCCCTGGCGTTTAATCCAAGCGATTTCCCTCACGAGATCTCCTGCGCTTCACAAGGGAGGGGCGGGGGCTCCATCCCAATTGTCGGGAGAGAAATGACTTATCCAAGGCAGCCGAGTGGACCCAGGCAGGAACACCCAGTTCCCATGGACCAGAGTAGTGCTCTAGGCCAGGGGAGGGAAATCTCAGGCCCAGGGGTCGGATGCAGCCCCCTGCATGCCTGGACCTGGCCCCCCAAGGCTCAGGGTCTTTCCCAGCATTGGGGAACCCTCAGTGGCCAGTCCCATCCACTGTCCCACCATGGATCTGGAGGGGATTGTGGGGAGCGTCTTTCTCCTTTGCAGACCGGGACCCGGCAGTGAGGGGTTGTGTGTGTGCAGCCCCCATTATTTTTCTTGGACCAGGCTAGTGCTGCGGGCACTAGGGCATGCGGTGGGAGGGTTTCAGCCGAGGGCGGGCAGAGCGGGGGGCAGAACTCAGCGGCAGGCGAACGATCAATGGGACATTCTGTCTGTGGGAGGCAGCGCAGGGTCTGGGAGAGATCCCCGAGGAAATGTTCCTACGATCGGAGAGACTCGCTCATCTTCTCCGGCCAAGCGTCCTTCTCCCTCTGGACTCCTCCCCCTTCCCTCCGCCCCGTGAGGCCCTGGTTCAGCGGGGGAGCTGATTTAAGGCTATTTAAGGTGCAGGAGATGCAAATTCAGTGTCTCAGGGCCCTGCATAAATCCTGCGCCTCCCTGGGCTGCGTGGTGCGAGAAGCAGCAGGCCCAGGTCTCGGGGTCTGTGCAGTTGGCAGCTGTGACGTAGTGGGGTGTACCTTGCTGGTTGCTATGCTGGGTCGTGGGTTGTGAGTGACCTCCCCTGGTTGCTGTCTGCACCACAGCCCAGCAGGGCAGGGGATGAGTCATTATGCAAAGGGGGCTTCAAACCTGTCTGACCACCTACCCCCCAGGGAGAGAAAAAAAGGAAGGTGGAATGCCGGCCCTGGCTGGGGGCAGGGCTGGAAGAGGGTTAGTTAGTTTTCTGTCTGGGATCATGGAGGAACCAGCCTAAGCCAGTGGCTGGGATTTAGGGTCCCAGTCTCCCCCATCTCAAGGGGGGCTGAGGCATGCTAGGCCTGCCCTGTAACCAGATTACATCTGTGCTGTGCTGTATCCTGGAGAAGCAATAAACTCCCTCTATTCTACTACCTGGTGGAGTCTGTTCGTGCCATTACGGGGGTGCAGGAGTCAGGGGACCCCGACGCGTCGTCACAGCAGCAGAAACCCCTCCCGCCTCAGAGCACGATGCTGTGGCCGAACCTTCTTCTCTTCCTTCTAGCAGCGCTGCCAGGTAATTCTCCCCTCCCCCGCTCTCACATTGCTGCGAGATGCCAGAGGAGATGGGCAGTTCCTGGCCCAGCCCAAAGCGCACTGACTCCAACGGGTTCAGCCCTGCGACTTCTGGGGGCACTGCCGGAGCTCTCGTGTGGACGGGATTCTGAGCCACTTTTTTTCTTCTTCTTTTGCCCCCAGGTGTCCGGCCCCAGGTGCAGCTGGTGGAGTCGGATGGCGGAATTCAACAGTCCGGGGGATCGCTCCGGCTCTACTGCAAAGCCTCCGGCTTTCACCTTCAGCAGCTACCATATGAGCTGGGTCTGGCAGACTCCCGGAAAGGGCCTGGAGTGGGTCTCATTGATATTTAACCCTGCTAATACCCACAGCACTTTCTACAGCGATGCGGTGAAAGGGCGATTCACCATCTCCAGAGACGACTCCAGCAGCCTGGCATATCTGCAGATGAACAGCCTGAGAGTGGAGGACACTGCCCGCTATTACTGTGCGAGAGACACAGTGAGCAGAAACCAACCGCAGCGAATACAAAACCCTCCTCTTCGGACCTGTACAGCAGCAGTGAGGCCGGCCCAGCAAAGCCCTGTAGGCACCGGGAAATAGAGAAACAGCCAGAGACTGACCCCCGCTTCACTCATCTATCTCGCACTCCGGCAATGGAAGGATTAACGGCATAGAATCCCCGTCAGTTGCTGTTAATACAGGGGTGGGCAAAAGTCTTTCTGCGGGCCGAATCCGGCCCGCCTGGGGCTTTGATCCGGCCCACGAGGCAGTCTCAGGCCCCGTCTCCTCGCTTGTTGCTTCCGAGCGGGAAATGGGAACCCGCGAGAATGGGTCAATACTCACACGTGCCGCGAGAGGGTGCCCAGAAGAAGAAGAAGATTCACAGGGATCCCAGGGGCGGGCAGGGCTGCAGGTTCATAGAATCATAGAACCATAGAGCTGGAAGAGACCTCAGAAGGTCATCAAGTCCAGCCCCCTGCTCTAGGCAGGACCAATCCCAACTAAATCAACCCAGTCAGGGCTTGGTCAAGCCGAGACTTAAACACCTCCAGGGATGGAGACTCCACTACTTCCCTAGGTAACCTATTCCAGTGCTTCACTACCCTCCTAGTGAAATAGTGTTCCTTTCCTCTCTTCTCTCTTGTACACTTATGCTACCCAGATGTCCCGCTATTAAAGGGTTGAAGCAGTTGTGGGCAATATTTTTAATGGGGGTCACTCTGGAGGAAATGCAGGGTAGCCTAATGGGCATAGGGTGTAGAGGGAGCTTGGACTATGGGCCCAGGATGCAAGCAGAGTTGTGGGGTCTGACAGTTTGTAAGAGGAAGAGGGTTATCACCTGGTACATGGGCTTGGATTGCGGGTTCCAGAAGGAGGTAGGGGTGCAGAAGAGAATTCTAGACCAGAGAAGGTATGTAGGGGGAATACAGGGGCTAGAAGGGAGAATTATAGAATTTTTGGTATTAGAACAGTGGTCTCCAACCTTTTTACACCCAAGATAACTTTTTAAATGTCAGAACAAGCCAAGATCTACCACCCTATCTTCCCCCCAAGACCCCACTCCTTCCTCGAAGCCCTGCCCTCTCTATTCTCCTCCTCTCCATCACTTGCTATCTCCAGCCCCTATACACACTACACTGCCACTTTTATTATGATTCTTCTGTAGGAAGAGGTTTTTCCAACATTTGGCCTGTCTGGATGGGACCAAATGTGAGAAAACCCCTTCTTTTGGAAGCCCCCTTATTCCTCATGGAACGAGGAATACAGGGCTTGCCAAAAGAGCATGAAGAGTTTTTCTGGGACATCTCTGGAATCCTGGAAACACTCCTGGGCTATGTCTGCACTGGCAGGTTCTTGTGCAAGAGTTCCTGAACAAGAAATCTTGCAAAAGAACACATCCACACAACCATGTGCGTTTGCACAAGAGCATCCATGGCAGTGTGGATGCTCTCTTGTGCAAAAAAGCTCTGCTGTCCATTTTAGCCATAGGCTTTCTTGCACAACAAACCCCTGCCACGCGTCCACACTTGTTAGAAAAGAGCGTAGCTCTTGCGCAAGAAGCCCTGTCTTCTGACACCCTACTGTAAATCTTCTTGTGCAAGAGCAGGTGGGCGTGGATCCTCTGAGGGTTCTTTCGCAAGAACGGCCGTTCTTCCCCTACACCTGCCTCCTCCCAGGACTCCTCTCCCCTCTCCCTCCCCTTCCCCCTTCCCACTGCATAGAAGAGAAAGCCCTGACATGCGCCTCCTCTGCAGATGACTGCCCCTTCCCCCCTGTAGAGGAGGGAAAGCCCCAGTGCACGCCTCCTCTGGGGACTCCCACCACTCCACGCCACGCCAGTTTCCGGGATGCCACAGACCTGAGGGACGGTGAGCAGCCACTGTGACTTCCGGAACCCCCAGAAGTGGCACGCTGCTGCCGGACTTCCATCCACACCTCAGGAAGCTGCCACTAACTCCATTGTCACTGGAGGTAGGTAGTGGTGCTTCTTGGGGGTTGGGGCCAAATTGGAGGGAGGCCCCCAAATGCCTCATGATCGACTGGCTGAGCCCTCCCAATTGACCGACCAATCGCAATCTATGGGTTGGTGACTACAGTATTAGAAACGTTACTGTGGATATTACGGTCCATTTGGTATCCTGCCGGCCAAGTCTGCTCCTGCCCCCGGCTGCTGAGTTTAGGAAGCGGTAGCGGCTCCGGGTGCAATGGTGGTGCCAGCGCCAGTGGCGGCTCCAGGACATGGGCATAAAGTTACTGGAGGAGGGGAGGTGTCTGGCTCTGGGGAAGGGGAGGGAAGGGGGAGGTTGCACATGGTGTGCTGGCCACTCAGTGTGCCGGCTGCTCAGCACACACACCCCAGTGCCTGGAGGGAGAGGTGCAACTGTAGCAGCGGCAGCAGCTCTGGGACCTGAGAATTAGGTTGGGGGGGGGGGAATAGGATTGGTATAGAGGGGCACTGGTGTCTGGCTTTGGGGGGTTGGGATTGGGTCTGGCTCTGGGGAAGGGAAGGGGGATTGGATTGGGATGTGTGTGCCTGGCTCTGGGGAAGGGGACAGAGTTTGGGTTCAGGGTGTGTGTGCCTGGATCTGACAAACCGGAGGAGGTTTGGGTTAGAGTGGGGGGGTGCCTGGGGGAGGGGAGGGAAAGGGAAGAGCAGCCAGCATGCTTCCTGAGACCTAGGATCCCCAGGTACTGGCCCCTGCTGTCTCTATCCCCTCATCTTGGCCAGACCCCCCCATGAGTAACCTGACCCAGCACCTTGCCCCAGGACCCTGTCCCCTGACCCCACCAGAACAGTTGGGGCCATATTAGTGAGGCTTGGGGGGTTTGGAGGTTTTTTTGCATTTCACTTGTGTGGCCCCAACTGACTTTTCTGTGGGTCAGTGACCCCCTGACGCAAACAGGTTCCCAGCCCCTCTCATAAATAAAGACACCACTGAAACATTTTATGTTTGACACATTTTATTTAAAAATGAATCCTGGTGGACAAGCCCCCAGTTGGGGCCAAGCCTCCATCTGGCTGCAGCATTATAATGCTCCTGCACCCCACTGCAAACCCGAGCCTATCATACGCTGGAACCCCCTATCCTGAACTTCTTACATCCCAAACTCCTGCACCCCCGCATCCCCAGTCTTCTCCCACAACATTCCTACACCATCCACACACTGCACGTCTGTGTCCTGAGCACATCATACTCCCCAGCCTCCCTGCCCTGAGCCCCTAATGCACCCCAGCCCAAACTCCTGCACCCTCAAAGCTAGAAACCTATGGCTTGCTCACATCCTCAACCCTCCCCCTGACCCCAACATTGTTCAGCCTGGGGTCCCCTCCCTGAGCCAGCATCCTCTTCTCTACTTCCCCCTGCATCCACATTCCTGCCCAGAGCTTGCAGCTCTCACCCCTTCCCAAGTGCGTTTTTTGTGAGGTAGAATAGCAGTGGCGAGAGCATGAAGAGCCAGGGCAAAGTCATTGAGCTCCCCTCCTCCCTCCGCAAAAAAGGTGTGAAGACCCGGGGAAAAGTTGTTAACCAAAAAAAAGAGAGAGAGACATGTGACGTAGTGGAGGTACCTGGCTGGTTTCTACGCTGGCTCTGTGGTAACCCCCACTGGCTGCCATCGGTACCACAGCCCAGAAGGACTGGAGATGAGTCATTATGCAAAGAGGGTCTCTCAACCTGTCTGACCAGCTACCCCCCAAGGAGAGAGACAAAGGAAGGGGAAATGCTGCCCTGGCTGGGGCAGGGCTGGAAGAGAGTGGGTTAGTTTCTGTCTGGGATCATGGAGGAACCAGCCTAAGCCAGGGGCTGGGATTTAGGGGCCCAATCTCCCCATCGCAAGGGGGCTGAGGCATCCTAGACCTGCCCTGTAACCAGATCGGTGCTGTGCTGTGCTGTGCTGTGCTGTAACCTGGAGAAGGAATAAACTCCTCCATTCTACGGGCTGCTGGAGTCTGTTCGTGCCATTACGGGGTGCAGGAGTCAGGGGACCCCAACGCGCGTCGTCACACTGGTGTCAGGAGTGGGATGCACTGCACCCCGTGGATGGAGCATCCAGCGGCAGTGACTAGGCGCAGTAGAAGCAAGAGCCATGGAACCAGGCGTGCTGGAAACAGAGCGAAGCGGTTCCTGAGAATCATGGGCGCAGCAGCACTAGACTGGTGAGTCTGCACCGAGGGGACCAGCGGGAGATGGCCTATACCCAACTGCTGAAGGCAGAGCTGGTGAAGCTGTGCAGAGAGAGGGGCTTGCCTGTGCAGAGCGCAACCAAGGCCCAGCTGATTGCCCGGCTGGAAGAGAATGACCAGCCACAGGGCTGGGATCCTGTCCCCGTGTGGGGAACAGCCAGACCCCACTGGGAGCGTGTCAGGCTCGGAGAGGGGCGGAGCGCTGGAGGCCGCCGAGAGACCGGACTGCCTCCCAGGGAGCACTGCAAGCCGTAGTCCACCGGGGTCCAACCCTCGGAGCTGCGGCGCGGCTAGAAATCCAGCTGCAGATGAAGGAATTGGAAGTCCAGGACCGTAGAGAGCAGCGACAGCATGAGCTGGCCATGGCCGAGCGGAGAAGCGGCAGGGCCCCAACTGCGCCGAGTGCAGATGAGCCCCAAAGGCCGGGCGGCCAGATGCTTGGAGAAGCTCGTGGTGGCCCAATTGAAGGACATGGGCGACATAGACGGGTTTCTCAGCTCCTTTGAGAGGGCCTGTGGACTGCAACGGGTCCCCAGCTGACTGGCTGCAGGAGCTCATCCCTGCACTGAACCAGGAGGCCACCGGGTGCTCAATCAGCTGGAAGACCTACAGCCAGGGGATTACAACCGAGTCAAGGAGGCCCTGCTGCACAAGTTTGGGCTGACCCCGAGATGTACAGGAAGAAGTTCCGGGCGTGCAGAGGAGCCACGGGAGACCTATGTGGATCTGGCCTCCCGCCTGGCGCAATACTGCCGCAAGTGGGTGTCTGGAGTTGGAGCCCAGACCGCAGAGGAACTGCTCAAGCTGATTATGATGGAGCAGTTCTATAAAGCGTGCACACCCAGCCTGAGGCTGTGGCTCAAAGACCCAAGTCCGGAGAACCCTCAAGCTACAAACCTACGGCACTCACAACTCAACCCTCCCACAGCCCCAACATTGTTCAGCCTGGGGTCCTCCTGAAACCAGCATCCTCTTCTACTTCCTGCATCCACTGCATCACGACATGCCCAGAGCGCTCTCACCCTTCCAGAGTCGTTTTGTGAGGTAGAATGGCAGTGGCGAGCATGAAGAGCCAGGGCAAAGTCATTGAGCTCCAAGTCCTCCTCACTCCTCCCAAAAAAAGGTGCTTGAAGACCCGGGAAAACTTGTTAACAAAAAAAAAAAAAAAAAAAAAAAAAGAGAGAGACACTGTGCCCTGGGACAGATGTACCATCACCTACTTTCCCCCCACACAACAGTCGGTTTTTTTTCTCAACAACTTTGTCCCAGCTCTTCAAGCTGTCTCCAATGCTACTGTGGCAATTTGTCTGGAATGGGTTGGCCACTCCTGGTCTACTTTCTTCTCGGACCAGTCACATGCACCCTGCTGGGTTGGCCCTTGGCGCAGAACCAGCCCAAGGCACAGAGCATGCGACCAAAGCCTGCATCTGTCCCTGTGCTCAGTCTCCCCAGCTCTTTTCATTTTGTAGCCACCAGTTCATGTTCCCTGCCCTGTTGATACGTCCCTGGTGGCATCGACCATTGGTCCTAAATATAATGGAGGAAGGGTTTTGAAAAGGTCCCTGCACCCCCATTGCTCCCAGGGCTGTGACTCTGCAAGTGCAGGGCAAGAAGGTCAGAGAAACAAGTGGAAATAGAACCTTCTCTATGGTAGGCTTTGATTCTGGCCCAATCTCCACCCATGCTGCAGCTATTCCATTTTCACCTAAGCAAACCGATCGTCCAGTATCTTGGAACTCTTAATTCCCTGCAAACTTTGCACAGGGCCTCCTGGACCTCCCTGTTTCTCAGGGCGTAGATGAGTGGATTGACCAGGGGCGTCAGGACGGTGTAGGAGACAGAGAGAACTTTCTTGAAGTGGCTCAGGCGGTCAGTGGTTGGGAACATGTAGGCAATCAGGAGAGTTCCATAGAAAATGCTCACCACGATGAGGTGGGAGGAGCAGGTAGAAAAGGCCTTTTGCCTCCCGGTGCTGGAGGGGATTCTGAGGATGGTGCTGATGATGCAGATGTAAGACGCCAAGGTGAGCAGGAAGGGGACCAGTGAGAAAATCAAGCAGACTATAGACGCCAACATGTCCAGCAGCAGAGGGTCATTGCAGGAGAGTTTCATAAGGGGAATAAAGTCACAAAAGAAATGGTCGATTCCGTTGGGGCCACAGAAGGTTAACTGGGATATTGACACTATGCTTATACTACAAGCAAGCAAGCCGCCTATCCAAGACCCGCCGGCCAGCTGGAGGCAAGACCTGCCACTCATGCAGGCTGTAGTGCAGCGGGTTGCATATGGCTAGATACCGGTCGTAGGACATCACTGATAGGAGGAGGCATTCTGTGCCCACCAGAGCACTGAATAAGTAAAATTGTGTGAGACACCCAGTGAAGGAAATTGTCCAGTCCCCAGCCAGGAGCCCGGCCAGCAGCCAGGGCAGGAGGGTGGAGCTGTAGCAGATCTCCAAGCAGGACAAGTTGACAAGAAAAAAGTACATGGGAGTATGAAGGTGCCGATCGGCCACAACCAACAGCACGATGAGACTGTTCCAAGCCATGGTCACCAGGTAGATCATGAGGAAGATCAGGAAGAGAGGAACCTGCAGGCCAGGAAGATCCCCAAATCCCAAGAGGATGAATTCTGTGACAGACGTTTGGTTTCCTTGTCCTTGGCTTGCCATGGGGTGTGTCTGTGGGACAGAAACAGGGTCACTGGGAGCAATAACTAACATTCATTGCAATATGGCAGCCTTGTCTTCACCGCCTCCCTCTGCTGGCCCATGGCACAACAGCCAAGTTAGGAATCAAGGTCAGGGAAGAGAATCATTGTCTCTTGGCCCCAGGGAGATGTTCGACATCTCAGCAGAGTGCAGGGGAAACAGACAGTCTCTACACCCTAGGGAGCATCTCGAGAGGCACTCAAACCGTGGGGTGCTGGCCTTGGACAGGGGGTACAGACCCCCGATAGATGTGACAGATACTGGCTCAGACAGTCACGCCCGTTAATGCCTGATGGCTAAAAGCCGAGCGAGGGAGGTGCTGGGGAGCTGGGCCAGGAGGGAATATTTGACAGGGGGCTCCAGCAGAGAAACCAACCAAGCAAACGGGCCTGGGACCTGTAGGGGCTGTTGTGAGGGGTTTCCCCTTGGCCTGGCCCCTGGTTCTGCTCCTTTAGGCAGAAAGCAGCAGGGCACAGTTTGAAGTGCAGACAGTGAGACTTGTATTGGGGCCAGTTCCAAGCAGATGAGTTCCCAGGCCCTGTGCACCAGTCAGGCACATCTCCATGGGCCAATAGAGTTTTCCTCTCCCCCAACTACCATGCTACACCCAATAGACCCCTTCCTGTAACCTCCAGCTATTCACACCAATGGGCTCCCTCGTCCTCTGCTCTGTTCCCAGCTCCCATGCAGGGTCCTGTTCCTCATTCCCCTATTCCCAGTCCGTCCCCCCATTCCCAACCTCCTTCCCACTCCTTCTTCTGCTTCACAGGCTCAGAAACACCCACCATGCACACTCCAGTCTCACCTTTTAGACGTCATGTTTCATTCGGGGGGGCCGTGAGTCAGGGTCTGCATCCCACCCCTTTAGTCTCCCTTGGGAGGAGTAAGGGGGGAGGCTGAGTGGGTTGGGGCTGGTATTTCTCTGGTCACTTAGTGTTTGACCTCCCCCACAACCTCTCCTGCCCGTCCTACGTGGCTGCAGGGTATGAGTACTCTCAGGGGTACTTGAGAGAAGACTGGGGGGTACATCAACACAACTGAAATTTGGAGAAAACCAAATTTTTGTTTGAAGTTTTACAGCACTTTGTTATTTTTGTACTTTTTACACCCAAAAATTTCATTGCCTGCCTGGCTATGATTAAGTTGTTTAAACAAATGCGTTGAAATGATAGAAAATATTTTTGTGTGTCTGAAAACTGTAGGTACTGAGGGTACTTATAATTATTATTTTTTAAAAAAGGGAGTACTTTATAAAAAAAAGGTTGAGAAACACTGGTTTAAAAGATAAAATAACAATAAAAAAAGAACAAGTTAAAAATCACTTAGAAAAGTTATATATCTGCAAGTCACCAGGACCTGTTGAAATGCATCCTAGAATACTCAAGGAGCTGATAGAGGAGGTATAATCTTTGAAAAATCTTGGAAGACAGGAGAGATTCCAGAAGACTGGAAAAGGACAAATAAAACGGTAAATAAGAATCCCCTAGGAAACTACAGACCAGTCAGTTTAACTTCTGTACCAGGAAAGATAATGGAGCAAGTAATTAAGGAAATCATCTGCAAACTCCTGGAAGATAATAAGGTGATAGGGAACAGCCAGAATGCATTTGTAAAGAACAAATCATGTCAAACCAATCTGATAGCTTTCTTTCATAGGAGCATGCATGTTGTGGATAAGGGAGAAGAAGTGGACTTTAGTAACGCATTTGATACGGTCTCACATCATCCTTCTATCAGTAAACTAGGAAAATACAACTTAGATTGGAATACTCTAAGGTGGGTGCATAACTGTCTGGAAAACTGTTGTCAGAGAGTAGTTATTCATGTTTTACAATCCTGCTGGAAGGGCATAACAAGTGGGGGTCTGTTTTGGGAATGGTTGTGTTCGATATCTTCATCAACAATTTAGATATTGGCATAGCAAGTATGCTTATTAAGTTTGCAGATGATACAAAGAGAGGAGGGGTGGCAAGTGTTTTGGATGACAGGGTCATAATTCTAAATTATCTGCACAACCTGGGGAAATGGTCTGAGGTAAATAGGACAAATGCAAAGTACTCCTCTTAAGAAGGAACAATCCATTGCACACACAGAGAATGGGAAGCAACTGTCTAGGAAGGACTCCTGCAGAAAGAGATCTAGGGGTCATAGTGGACCAACAGCCAGTGTTGTCTCCAAGTCATCATTATCAAGTCCAAGTCTAGTCTCAAATCACTACAGTTCAAGTCTCATTTAGAGTCTCGAGTCCCTAAAGTCACTTTCGAGTCAAGTCCCAAGTCGAGCATCAAGTCTTAATTTTAAAAATGTCAAATCATTTTTGTACAAGCCATCAATATCAGCATTGTCTGACAATTTTTTGTTTAGTTTGGACAGGAGAAGACTGAGAGGGGACAGGATAGCAGTTTTCAGGAATCTAAATGGGTGTCTCGAGGAGGGAAAAAAATTGTTCTCCTTGGCCTTTGATGATAGAACAAGAAGTAATGGGCTTAAACTGTCAGGGTGGTTAAACACTGGAATAAATTGCCTAGGGAGGTTGTGGAATCTCCATATTTGGAGACATTTAAGAGCAGCTTACATAGACATCTATCTGGGATGGTCTAGACAGTACTGGGTCTTGTCACGAGGGCAGGGGACTGGATTCAATGACCACTTGAGGTCCCTTCCCGTTCTAGTGTTCTATGATTCAATGATTCCCATTCTGGCTTTGCCCCCAGCTCTCTCTGGGACTCATCAGGCCCATTAGAAAGGCTCTGGCACAGCCTCAGAATGGGCTCTGTGGCAGTGTGGGGTGATACTACAGCGTTAGCTGCCCAGACACCTCCAGAGATCAGTCCCTCTGTGTGCCGGACACCCCGCTGCCAAGCTGGGCTGGTAGCAATGCACTGGGGCGGAGGAGGAGAGCCACGTTCCAGAGAGTGCAGTGCCCAGATACCAGGGTGAAGGGAGCTGAAAGCTCTTTGCTGATCTGAAATCCTCTCCTTTTGGGTGGGAGGGTTGCTAGAGACCAGCGCCCCGTGCCCCATAAACACCTCCCCCCCCCCGCCCCCGCTAGTGTCCTACCAAACCCACGTTGCTTCACAACCCTGGAGCGCCAGGGAGCAGGAAGGAAATGGCTGATTTACCTCCAAGGCAGGTCAGGCAGCAACGGGATCCCGGCTCCCACCTCCTCACACAGCGTCTCAGGGCCAGAGGCAGGTTTCTCTGTCCATCTCTGCCCGGCGCGTTCCCCTGCGCCCCAGCCCGGTCAATGGAACGTCAGAGCCCAGAGCAGCGACCGAGGCTCCTTCGCCCTGTCTGGTGACGCGCCCCATGCCTCAGCCCTGAGCCAACTGGGGAAAATCTTCTCTGCAGAGCTATATAGCCTGCTGCGGGCAGGGGCCACCTCCCCAGGTGCCAGTCCCACGGGGAACATCACCGGCAAGGAAAGTTGGTGTTTGGTCTATTTCTAGATGACATCAGCAAATGCAAACTTCTAGTCTCAAAGGCAAAATCCCAGAGAGGGGAGAAACTTTGAGCTCTAAAGCAAATCCCTCTGTGGCGGGCGAAGTCTGCGCTGGCTCTCAAGAAATAACACACGGATTCCAGGAACACGGTGTGTGGCTGAGTTTGTCAGAGCTGCCTCAGTGGTTTAGGCACAAAATTCTCATCCAATTATCTTAACCCGGTTTGACAATCTCAGCATGGTTGGCTGAGCTTGCCCCATCTGGAAACAAACCTCCTGTTGCCCTTAGAAAGAAACACCCAGGTCCCTGTCCTATCAGCGTCTGTAACATTTCAGTTCAGGTGTCATTTTAATGAGCACCTAAGTGATTTGGAAGCCTGAATCCCATTTTCAAAGGGGCTTCATCGCTACGGCTGAGCAGTCTCTGCCTCGCTGAAATTCAACCGACTTCTGAGTCACTTTCTAGATTCACTGAAGTGTGTGTGGAGTCCTGTGGCACCTTATAGACTAACTGAAGTGTAGGAGCGTAAGCTTTCGTGGGCAAAGACCCACTTCGTCAGATGCATCTGACGAAGTGGGTCTTTACCCACAAGCTCCTACACTCAGTTATGCAGATTCAGACTAACACGGCTACCCCTCTGATACTTGAAGTGTGTGTGAAAATGTTCCCCACAGTCTCTGATACTGAGCCGGGAAGGGACAGGAAACTTCTGGGCTACATCACTCACATTTAACCACTAAAGGCAGATTAGAACAGGGTATAAATGGTTATTGGAGCCCGTCAACACACGTGGCAAATGGAGCCATGTTCGACACAGCAGTGCTTTGACAGGCCAGCTGGTTGCTTGCTAGTAACCGTGCTGCTCTGTGGGTCCCTGTACCTCATTGGAGGTCAGTGATGTACCCAGGCGGTTTCTGTCCCTGCGATATGCTCTTCATTCCCAGACCCCAAGTGGCTGTCACCGGACAGAACTTGGGTGTGACAATGTCAGTGACCATGGATCACTTTGAAGTTAATTGGAAACTCTGCTGCTGGTCAATTGTCTTGTGCTGATGAATGCAACTAGCTGCCCCTGAGATGTGGGAAAGGGGAGTTTTTCCTACTACGTCAGAGCGCCACGTCCAAGGGAGGTCTGGGGTCAGAAGCCCGCCAGAGAATTATGAAAAGAACCCTGCGGCCCTGGACCTGTTCTCCCTGCTCTGTGGGAGCGTCTTGCAGGGAAGCTGGAGCCGCCAGACCGAATCTGCAGCTCCCGTTCTGTCACCCTGGTATTGGCCACTGGGCTGTAACCCTTGGAACTAACTCTCAAAGACCCTGCAACGTCCACAATCTCTACTATGAAACTGACCTGAGAACTCTGCTGATACCTGTATCAGTAAGAGAAGAACTGGGGGTTATCACAGGAAAGGAATAGGTAGCAGCCTTAAAACAGACAAAAGGAAGCTTTTCTTCACACAACTTACAGTCAAGCTGTGGAAATCGTTCCCAGAGGAGGTTGTGAAGACCAAGATTTCATTAGGGTTCAAAAACAGAGCTCAATAAATTGGTGGAGGATAGATCCATCAATGGTTATTAGTCAGGATGGATAGGAATGGTGTCCCTAGCCTCTCTTTGTCAGAGGCTGGAAATGAGTGACAAGGGAGAGATCACTTGATGAGTCCCCTGTTCTGTTCACTCCCTCTAGAGCATCTGGTACTGGCCACTTTTGGCTTAGATGAACCTTTGATCTGACCCACAGTGGCCCGTTCCTCTGTGTGTCTACTGCTCATTTAACCAGTGTGACGTAGTGCGGGTAACTCGCTGGGGCTGTGGGCGACCTCTGCTGTCTTGCACGACCGAGAAGGACAGGGGATGAGTCATTATGCAGAGAGGGTCTCTCAACCTGTCTGACCAGGAACAAAGGAAGGTGGAATGCCGCCCCTGGCTGGGGGGCAGGGCTGGAAGAGAGTTAGTTAGTTTCTGTCTGGGAGCATGGAGGAAGGAGCCTCAGCAACAGGCTGGGGGGTTTAGAAGCCGACCCCACCCTCCCCATATCAAGGGGGGCTGAGGCATCCTAGGCCTGCCCTGCAACCAGATGACATCTGTGCTGTATCCTGGAGAAGCAATAAACTCCCTCTATTCTACTGGCTGGTGGAGTCTGTTCGTGTCATTTCGGGGGTGCAGGAGGTGGGGGAACCCCAACACGTTGTCACAACCAGTACCTCGTCTCTTTTTAGATAAATCTTTGTTTCGTTGTAAGAATTCTCTGGGCATCTGTTTTCGGCTAAGCGCTGAAATAATCATTGACCTGGTGGGTGATGTGTCCAGTCCATAGGGACAGGTAACTTTTTATGCAATGGATACAATTCTCATTAATCCATTGTATTTGTCTTCGTTGCTTGGGTGGGAGCCCTAGGCTGGGTTGCTTTAAGGGAACTGTATTTCAGGCTTCTGGGCACCTAGTAACGTTTTGATGAAACTGTTTGTTTCCTGGTTTGGATAATCTAAATATTGGACTAACAGTCTGGGGGATTGTCTGCCCCATTCTTCGCCCTTTGTCCCTGTCGAGCAATCACAGACTGACCCCACTGGGACTCCGCGCAGCGCTTCCTGATGTTTGTATCCTCTGTTGTGTTGACGCTTTTCAGGACTGCCCAACGCCAGCTTTTCCCCGACTGACTGGTTTTGTCTCCAAAGGTTTGGCACTAACAACGCCCAGCGGGACTTGCATAATGGCACTTGCACTCCATGTTCCTTGTATAATTGCCTCGTTTGTTTCCCCCGATGTTGGGAGATTCTAGTCCCAGGCTGTTCTAGTGTGTTCGCAACGCCCCCTTATTCATACTTACTGTGTGCTGCCGCCTACTGGACAATTCAGAGCATCGCTGCTGTAGCTGATTCTTGCTTTCTGCTGCCCCCTGTGGGAATGTTACAGCATCGCTGCCTTTCCCACGATGTTTTAATTGCTTCTGAAATCTATTGGGCACTATTCGGGATTTCTGACCGCTCATTTTCCACCTCAGTCCGCTGCTGTTTAGTGTCGGTGTCACAGCACAACAGCCCGTTACTCCCTTTTTGCCCTCTGCTCCCCTCAAGTCTTCGTCTTCTTCCTGCTACAGCCTTGGAAAGGGTTCAGAAAAGGGTAACTAAAATGATTAGGGGTTTGGAACGGGTCCCATATGAGGAGAGGTTAAAGCAACTGGGACTTTTCAGTTTAGGAGACTGAGGGGGGATATGCTAGAGGTATATAAAATCATGAGTGGTGTGGAGAGGGCGGATAAAGAAAAGTTATTTATTAGTTCCCTAAATAGAAGAACTAGAGGACACCAAATGAAATGAATGGGTAGCAGGTTTAAAACTAATAAAAGAAAGTTCTTCTTCACACAGTGTGTAGTCAACCTGTGGAACTCCTTGCCAGAGGAGGCTGTGAAGGCTAGGACTATAATAGAGTTTAAAGAGAAGCTAGATAATTTCATGGAGGTTAGGTCCATAAAAGGCTATTAGCCAGGGGATAAAATGGTGTCCTTGGCCTCTGTTTGTCAAAGGCTGGAGAGGGATGGCAGGAGACAAATCGCTTGATCATTGTCTTAGGTCCACCCTCTCTGGGGCACCTGGTGCTGGCCACTGTTGGCAGACAAGATACTGGGCTAGATGGACCTTTGGTCTGACCCAGTACGGCCGTTCTTATGTTCTTATGTAGCTGCTGCTTTCCAATTCTTGACTCTCTTGTGCCCCCGATGGGCACTATTCAGTGTAGTGGCCCACTTCTCCTCTTTAGCACCCGCTACTAAGAGAAATGTTAACATTAGTTGATGAGTTAGCATCAAGGTCCTGAGCTCTTCAGGGCTCTTTCTTCATCCCCCAGACACGGATCTGCAGCTTCGCCTTCCTTTCCACTTCCCTCCGCTGGTCATTTGGCAGCAGAACGCTTTGTGTCTCCCTGCTCTGTGTCAGACGCTGTACATTGGGCAGAACTCGCACTCCCATCCCGTTCCTCCTCTCTCCCCCCCCCAGACAAAATAATCATCTCTGCTAGGTGGGAGCTGCGATGGAATCCAGCCATTGGGAGATAAATCAGAGCCGGCAGAATGATCCCAACATGGGTGACTCTATCAGCAGGTACAACAGCAGCAGCTCTGAGAGTTTTCCCCTCGGTCCTGTGCCGGGGTCTGTTCCCAATGGAAATGTAAGACTGAACCTACCGTGAGCAGGCAGAGCTCTTAGAGGGGTCTATGGGAACTCTGCCCTGTACTTTCCTTCCCAACGAATTTGGGTACCTAATTGTATGTTATTGGATTGTAGGGTGAACACACAAAGCGTTGTTGCAACCACTTTTCTATGTTTGCTCCAAAACTTGTACAGAGTGGGCCAAGAAAGATGGCTCTGAAAAGCTGATGATTCGCTGGTTTGGTTTATACTGATCGTTTTCATGTATCGTTTTTGTGTGTGAAGTTATGAGTATTGGCTCCGTGCTTGTATTTCACAGGTTTGCATATGGGAGACCTCAACAGGAGGCTTGGCCTGCCTATTGTGGAAGGGTGGCCAGTCAAGTGAATAGCAGCACTTGACTGACAATGCACCTCAAGTGATGCCAATCCACATGTGAGGAATTTTGCTGTGAAGGTTCAGACCAGCATGTAACTTGTTGCTGCTCTATAAAAAGGACTGAGTCATGCCTGGATATGAGACTTGTTCATGTGACAAACCCCATTTTGGGAGGTACCTTTGCACAGTGAAGACAATGGGATTCCCTCCACCTGAGCAAGGGGATAAAAAAGGGCACTAGAGGTTCCTGCATTTTATCTTCATTCCAGATCATCCCTTCTGAAGCAACTTTGCTGTTAACTGAGCCTGAAAGAACTGATGACCCATCCTAACAAAGGATGTATTCCAGAGACTTATATAACAGCAGATGAATTCACTAATCTGCAAACCAGCCTTCCCCAAGAACTTTGCATTTTAGTGTATATAACTCCTTTCTTTCTTTCTTTCTTTCTTTCTTTCTTTCTTTCTTTCTATTGTACATTCTAAAGGATTGGCCAAGCGTACTCTTCAGGATAAGACCTGAGGTATAAATTGACCTGGGAATGTGGCTGATCATTTAAGACTTGGAGAAGTAGTTCAGAGTGGGTGAGATTGATTTCCATGTCCTCTCATCTGGGTAAGGAGTGATGTTGGTTGTTGCACAGGAGAAGCAGGAGCCTCTAAGGGGACTGCTTGTGTGACTTCTTGCTGGCCAGAGTGGCAGCTGCAGTGTTTTATCCCTTGTTTTGATGCCTTAGAGAGGAGGACCCTTTGCTTGGGCAAGCAGCCCAGTTTTAAGCAAATCACCCTGATGTGACCCTCTCAGCAGTGCCCCCAGTTAGTGCTACATTGCACTAACTCCAGTAGGCCTCTTGGGAAATCCCTCCTGCAGAGTTGGAGCCCTAAAGTTCTCACTGGTGCCCATCTCCCCTGCCTCTGACTGAGCCATGATGTGCTCCCTCTGGGTGACCCAGCATGGTTGTGTTTGCATCTTAGAAGTTTTGCCCATGCTAAGTGGTAGGAACTTCCTCTGCCCATCCATTGTCTCAAAGCCTGAGGAGATGTCCCAGCATGGAGAGGAGCTCTCTGAGGCACCTGGGGCTGGTTGGATGCTGTGCCCAGAGAACTAGCCTCTTGTTACAGTCAGTTTTGAGGACACTGAGGCTATGTCTACACTCGTGGCTTCTTGCACAAGTACTATCATTCTTGTGCAAGAATCCACAGAGAGTCCACACTGCCTGCCTGCTCTTGCACAAGAAAATTTACAGTACAGAGTGGTAAGAGAGGGCTTAAGGGTGAAAGCCCTCTTGCACAGGAGCTCTTGAGCAAGAGGGCAGTGTGGACGCTGGACAGGGATTTCTTGTGCAAGAAAGCCCTATGGCTAAAATGGCCATGGCGCTTTCTTGCTCAAGAGAGCATCCACACTGCCATGGATACTCTTGCACAAAAGCCAAGGTTGCACATGGCAGTGTGGACATTTTCTTGCGCAAGACTTCTTGCACAAGAAGCCTTGTGCAAGATGTTCTTGTGCAAGAAGCAGTGAGTGTAGACATAGACTTAGGCTATGTCTAACTGTGCTGGTTTTGCTCAAGAAATATAAAAATGAGGCTAAGCATGGAATATTGCAGAGCCTTATTTGCTTAATTAATGAGTAGCTACTTTTTGCACAAGAAGGAGCTAAAAAATGCGGAAGAACGGCTCTTGCACAACAGGGGCTTTTGTGCAAGGAGCCGTGTGGAGAGCTCCTTCTTGTGCAAAAGCTTCTTGCACAAAAAGCGGCGGCTTATTAATTATGCAAAGGAGGTTCAGCAATATTCCATGCTTAGCCTCATTTGCATATTTCTTGTGCAAAACCAGCGCAGTATAGATGTAGCCTTATTGTAACGGGGCCCTCCCCTGGAATGCTCTATGCAGGGGCAGCAGCACAGCATCTGGTGTCCTGCAGGGCCACTGGCTGGGTCCTTTCTCAGGGACTATCTCAGCCCCACTGCAGGGCAGGAAGAATGTCCAGAGTGACCTAGGCAAACTGGAGGATTGGGCCAAAAGAAATCTGATGAGGTTCAACAAGGAGAAATGTAGAGTCCTGCACTTGGGACAGAAGAATCCCAAACACTGTTACAGGATGGGCAGCAACTGGCTAAGCAGCAGTTGTGCAGAAAAGGGCCTGGAGATTACATTGGGTGAGAAGCAGGATATGAGTCCACAGGGTGCCAGTGTAGCCAAGAAGGCTAATGGCATATTATGGTGCATTAGGAGGAGTGTTTCCAGCAGATCTAGAGAAGTGATTATTCTCCTTTATTCAGCACAAGTGAGGCCACATTTGGAGTATTGTGTCCAACTCTGGATCACGCCCCACCCCCACCCCCGCCAATACAGAAGAGATGTGGATGCATTGGAGAAAGTACAGCAGAGGGCAACAAAAATGATTTATCTGCACCTCCCCAGGTACGGGGGCGGGGAGGAAGGGAGAGGGGGTCAAAGCTCTCCGTGTCTGCAGATCGCTGTTCCCAGCACATGGGAGCTGTCAGCATCTGTACTTGTGAAGGTGCAGGTAAATATAGTGGCAGTGGCCCACTGAGGGCTAGCCCTGGTGAACCACTGCCATTTTATAGCCCACCCCTGCATTAGGGACATAGGAAATGACTGGGAGAAAGAAACCTGATACCATCACCCACTGTGTTTTATTTGCATTAGGAATTTGTTGTCATTTGATCACCAGATTTTATTTTGCAACACAGAGAAACCATGAACCCCAGGGGATGCCTGCAGGGAAATCACTTTGCTATTGAGGGCAATTTGGGCCTTACACAACATGACAGCTCTGCGCATTAATCAGATGAAATTAACACAGCTCTCCCAGAGGAGGTTTATCCAAAACCACAGAGGAAAATGCCAATACCTTGTCTGTGTCAGTGCTGCACTGCTGGACAACAGAGGTTATGGGTGTCCACAATCTCAAATTCCTGTATGTTACATGGACGCTGAGCAGACAGGACAAAAATTCTCCCTCAGGGGCACCATGGAGATGGCGTACTTTTTTTGTACATCAGCCTCACATATTCAATGGGAGTTTTCAATGTCAGTGGGGACTGATTGTCTAGCTTGCCCAGGCAACTTTGAAACCTCAGTCACAATCTAGGAGTCTCTGCGTGTTTTTGTGAGAGCCGCATATTGACTGATGGCTTTGCTTAGGGCTTCCCTGACCTCTCTGTTTCTCAGGCTGTAGTTGAGGGGATTCACCAGGGGGGTCAGGACCGTGTAGCAAAGCGAGAGCACTTTATTTAAGACTCTCAGATTAGTGAGTGTCGGTAGAATGACGACACTCATCAGGGTCCCATAGAAAAGGGTCACCACGATGAGGTGGGAATAGCAGATGGAAAAGGCCTTTTGCCTCCCGGTGGTGGATGGGATTCGCAGGATGGTGGCGATGATGCAGATGTAGGATGTCAGGGTCAGCAGAAAAGGAGGCAGGGTGAACAGGAAGGAGAAGATGAAATCCAATATAACTATCAAGTGTGAGTCCCTGCAGGAGAGTTTGATCAATGGGATGGGGTCACAATAGAAATGGTCAATTTCATTGAGGCCACAGAATGCTGACTGGGACATGAAGTACATAAAGACGGCAATAGCCAAGCACCCATTTATCCATGTACTTGCAGCCAATTGGAGGCAAAACCTGGTGTTCATCAGTGCCGAATAGTGCAGGGGTTTGCAGATGGCTAAATACCGATCATACGACATGGCTGCCAGGAGAGAGCACTCAGTGGCTTCCCAAGCACAGAAGAAATACAGCTGCGTGAGGCAGCCACTGACCGAGATGGCTCTGTCCCAGTCAGGAGCCCGGCCAGCAACCTGGGCAGGATGGTGGAGCTGTAGCAAGTCTCCAAACAGGACAAGTTCCCCAGGAAGAAGTACATGGGGCTATGGAGGTGCTGGTCAGACACAATTAGAGTAACAATGAGGCTGTTCCCGGCCACGGTTGCCAGGTAGGTCACTAGGAAGAGCAGGAAGAGAAGAATCTGCAGGTCCCAGAGCTCCCTAAATCCTAGGAGGATGAATTCCATGGTGACAGTTTGATTTCCCCAGTCTGTGTCTGCCATGGGTCGAGTCTAGGAACAAGAAATCCAACGGTGCAATGTAAGATCGTAGAGAGAAAAGATGATCAAGTGTCATGGATTCCTTCCATACATTTCAGAGCCGCCCCTTCTTCCCTTTCATGGCTACCCCTGAAATGTTAAGGTGAAATGCAGACGTCAGAGCAAAGTGCCACGAGCCTCAGTCTGAGAACAGAACTTTGGTTTCCCCGCAGACTCGCCCTCTGAAACATCAGAACAACTATGATAACAACAATCGATTCCTCTGGTCGCCCAATCGGACAGATCAGACTCTGATTGATCTTCTCTCTTATCCCATGTGCTGCCTTCCTGGTACTAAACAATGACACTTCAAAGCATTTTTCCACTCGTGGCCATTTCCACAATCATGTGTCTTAGCAGGCATTCAAAATCAATACATGCGTCAACTCAAATCTCGGACTCAGATTTTCAATGCAGTCTAATGTCCTTAGGCACTAATCCATTAGAATTTCTGGAAAGTCCGCTTACACTAGATGTTGGTACATGGATCATTTCAGGGTGCTATAGGGAAAGGAATAATTATTTTTTTCCTTCACAGGAAATGAGATTAGGTCAATACTTATGAAAGGGGATCAATTCCCCCTTAAAAAGCAACCTGTGGCACCTTAGAGACTGAGCAAAATATAGAGAATCATGAACTTTCGTGGGTTAGCCCACTTCCTCAGATGAGTTGGAGTGGAAATAACAGATACCAAGGGAGATATATAACAACAGCAGAAGTACATGTCAGTTGTAAGGCCCATGTTAACGAGGCTAATTAAGTGGGCTGGATGTGTCCCACACATAGCTTTTGATGTCTCTCTTCAGGATGGATTTTAGGAAAGGGCAAAACTAGAGTACTGGGCACCCCGGACTGAGTGTGACTCTCGCACTGTGTCACAACTGAGGGCTGATAATACAGGAATGAGAAGGGTACTGGGGAAGAAAGATGCCTCCCTTGAACTCATAAGCAGTCTGACGTGCTAGCCTGTGGTCTGGGCTAGTAATGTTTTATCACCACTCCCTTACTCCCGCATACAAACTCTCATTGAGCCAAATTCCCTATTGAGGCCAGTTTGCCGTAGCTCCTTTGGGGTCACTGGTCCACGTTTCCATCTGAGGACCTTTTCTAGACACGTACCTCAGTTTCCCCATTATGAAACAGTGCTGCTAAGCCCAACTTGGGACTGCTGTGTGAAGGGAGACAGCAACTGCTATTATGCAAATGTTGTATGCAGAGCTGCAGCTTGTTGGTCTAGGATCCGAGAGCTGGTTAAGGAAACAGACCTGAGGAAGAACTTTGTGTTCCTCAGAACCTTGCCTCTCTTACTACCAGAAGTCGGTCACTAAAAGCTCTCACATCTCCCACCTTGTCTGGCCCATGTTCCCAAAGCACAGCTGTGCCCTGTCTGGAAGGTGCTCTAGAAATGCAGCCGGGAAGGTGGAGCTGACCTTCGATCACGGGGAACATGTGAAGCAATAAGCTCTTACGTCTGTTTGGCCTCCAGGACCCAGGTTTCACCGCTGATGTTCTTCTCTCTCCTTTCTGCAGACACTGGAATTTCTCAGCGAAGAGACCTGCGCACCCCTGAGTGGAAGAGCTGCTGCCGTGATGTGTCTGAGAACAGGCTCTTCCTCCTGTTTGTACAGGGCAGGCGTCTCTTCCTACTTGTACCCTTCTCTGGGGCAGGCTGCGTCTCCCTCGAGTGCCCCTCCGCGGAAGCTGAGCCTGGGGAGTTAGCGTTGGGTTCTCTGTGCAGACAGAGCAAACACCTGTCTGATGCAACCGACCTCCCATCACCCAGAGGAATTGTCTCTCTGCTCCCTGCTCGGTGAGGTCATCGCTCTGCGCAGCTGGCATGTCCCACAGCGCCCGCGGAACGAGGCTGACCATATTTCCCAATGCCACACACGGGAAACCTGGTAAAATTGCTCTGATTTCAGTGAGTTCAGCAGCAACCAATCAGAGCTCTGCAGCAGATTCACAATAGCATTAAATACACCCAGGGCCCCCTTCCCTATCAAAAGGCACACTGCTCTGTTATCTGTCGGTATGGCTTAGAAATGTGCGTCTGTCTCTCTGTCAGTCTGTGAGGCGATTTGTTCACGAACTCCTCCTAAACCAGGGGTGGGCAATACAATAGTGGCGGTTCACCAGTGTTAGCCTTTGAAGGGATCCGGTGAACACGAATTGACTCTTCATCACACGCTGGGACATGCAGGGGAGTGTGACTCTGCTTCCCACCACACACCGCTTCCTACCTACAGCTCTGCTCGGTTTATACCCGCCCTAGAAAACCCGCATGGGAAATCCCTGCACGGGACTGCCTGGGTAAACGCCAGCGCCTGGTTCCAGGAGACTCAGTCTCTGCCAGACACAGACCTGCCCGGCCCTGCCCGCTGGGGAGTTTCCCTCAGTGCCTGGGAAGGAGAATGGAACCTCTGCTGCTTTTCCTTGCCCTGCTCGCCGCCCCCAGCTGTGAGTGTCCCTGCGGCGCGTGGGGGAATTAGCATCCCACAGAGAGACATTCAATTGCTAAACCGTCCTTCGCTTTCTTTCCCTAGGTGTCCTCTCCCAGGTGCGGCTGGTCCAGTCCAGTCCGGGAGCGGTGAAGCCCGGAGAGACCCTTAGTCTGACCTGCGCTGGCTCCGCGTTTTCTATTGCTACTCCGCTTTACACGTGGAACTGGATCCGGCAGCCCCCCGGGAAGGGGCTGGAGTGGGCGGGGCGGGTGTATCCGTAAGGCGGGGAGACAAGCTACGGCCAGTCTCTCCAGGGCCGAGTTACTATCTCTGCGGACACCGCCAGGAACCAGGTCTCCCTGCAGCTCCGCTCGCTGACAGCTGCAGACAGCGCTACCTATTACTGCACCAGAGAGACTCACCGTGGCACAGAGCACAGCGGGGGCCTGGCACAAAAAGGGAAGCGGTTTCCATATACAAATGTGGGGAGGTGTTGATGCCCAGGGCTTACACTGATTGGGACTAGGGGATACATCCAAGTTTATTCGATATAAGCCATCAGGTCCCCGAACGCTCCAGCAGTGCACGATTATGTCTGCTTAAACAATTAGCAGTGGAGGGCTCTTTTGTTCCCCAGAAGGGCATTTAGGCAATAGGGGAAAAAGCTACCAGGCACCACTGGGAGTTGAACCCAGGATCTCCTGTTTACGAAACAGACGCTTTAGCCAACTAAGCCATGGCGCCCGTCTCCAAAGCAGCTTTTCAAATTGTCCAAGACAAAACCTTCACACTCCATAGTAAAGACATCCCCCCCATTTCCCTCAGCACTTCCACACCTACTCAAAGAGAAATCCGAATTTACCCACCAGGTGCTCTCAATGGGCCGCTTCTGAAGGTATTTGAAGTCCCTGCAGCTTCTTTTGTCACTACTCTAAGAGAAGCCCTAAGCACCTGCTCTTGCAATGTTAGGGGAGACATGGAAATGAGGTCTCTTCACACAGCAAACAAAGGCTGTGTCCGGAGTGGGATCTCGCAGGTCTAAACTATATCGGCTGAAAAACCTGAAGATCTACGGCATCAGTATTCAGGGTAGTGTAGACCTGTCTACGCAGAGTCCCTGACAGTGGTCAGGGTCCGTCTCAGAAGCCTTTGTAGCTTTGCCACATGCATCTCCTTCTTGAAGTCGGAAAGACAATGTAGTGTCACATTTTTGAGCGAAAGAAGGAGACTCTGCAGCTTTCACAACAACATATTTCGGAGAGATTTGTGCTTAGGAAGAAGCCTGTTCTTGAAGTGACAAGAGCGCTATGGTAAACAGAGAAGACTATAAACATACAATGAGGGTGGGATTTGAACCCACGCGTACAGAACACTCAAACCCACGCCTGCAAACACAATGGATTAGCAATCCATCGCCTTAACCACTCGGCCACCTCACCTGAGCAAGTGGTGTCTAAAGACAGCTGGTTGGCTAGCGACACGGGCTTTTATTACACATGTTCCTTAAGCGATTGAAGAAAACTCAGAGATATCAAGAAAACCCCAAACACCCGCTGGGTGCACAGAGACAGGTTCGCTATTCACAGCCTGTCTGGGGTTGGTCATAAGAGTACAAAGACGTACGTAGAACAATCACACTGCTGCGGTGGGGGGGGATTCCAACAATCTAGAGAAGCGTTTCACAGATCGCCCTTTGCTGATTTTGTCTCTCTTCTGATTTCACCTCCTTGTGAGACACTGGCCCCTACAGCAGCGCGGACAGATTGGGAGCCAGGCAAGAGAGCTCTCAACGTGGGTTCTGACGATGCTCAGCCCTTCTGTTAACTCACCAGCGTTGGCTCCGTCCAGTTCTACTCAGGGGTTTACTTCGCACTCCCTCGGAGTGTGTTGTTAGAGGGCCGGTGCCTTCCACTCTCTGGTTCTTCTCATGGAAACAGAAACCGGCCACAGCGGAAGCCGGCAGGTGCAAAGAATTCGATGTTCACTGGGTTAGCTTCGAGCACCAGGACTCCTTGTCCCTGTTTCCCCAAATTATTTCCTGCTTACCCCCAGTGTGGATAGTAATATACTCAGCTATAACTTAACCAATCATGTTCCTGAAATTAACTCACCAGTCCTAACATATTATAACATAGTTTTCTAAGCAATTATATCCCAGCATCTTAACTGTCTTACATCCAGGAAATCAACTATGCAGGAGGCAGAAACAAATAAAGAACCAGCCAGAGGCCATACCGTATAAGGATAAACAATAGAGAAAAGGGGGCATCATTAAAGAAAACAATAAAGAAATGAGGATTTCACAACTATCTTCCCTGACTTGTGGGTTCTTGACAGAGGAAAAAAGGAGCAACCCAAGCTTTCTTTAAATTTTCTCTGCTCTCCCCTTCTTCTGGAGGCCACAGCTGGTATCACCTTTCCCCCAGTCCCAAATCGCCTGTGACGTAGTGGTGGGCACCTTGCTGGTTGCTATGCTGGGCAGTGGGCTGTGAGTGACCTCCACTGGCTGCTGGCTGTAGCAGGGCCCAGCAGGGACGGGGGTGAGTCATTATGCAAAAAGGGTCTCTCAACCCGTCTGACCAGCTACCCCCAGGGAGAGAAACAAAGGAAGGTGGAATGCCGCCCCTGGCTGGGGGGCAGGGCTGGAAGAGTTTTAGTGTCTGTCTGGGAAGCAGGAGAGAAGGAGCTAGGGAGGGGGCTGGGATTGTGGGGCCCAGCCACCCCCCATCTCAAGGGGGGGCACTGAGGCCTCCTAGCCCCAGTTCCTGTAACCAGATTACATCTATGCTGTGCTGTATCCTGGAGAAGCAATAAACTCCCTCTATTCTACTGGCTGGTGGAGTCTGTTCGTGCCATTACGGGGGTGCAGGAGACGGGAAAAACCCGAGCGCCGTCACATCGCCTCACATCCGTGGGGTTGGTGTGGGAAATGGCTAAACATTTCCTGGCTTCTGGCAGCCCCTACTGCTTAGCCAAGGTCCCTTCCCAAGAGCAAGGCCTCAGAGTATCATGGGGAGAAAAGACCCATGGACAGAAGAACAGTGATTTCTTTAACCCAAAGTCTATACCACGGTTCAAGAGAAAACAGGCTAGGAGACAAGTGTATCCATGGCTAGGATCCATGATGAGCAGAGATTGTGTCTCCGGCCTTCCTCAAGCAGAAGCTGGGAATGGAAGACAGGGATTGAGTCACGAGATGATTAACTGTTCTGTTCCTTCCCTCCGGGGCACTTACAATCCAAACTTTGCTTTGGCCTTCACAGCATCCCATGGCAACGCCTCCCACGGAGTCCCCATGTGACTGGGAGACCCCCAGTGTGACAAGAAAGAAAGAAAGAAAGAAAGGGCTGGAGCCCGCAGCGGTCGCTGCTCACTTGTTCATTTCCCTGCCCTGTGACCCAGCCACTAGGCCGCAGCGGAGCCGAAGTGCTAAGAGCTCCTGCGCTCACCGCCCCTTTTCTAGGGCGGTAACGGGGTGTCGGACTTTATGCAAATCTCCCCGCCAGGGCCTGGGTTAAATTGCAGCACCTGGGTTCTCCGGGATCCGCCTGCCCAGGGGCTGAAGCGAGTTTCAGTTTTTCGTCCTTCTGGTTGCTCCGTTTCCCAAGGATGGACCCGGCGGTGTCACTGCTGCTGTTACTCGCCCTCTCGCCCTGTGAGTCGGGAGGGGAAATCCGGGGAATGATCAAAAGCTCAGGGAGCGAGCTGAGGATTTAACTGGAACGGTTCGTGTCTTTGCAGGTGTCCGGTCTCAAATCCAGCTGGTCCAGTCCGGGCCAGGCACGGTGAAGCCCGGAGAGACCCTCACCCTGACCTGCGCCGTGTCTGGTTACACCATTTCTTCTGGGTACGGCTGGGGTTGGATCCGGCAGGCTCCTGGGAAAGGTTTAGAATACACGGGGCATGTACTATGCCCCGGCTTTGCAGAGCCGGATCACCATCGCCAGAGACACCGCCAAGAACCAGTTCTCACTGCAGCTGCGCCACTGACAGCTGCGGACACCGCCACCTATTACTGCGCAAGGGGATGCACACAGTGTCACAGAGCGCAGCAGGGCCCGTACGAAAAGGGGAAGCGGTTTCTGTGCAGCCATTCGGGGCATTTAACGGCTCGTTTTCCTATGGGAGGGACACGGCCAGGAAGAAAGAGTCGGAGCTGCCCGGTAAGCAAGAACGACACGCAGGGAGGCGCCCGGTGCTGCGTGGGACCCGCTGGGTGCGCCCGCGCCTACGCTCGAATAGAACAGAATGGGATCGAATCGAACGGGGAACCCCAGAGGGGAACCGAAGGCGCCAGCTCCCGCTTTACACCCCGACTGGGAGGGGGAAATGACCCTGATTGTCACGTGGCCCTGCTGAGGTGCCAGCTCCTTTCCCCCCAGCAGCCAGTGTCCGAGCTTTCTGGGGTCAGTGGCTGGGAACCAGGGATGTGACCGGGGATGTGACACTGGGGCCCGCCCTGCCCAGCCGAGCGGTGGAGCTGCCCAGGGCCCCTGCACCTGGCTGAAGGGCTCCCAGCTGCAAACCAATCACGGAAGCGCCCGGGGACTCCTGTCACTGCCCTAGGCTCGGTACAGACACAGCCCACGAGCCGCTCCCTGCCCGCGCCGGGGTCACAGTCCGAGTGTGAACGGGAAGCGGAGTGCGGTTGCGCAGACCAAGGCGAATCACAATCGTGAATCCGCCGTCGCCTCCCCCGGCAGAGCGAGCCCGTGACACGCCTCGCTCCGCGCAACAATCCCAGGGAGGCTCCGCAGCAAAACCCGAACTCTGCCCTCAGACACCCCCGACCCCGCAGCTTCTCCCTGCTCAACCCGCCGGGCTGGCTCCCCAAGGGCACGTCCCCGGGTCACGTCTTCGGAATAAGAGCGGGGTGCCAGACTATTAAATTCCCCTTCTGTTGATACCAATATGTATAACCTGTCTCTGGTCCTAGGAGCTGGTGGAGTCCGGAGGGGGGATGTGAAGAAGCCCGGAGACTCTCTGCGCCTCTCCTGCAAAGCCTCCGGCCTCAACTTTAGAAGCCTCTGTATGAACTGGGTCCAACAGGCTCCTGGGAAGGGGCTTGAATGGGTCACATATAAACCCCAGTGTAGGTACTGCTGTGACGTAGTGGGGGCTGCTGTCTGCTCTATAACCCAGAGTGGTATGGTGGTGCCTTGCTGGTTGCTGGGCTTGGGCAGTGGGTGACCTCCAATGGCAGCTATTTGTAGCATGGCCCAACAGGACAGCAGATGAGTCACTAGGCAAGGGTCTCACAACCTGTCTGACAGGTTGCCTCCCAGGGGAGAGAGACAAAGGAAGGAAGGCAGAGACCAACCCCTGTCTGGGGGGCAGGGCTGGAAGGGAGTCAGTTTCTGTCTGGGAAGCAGGGGAGAAGGGGCTAGGGAGGGGGCTGGGATTGTAGGGCCCAGCCACCCCCCATCTTAAGGGGGGGGGCCCTGAGGCCTCCTATCCCCAGTTCCTGTAACCAGATTGCATCTGTGCTGTGCTGTATCTTGAAGAAGCAATAAACTCCCTCTATTCTACTGGCTGGTGGAGTCTGTTCGTGCCACTAGGGGGGGGTGCAGGAGATGGGGAAACCCCAACGCGTCGTCACAACCACATACCCAGATTCCATGAAAGGCTGATTCATAGTCTCCAGGGACAACCCCAACAACTTGCTGTCCCTGTAACTGACTGGCCTGAAGCCCGAGGACACCGCCCACTATTACTCTGTGGGAGAGACACAGTGACACCAAACCGGTTTGTTATCATGCAAAAACCCAGGCTGCAGAATCGCCCTTCCCCCCATATCCAGGAGGGGGAGCAGAAACACACAGACCTCAAATCCTTGGCCAGGCGGGTTCCACTAGGGTGCCGGCCCAGAGGCCTTTTCTCTGGCTTCTCCACCCTCCCCTTACAGACACCGCCTGTCATGTGAGCTGATGTGAAACCTCTCTGTTAATGGAGACCTGTCCCTGAGGGGACATTGCCGTGTGTGACGTAGTGGGGGCTGCGTTCACTCTTGTACCCACCAGAGTGTACCCACTCTGGCTCACTCTGGTTTTGCATTCACTGTTTGTTTGTTGTGCCCTGTGTGATTCCCACTGTCTGGTGCTGCTCTGCAGTGACTGTGTGTGTGTGTGTGTGTGTGTTTCCTGCTTGCCACCCTCTCCTGCAAGTGTCCAGGGACCAGGTCCACAGAGAGACAGTCAATGGCTAAATCATCCCTCGCTTTCTTTCCCTCTCCCCACGAGTCCTCTCTCAGGTGCAGCTGGTCCAGTCCAGTCCAGACGTGGTGAAGCTTGGAGAGACCCTTGTCCTGACTTGCACTGTCTCTAGAGTCTCTATGACTACTGGGTATTATTTCTGGCATTGGAGCTGGCAGCCCACCAGGCAAGGGCTGGAGTGCATGGGACATAACTCCCATCACCACCAAGTCTTGTGCTTTGGATGATTTTGTTAGTTTTTTTAAAAGCCTCGTCCACTTCTGTCCGCAGTAGACCCCCAGCATGACAACACCATTGCTTCTTACCCCTTTTAACCTAACCCAGAGACTCTCAAGAAGTCTGTCTCTTATGTCCATCTCAACCTCAGTCCAAGTGTAAATATCTTCAAAATAGAAAGCAACATCTCCTCCCATTTCTCTGCCTACCCTTCCTGGGCAAGCTTGGCCCTTCTATACCAATACTCCAATCGTGTGTGTAGGAGAAAGAAAGAGCCTGAAGCATGGCCCTGGTGCTTGAACCAAAGTGAGCAAGAGTTATACTATGCGTGATAGATAGAACATAAGAACATAAGAATATAAGAACGGCCGTACTGGGTCAGACCAAAGGTCCATCTAGCCCAGTAGCCTGTCTGCTGACAGTGGCCAGCACCAGGTGCCCCAGAGAGGGTGGACTGAAGACAATGATCAAGCAATTTGTCTCCTGCCATCCCTCTCCAGCCTCTGACAAACAGAGGCCAGGGACACCATTTCTAGCCCCAGGCTAATAGTCTTTTATGGACCTAACTTCCATGAAATTATCTAGCTTCTCTTTAAACTCTGTTACAGTCCTAGCCTTCACAGCCTCCTCTGGCAAGGAGTTCCACAGGTTGACTACACGCTGTGTGAAGAAGAACTTTCTTTTATTAGTTTTAAACCTGCTACCCATTCATTTCATTTGGTGTCCTCTAGTTCTTCTATTATGGGAACTAATAAATAACTTTCGCTCTCCACACCACACATGATTTTGTATAACTCTATCATATCCCCTTCAGTCTCCTCTTTTCTAAACTGAAAAGTCCAAGTCGCTTTAACCTCTCTTCATATGGGACCCGTTCCAAACCCCTAATCATTTTAGTTGCCCTTTCTGAACCCTTTCCAAGGCCAAAATATCTTTTTTGAGGTGAGGAGACCACATCTGTACACAGTATTCAAGATGTGGGCGTACCATAGTTTTATACAGGGGCAGTAAGATATTCTGTGTCTTATTTTCTATCCCTTTCTTAATAATTCCTAGCATCCTATTTGCCTTTTTGACTGCCGCTGCACACTGTGTGGAAGTTTTCAGAGAACTATCCACGATAACTCCAAGATCTCTTTCCTGATTTGTCATAGCCAAATTAGCCCCCATCATACTGTACGTATAGTTGGGGTTATTTTTCCCTATGTGCATTACTTTACACTTATCCACATTAAATTTCATTTGCCATTTTGTTGCCCAATCATTCAGTTTGGTGAGATCGTTTTGGAGTCCCTCACTGTAGCCAGACAGGCCCTCCTGTCACATCCATCTTGTTTGCCCCTCTGAGGTGCCTGAAGAATACAGGGCAGAGAAGGAGCAATAAAATCAGCATAGTCTTTGAAGCCTTGACAGAGGCCCGGATATGCTGGCTCATCTGACCCTGGGTAAGCTGAAAACATAGATACGAGAGAAGGATCAAGCCAATAAGCTGACCTCGAGGCTGCGAGAACTGCCTTGGCTGGCACCTGTATTGATACGATCACACACAGTCGTCCCTGGGAGAGGAATCTCCTGCTGAGAAAAGAATGCCCAGTACTCCCAATTTAGTTATCTCTCTTACAAGTGTAAATTAAGTTCACAACTCCCTTGTAAGAACTGGTGTCACAAAGACGGACCAGCACCATTTGGCATCACAGATAAGAAAGAGAAATACGTGACCCCATGGGTATAAAAATGGGTCCAGCAGCACACTCACTTTGAGTGCCAATCCACCCTTTTCCTGCTGGTTGGGTTAGGTGCATTGCCTCCCGAGGTCCACGGGGACTCCCACTGCGTATTTCGTCTTTCCGAGGAATTGAGGGACCGATCCTGGCCTGACACACTGGAATCGAGTGATGCAGAAGGGGGTAAAAATTGTACCTGTATGTGTCCTTTTGTTTTACTGCATGCATAGAATAGAGCTCTTTAAAGATTAAGCTGTCATTTGGTACCATTATTTTCTATCTTCCTTTTCCTTTTATAACCATTTTAAGATCTGTATTTGCTAGCAGTTAAGAAGTAGAGCAATAACCATTGTAACCACATGCTTTATAAGTCTCTTTAATAAACCTGTAACTGATTAAGTTCCAACCTGACTCCTTCAGTTGCTGTAACAGAACCAAGCACAATTTAAAAGAACTCCAGCTGGTCATAAGGGACAGATACAGGCAGAGCTGGGCATTTGGATCGTGTCGCTTCCAGAGGACAGATCCGTAGGGGCACCTCTCAGCCTTCCCTAGGCTGCCCGCTGCGAAGGGATCATGTATCCTAGCAGTCAAAGTCTGAGGTGTAATAAGCTCTCCCTGTAAACTCTGGGGCGTCTGTCGGCCTGTTGGCTGCCCGCCGCGAAGGGACCCCGGTCCTAGCGGTCGAAGACACGGACGTAAAACTTTTTGGGGCGCCCGTCAGCCTCCCCTAAGGCCGCCCACTGTGACAGGACCTCGTGTCCTAACAGTTGAAGACTCGGGTGTATAACACACACACACGCGCTGCCCTGACCATCGGCTGACACTCACAGTCTGCTTCTGTCTTGACTATCCTAAACAGTTTGGTATCATCCACAAACTTTCTCTGCTTACCCCTTTCTCCAGATCATTTATGAATAAGTTGAACAGGATTGGTCCCAGGACTAACCCTTGGGGGACACCACTAGTTACCCCTCTCCATTCTGAAAATTTACCATTTATTCCTACCCTTTGTTTCCTGACTTTTAACCAGTTCTCAATCCAAGAAGGGACCTTCCTCTTATCCCATGGCCATGTAATTTACACAAGAGCCTTTGGTGAGGGACCTTGTCAAAGGCTTTCTGAAAATCTAAGTATACTATATCTACTGGATCCCCCTTGTCCGCATGTTTGTTAACCCCTTCAAAGAACTCTAAGGTACTTACCTGTGAGTTTTGGTCACCTTCCTCCATCAAATCTAGTTTAGAGTTCTCCTCGCTAGGTGAATCTCTAGGATAGCACCTTCCACTCCTTCCTCTGGTCTAGGGGCAGTGGAAATTCCTACCACTGACTGAGCAGGTCCATTGTCAGACACTTACATGTCTTAGTGCTCCTGTACATTCTATGGCACAACAGGCCTGTGCTGTGTTGTTGTGCAGCTGGCCGAGCACTGTTGCTACTGACCCACAGTCTAGTGCAGGGGTGGCCAACCTGCGGCTCGTGAAGAAAAAAATTGCAGGTCCTGATGGAACTGGAACAGAACCCAAAATCGCTCAGCTCAGCCGCTCTCACAGCCCGCACCGTTCCGCTCACGGCTCCCAGAACCAGTGTCATATCCTGCATGTGCTAGCAGTTGGTTGCTGAGCGCAGGCAGTGGCAGCTTTTCTGGATGTGGTGGCGGTGCCAGGGCCAATGGTGGCTCTGGGACCTGGGCATAAGATTAGTGGGGAGGAGAGGTGACTGGCTCTGGGGAAGGGAGGAGGAGGGAGGTTGGGGGGGAGGGTGTGCATGGTATGCCGGCTACTCAGCTCATGCACCTCAGCGCCTGATGGAAGAGGCATGACTGTAGCAGTGTTGGTGGCTCCAGGACCTGAGAATTAGGTTAGAGCAGGGGAGAGGGGATTGATATAGAGGAGGGCCAATGTCTGGATCTGGGGTTGGGATTGAGTATGGGGTGTGTGCCTGGCTCTGGGAAGGGGAGGGGATTGGGTTAGGGTATGTGTGGCTGTGGGGAAGGGGAGGGCGATTGGGTGCAGGACGGGGTGCCTGGCTTTGGGGAAGGGGAATGGGTTGAGTGTGTGTGTGTGTACCTGGCTCTGGGAAAGGGGAGGGGGATTGGGTTACGGGGTGTGTGTGCTTGGCTGTGGGGAAGGGGAGGGGAATGGGTTGGAGGGTGTGTGCCTGACTCTGGGAAGGGGAGGGGATTGGGTTAGAGCAGGAGGCTGCCTGGGGGAAGGGAGGGGAAGGGAAGAGGAACCAGTGCGCTTCCTGAGACCCTGGATCCACAGGTACTGGCCCCAGCTATCTCTCCCCTCCTCTTGGCCAGACCCCCCCCACGAGTACCCTGCCCCAGGACCCTGTCCCCTGACCCCGCCAGCACAGTTGGGGCCACATTAGTGAGGCTTGTGGGGTTTGGAGGAGTTGTTTTTTTGCATCTCACTTGTGTGGTCCCAACTGACTTTTCTATGGGTCCGTGACCCCTGACTCAAAACAGGTTCTCTGCCCTTCTCATAAATAAAGACAACGCTGAAACATTTTGTGTTTGACATCATATTTTATTTAAAAATGAATCCTGGCCAACAAGCCCCCAATTGGGGCCAAGCCTCCATCTCGCTGCAGCATCATAATGCTCTTGCACCGCTCTCCACCCCAAACCTGAGCCTATCATACCCTGGAACCCCCTGTCCTGAGCTTCTCACATCTCCAAACTCCTGCACCCTCACATCCCCAGTCTTCTGCGACAACACTCCTGCACCATCTACACACCACAAATCTGTGTCCTGAGCACATCATACTCCCAGCCTCCCTGCCCTGAGCCCCTCATGCACCCCAGCCCAAGCTCCTGCATCCTCACAGCTACAAGCCTGCAGCTTGCACACAACCCCAACCTCCCCTGACCTCAACACTTTGCAGCCTGGGGCCCCTTGAGCCAGCATCCTCTTCTCTCCTTCCTCCTGCATACACCTAATACACACATATATATATATATATATATATATAACATTTCATTCATCATCCCCGTTCTGTCTGTGTATAGTTACTAGTTACTGCAAGCAGTGGGCGAGGCGAAGAATACTGGCCAGGTTGTACAGTACAAGTGATGTCCTGCCTCCTGCAGACAGCAGACAGATGTGGGTGGAGTCTCCTGGTGGGGGCTGGCAGACCATTGGACTCCGCCGCCATAGTCTTTTAGTCCCACCAGGGAGACCCTGTCTCCTCTCGCCAGTCCCCACCTCCCCCACTCATGGGCGCAGCTGCGACCCAGCTCTAGACAGCGCCCCAACACACACATGTCCCTGTGGTGCTCAGTGATCTCCAGGTTGGACCTCCATTTTTTCCACTGAAATGACACCTTTGGCCTGTCTGCACTGAGTCAGACCTGCCCGCCTGGTCTGCATGGCCCATCTGTGCACCATCCTCAGGCTGGCACCTCTCAACCCGAGTGCACACTTCAAGTCCCAGCACCCACACTGCTCTCCCAGCACCCACACATTCCTAATTAATGTTTGCACATACAGTATTTTGTATAACAGCAACATGCTTTACATATACAAACTGTGGCAAATACCAGCCATGGGCAGCCAAAGAGACATCTCTGAGCCAGGAGCGTTTTGTAGTCTGTTATAGTTATATCAATTGAAAACGACCTTAGTAATTAGAAATGGGCTTTACTCCCAGAGCAGAGTTAGTGTGCTTGGCAATGCATTGTCACAATGTAGCGCTTAAATGTCAAATTAAAATGTTTGCAATTGAGCCTGGGACATGCAGAGGAGCTGTTTCTGGCTACATAGTAATAAATCTAAACATTTAACAATCTTAAAAATAATAATCCAATAAATATAAGTTTCTATCAAATTGATAACACTAAATCTAAACACTTTAACAAGAATAAATGAAAAATATCCTTCTTCTATGATATACGCCTTTTACTACTATTTTGTCTCCAAATTATGGGGAGTCACTTCCACTTGGGGGAATCAAATATGTTATCCCTACATACTCATGAAGAGCCAGGGCAAAGTTGTTGAGATCTCCCTCCGCCCCTGCCCCGAGGAAAAGTCGTTAACCAAAAAAAAGAGCAGCCGTGCTCTGGGACATATGTACCATCGTCTATTTTCCCCCAGAACGGCGATGGTTTTTTTTTTTCTCAACAACTTTGTCCCAGCTCTTCACTCAGTCTCCACTGCTATTGTGGGTTGGCCACTCCTGGTCACTGTCTTCTTGGACAGGTCACATGCACCCTGCTGGGTTGGCTCTCAGCACAGAGCAGGCCCAAGGCACCTCTCTCTGAGCTCAGTCTCTCTAGCTCTTTTCATTTCGAGGAGCCACCAGTTCACGTCTCCTGCAGACCATTGGTACGTCTCTGGTGGCATCATCCATTGGTCCTAAATATCACACAGCAAGGCTTTGGAAAAGGTCCCTGCACCCCCATTGCTCCAAGGGCTGTGACTCTGCAAGCGCAGGGAAAGAAGGTCAGAGATGCGAGTGGAAATCGAACCTTCTATTTGGTCGGCTTTGATTCTGCTCCTACCCCGGCCCATGCTGCAGCTATTCCATTTTTACCTAAGCAACCCAATTGGCCAGTATCTTGGAACCCTTAATTTCCTGCAAGCTTTGCACAGGGCCTCCTGAACCTCTCTGTTTCTCAGGGCGTAGATAAGTGGATTGACCAGAGGTGTCAGGACGGTGTAGGAGACAGAGAGAACTTTCTTGAAGTGGCTCAGGCGGTCGGTGGTCGGGGACATGTAGGCCATCAGGACAGTTCCATAGTAAACACTCACCACAATGAGGTGGGAGGAGCAGGTGGAAAAGGCCTTTTGCCTCCCGTGCTGGAGGGGATTCTGAGAATGGTGCAGATGATGCAGATGTAGGACGCCATGGTGAGCAGGAAGGGGACCAGTGAGAAAATCAAGCAGACTGTAAACGCCAACATGTCCATCAGCAGAGGGTCATTGCAGGAGAGTTTCACAAGGGGAATAAAGTCACAAAAGAAATGGTCAATAGTGTTGGGGCCACAGAAGGTAAACTGGGATATTGACACTGTGCTTATACTACAAGCAAGGAATCCACCTATCCATGACCCCCCGGCAAGCTGGAGGCAAGACCTGCCACTCATCCGGGCTGTGTAGTGCAGCGGGTTGCATATGGCTAGATACCGGTCGTAGGACATCACTGATAGGAGGAGGCATTCTGTGGCCACCAGAGCACCGAAGAAATAATATTGTGTGAGACACCCAGTGAAGGAAATTGTCCAGTCCCCAGCCAGAAGCCCAGCCAATAGCCGGGGCAGGAGGGTGGAGCTGTAGCAGATCTCCAAGCAGGACAAGTTGCTCAGGAAGTAGTACATGGGGGTGTGGAGGTGCCGATCGGCCACAACCAACACAACAATGAGGCTGTTCCCAGCCAGGGTCACCAGGTAGATCACGAGGAAGAGCAGGAAGAGAGGAACCTGAAGGCCAGGAAGATCGCCGAATCCCAGGAGGATGAATTCTGTGAGGGATGTTTGGTTTCCTTGTTCCTGGCTTGCCATGGGGTATGTCTGTGGGACAGAAACAGGGTCACTGTGAGCAATAACTAACATTCATTGCAATATGGCAGCTTGTCTTCATCGCCTCCCTCTGCCGGCCTGTGCACAACAGCCGAGAGGGGATAGCCATCATTTGGCCCCGGGACAGTTTCGATATCTGAGCAGAGCGCAGGTTAAAGCGACTGTGTCTCTGAGCTCCTAGGGAGCATCTTGAGAGTCGGTGCCGGGCACTCAAACCCTGTGGCGCTGGGCTTGGACAGGGAGTACAGAAACCCAGACAGATGCGACAGACACTGGGTCAGACAGTCACGCCCATCACTGACTGGTGGCTAAGGCTGAATGAGGGTGGGGCCATTCCAGTGGGGAGCTGGACCAGGAGGGAATATTTGACAGGGAGCTCCAGCAGAGAAACCAACCAAGCAAGAGGACTTGGGACCTGTAAGGGCCGGTGTGAGGGGCTTCCCTTCGCCCTGGCCCTGGTTCTGCTCCTTGAGGCAGAAAGCAGCAGGGCACAGTCTGAAGTGACTTGTGTTGGGCCCAGTGTCCAAGCAGGTAGATTCCTAAGCCCTGCGTGCCCTTGGGGTGCATCTCTGTGGGCCAATAGTGTTTCCCTCTTCCCCAACTACAGCGCTACACACAACATACCCCTTCCTGTAACACCCCCAGCCGCGCACACCAGTGGGCTCCCTCATCCCTCTGCTCTGTTCCCAGCTCCAATGCTGCAGAGACCTGCCTGGGTGCCTGGTTCTCATTCCCCTATTCCCAGTGCCCCATTCCTCTATTACCACCCCCCTTCTCACTCGCCCCTTCCCCGGCCCAGACACACCTGCCATGCACACCCCTATCAAATCCGCTAGATGTCACATTCCATTCTGGTGAGACCATGAGTCAGGGTCTGTGTCCCCCCCCCCGGTGGTCCCCTTTGGGAGAGGCAAGGAGGGAGGCAGTATGGATCAGAAGCTTAGCATTTCTCTGGTCCCCGCCAGCCTCTCTTGCCCCTCCCATCTGGCTGCTGGGCCTGGCTCCAAGATACAGACACGGACAATCGGGCAGTGCACGCTCACACATCCCTCCCCACCAGCCCCTGTCGCACTGTGAGCCCCGTCCCGGGTCTGCCTCGTGGGTCCGCAGGCCCCGCCTAATCACTTTACCCTTTGTCCCATGCAAGTCTCAGGGGGGTAGGTGCGAGTGTCTCAAAACCTAAACCCCCAAGAATCTCTCAGGCTCACAACCTCACTCATATGCTAAGGGAGGGGGGTGTTAAAACCCGCTGTGAACTAGGCAGGAAATGGCAGCTCCCTGTGCTCCTGCCCTTTCACATTTGCAGCCAGCTCTAGGGTATGGGTGCATTGGAGAGAGGCCAGCAGAGGGCAACCAAAATTATCAGGGAGCTGGAGCCTCAACCTCCTCCCAGCCCTGGCTGTGGATGGACCCTGCCCTGGGCTAGAGCAGCCACTGTCCCTGCCCCTGGCCCCCAATATCTTGCCCCCCTCGGTGGTGCAGGGGGCTGCTGTATCTCTGCTGTCATGGGTGGGATCTCCCCACAGCCCCACTGTTGGTGCTGACCTACCCCTCCCCCGCTCACTGCTCCGGCTGCATTCCTCACAAGGGTGAACAACCCAACTGGTTAAAAATGGAGAAAAAAGCCATAAACCTGAAGGTTAGTCCATGAGATTGGGGAAAAGGCCATTTCCGCCCAGCCGGCTCCCGCCAAGCTCTCCTGCCCTGGCCTGAGGCAGCAGCGAATGTCAGCTCTGCCCCATCCTGCCCCCCTCTCCATGGTCCTGCAAGGGCCGCCAGGCAGGGAAGGACACTCCCTGTGACACAGGGAGGGGAGCAGGAAGCAGGTTCCGGTGTTTGCAGGGCTGCGTTGGGCGCGGGATGTGAGTTGGGAAACTAACACAGCAGGGCACAGACTAGCCAAGCAGTTCTTGGACTGCACTGAAGACAATTGTTTTATCTCAGAAGCTAGTGGGGGGAAACTGTTCTAGGTTTGATTTTAACAAATAGAGAGGATCTGGTTGAGAATTTGAAGGCAGCTTGGGTAAAAGTGATCATAAAATCACAGAGTGTTTGGTTCTAAGGAATGGTAGAACAGAGAACAGCAAAATAGAGACAATGGATTTCAGGAAGGCAGATTTTGGTAAGCTCAGAGAGCTGGTAGGTAAGGTCCCATGGGAAGCAAGACTAATGGGAAAAGCAATTGAAGAGAGTTGGCAGTTTTTCAAAGGGACATTATTAAGGGCCTAAAAGCAAGCTATGCAGCTGTATAGGCAATATAGAAAGCATGGCAAAAGACCTGCTTTGTTTAACCAGGAGAACTTGCATGATCTAAAAATCAAAAAGAAGTCATATAAAAAGTGGAAACTATGACAAATGACAAAGGATGAATACAAGCGGTTTTCAAGTATCAAAAAGGGTGTCACAAGGAGGAGGAGAAAAATGTTCTCCTTGGCCGCTGATGATAGGGGAAGAAGCAATGGACTTAAACTGCAGCAAGGGAGATTTAGGTTGGACATTTGGAAAAACTTCTTAACTGTCAGGGTGGTTAAACACTGGAATAAGTTGCCTAGGGAGGTTGTGGAATCCCCATCACTGGAGATATTTAAGAGCAGGTTGGAAAGAGACCTATCAGGGAAGGTCTATGGTACCTGAGGGCAGGGGACTGGACTCAATGACCTTCCGAGGTTCCTTCAAGTTCTAGTGTTCTGTGTTTCTATTATTCCTGTCCCAGCTTTGCCCGGAGCTCTCTCTGGGACTCACCCGGCCCATAAGCAAGGCTCCATCAGTGCCTCAGACCAGGGCCCAGCGCCAGCGAGGGGGTGGTGCCACGGAACCATTGATTTCACACCGTTATCTGCCCAAACACCTCCAGAGATTGGTCCCCCAAGCTGGTGCCTTTCTGCCAAGCTGGGCTGGTAGCAATGCATGGGGTGGGGAAGGAGAGACATGTTTCAGAGAGCGGCCGTGCCCAGATACCAGGGTGAGGGAGCAAGGGAAATTGTGAGCTGAAAGCTCTTCACTGATCTGAAATCCTCTCCTTTAGGGTAGTGGGGCTGTGAGAGACCAGCGCCCAGTGCCCCATAAACCCCCCCACTAGTGTCCTACCAAACCCACGTTGCTTCACAACCCTGGAGCGCCAGGGAGCCGGGAGGAAATGGCTGATTTACCTCCAAGGCAGGTCGGGCAGCAACGGGATCCCGGCTCCCACCTCCGCACACAGCATCTCAGGGCCAGAGGCAGCTTCCTCGGTCCATCTGCTCTGCTCGGCACATTCCCCTGCACCCGAGCCCGACCAATGGAACGTCAGAGCCCAGAGCAGCGACTGAGGCTCCTTCTCCCTGTCCGGTGACGCGCCCCATGCCTCAGCCCTCCCCAAATTGTGGAAAATCTTCTCCGCTGCGCTGTATAGCCTGCTGCGGGCAGGTGCCACCTTCCCAGGCGCGGGTCCCACGGGGAACGTCACCGGCGAGGGAGGTTGGTATTTGGTCTATTTCTGGGTGACATCAGCAGATGCAAACTTCTAGTCCCAAAGGTGAAGTCCCGGAGAGCGGAGAAACTTTGAACCCTAAAGCAAATCCCTCTGTGACGGGCGAAGGCTGCGCTGGCTCTCAAAAAATAACACACGGATTCCAGGAACACGTTGTGTGGCTGAGTTTGTCAGAGCTGCCTTAGTGGTTTAGGCACAAAGTTCTCATCCAATTCCCTTAAGCAGGTTTGACAATCTCAGCATGATTCGCTGATCTTGCTTCTTCTGGAAACAAAACTCCTGTTGCCCTTAGAAAGGAACACCCAGGTCCCTGTCCTATCAGCATCTGTAACATTTCAGTTCAGGTGTCATTATAATGAGCATCTAAGTGATTGGGGAGCCTGGATCCCATTTTCAAAGGGGCTTCATCGCTAAGGGTGAGCAGTCTCTGCCTCGTTGAAATTCAACCGACTCCTCAGTCACTTTCGAGATTCACTGAAGTGTGTGTGAAAATGTTCCCCACAGTCTCTGATACTGAGCTGGGAAGGGACAGGAAACTTTTAGGCTACATCACCCAATTCAGCCACTAAAGGCAGATTAGAACAGGGTATAAATGGTCATTAGAGTCCGTCACCACACGTGGCGAATGGAGCCACGTTCGACACAGCAGCGCTTGAAAGGTTGGCTGGTTGCTCACTAGTGATTGTGCTGCTCTGGGGTCCCTGCACCTCACTGGAGGTCAGTGATGAACCCAGGCAGTTTCTGTCCCTGCTCTGTTCTATTGGTTCCGAGACCCTGCCCCGCCCCCAGGGACTGTGACCGGGCAGGACTTGGCAGTGACAATGTCAGTGTCCATGGGTCGCTTTGAAGTTAATTGGAATCTCGGCTGCTGAATGGACAATTGTTCCAGGCCCACGAATGCAACTAGCTGCCCCTGATCCGTAGGAAAGGGGAGTTTTTCCTGCCATGCTGCAGCACCGCACCCAAGGGGGACTTGGGGTTAGGAGCCCGCTGGAGAAGTGAGAAAAGAACGCTGCGGCCCTGGCCTGTTCTCCCAGCTCTGTGGAAGCCTCTTGTGGGGAAACTGGAGCCATCAGAAGAGTCTGCAGCTCCCTTTCTGCCACCATGGTATTGGACACTGGGCTGTAACCTGAGGAACTAACTTCCAAAAAACTTTTGCACCTGAACTAGGGTCCATCAAATGAAACTAATAGGCAGCAGGTTTAAAACAAGCAAAGAGAAGTTTTTCTTCACACAAGGTACAGTCAACCTGTGGAACTCCTTGCCAGAGGATGTTGTGAAGCTCAGGACTTTAACAGGGTTCCAAAAGGAAAAAAAGAGCTATGTAAATTCATGGAGGATGGTCCATCATTGGCTATTAGACAGAATGGGCAGGGATGGTGTCCCTAGCCTCTATTTGTCAGAGGCTGGACATGGATGACAGGGGGGAGGGATCACTTGATGATTCCCTGTTCTGTTCACTCCCTCTGTGACACCTGTCAGTGGCCACTGTTGGCAGACAGGACACTGGGCTAGATGGACCTTTGGTCTGACCCAGTCTGGCTGTTCCTATGTTTGTCTAATGATCTTTTAACCAGTACTCTCACTCTGTTCTTTTTTAGATAAATCTTTGTTCAGTTAATAGGAATTGTCTGTGCATCTATATTTGGCTAAGGGCTGAAATAATCATTGACCTGGTGGGTGATGTGCCCAGTGTTTAGGGATTGGTGGAACTTTTTATACGATGAACAAGAGTCTCGTTAATTCTCATTGTACGTGACTTGGCCATCTGGGTGGGAGTAAGGATGTTACAGACCAGTCGGAGTTCCCAGTGGGGGCTCTTGTTCATTTCAAAGGAGGAATGCGGACGTGCCTATCGACTAGTCAAGTAGTTGCTGGAAATTCCATCGACTAGTCGACTAGTAAATTAACCACAACTTAACATTCTTAGGTGGGAGCCTTAGGCTGGGTTCCTTTAAGGCCGGGCTCTCAGACCTTTTTAATGACAGAATCACGTTTTCCATTCAAACCCAAATACCCTTGCCCGTCTTCCTTCCCCCACTTCTTTGAGGCCCCGGCTGTGCTCCACCCCTTTCCCAAGGCCTCACCCTGTGAACTCCATCCCCCTTCTTCCCCAAATCTCATTCACTTTCACCAGGCTGAGGTAGGGGGTTGGGGTGCAGGCTCTGGTTTTGGGCCAAGGGGTTCAGAGTGTGGGAGGGGACACCCTGAACGTAGGGCAGTGGGGAAGGTTCTATAGTGGTGCAGGGGATAAGGCATTTGCCTGGCTTGGGTGCAGGGTGGTGGATTCAAGCCTCACCCACCCTGGGAGAGGAAGGATAGCCAGGGACAGAGCTAGCTCCTACATTTGGAAAGCAGGGTTGTGACGGCATGTTGGGGTTCTCCTGTCCCCTGCACCCCTGTAATGGCACAGACAGACTCCACCAGCCAGTAAAATAGAGGGAGTTTATTGCTTCTCCAGGATACAGCACAGCACAGATGTCATCTGGTTACAGGGCAGGCCTAGGATGCCTCAGCCTCCCTTGAGATGGGGGAGCCTGGGCCCCTAAATCCCAGCCCGTTGCCTAGGCTGCTTCCTCCATGATCCCAGCCAGAAACCTAACTAACTCACTTCCAGCCCTGCCCCATCCAGGGCTCCACTCCCTTCTTCCCATTGTTCCGCTCCCTGGGAGATAACTGGTCAGCCCCCTTTGCATAATGACTCATCCCCTGCCCTGCTGGGCCGTGCTGCAGACAGCAGCCAGTGGAGGTCACTCACAACCCAAGCCTAGCAACCAGCAAGGTACCCACACTACGTCACAAGGGTAAGGGACCCTCTGAAGAGAAGTAAGTGGGGTGGGTTCTGGAATGACCTGGGGTATCTGGCATTTCCCTGGGGAGCACAGGGTTGGGGGCTTGAGTCCCACCCCTGCAAATGCCCATCCTGGGAGTGACCAGACAGCTGACAAGGGACCCTTTGAAAGTAGGCAGGTGAATGGGGGTTCTGGGGTCTGGAGTGGCTTAGAGCATAGGGCATTTTCTTGGGGAGCACAGGGTGGTGGTGGTGGGTTCAGGTCCTGCCCACCACGGCAATGGCTGGGGAGACAACACCAGCTGCCCCAGGGATGAAGCTGGCTCCTGCATTAGGACGACAGGATAAGGGACTCCCTGTAATTATGGAGGGGTGGTGGGTTAGGGGCTAGGTCATTCACCTGGGGAGCAGAGGACTGGGTGCTTGATCTCCACCCACCCTGGGAGTGGCTGTGGACAGCTGCCCCAGGGATGGAGCAGGAGAGCCAAGACAGGCTCACTCCTGCCCTGGTCCTGCAGCACTCCTGAAAGCAGTTGGCATGTACAGCAATGGTTTGATGGGATGCCCTCATCTACAGGCACTGTTGCCACAGCTCCCTGGTGTTGATCAATGGGAGATGTAGGAGTGCTGTCTGCAGGCAAGGATGATGGCCTGTGGTGACCCCCTGCTCTGCCTCACTGAACCCACCTCACTTTGCCAGCCACAACCGAGAGCAGCAGTTACCACAGGGATAATGACTCCAGATGTGACAGGTTTGGCGTTTTAGAACTCACTGCTCAAAGAATTACATTTAAGCATAAGAGAAATGAAAGTTATGCACAGACCAGTCAAAACCCAAAACTAATCCACTTTGAAAGCAGTAAAATAGTAACCTTCCCCTGCCCTCATACGTGATGGGACAGGAGATGAGAGGGAAGGACAGTGTGTGTGTGTGTGTGTGTGTGTGTGTGTGTGTGTGTGTGTGTGTGAATGACAGACACATACACTGTGTGAGTATGGCAGAGATTTGCATTGCCAGGCTCCCTCCATCCCCTTTTCCTGAACCCACACAGAGAAGGAGGGAGAGGGACACCCTGAAATCAGCTCCCCTCCTCTTCCCCCTCCCACACCCTGCCCAGCAAGCAGTATGCTCCCAAGGGGCAGATCCAAGGCAGAGGGCAGGAGCAGCATGACAGTGAGTGGAAGAGCAACTGAAGTGCCGGCACTTGATAGATTCCTGGCCAAACTAGTCAGGATCCCCTGTCAGAGGCTCCAAGTTCTACTGGTAGATCCTGATTTATTGGTTGGTGAGCACTGCTTTAAGGGAACTGTGTTTCTGGCTTCTGGGCACCCAGCAAAGTCCTGCAGAAGCTTTTTGCTCCCTGGTTTGGACAATCTAAATATCAGATTGAACTGCCCTGTTCTTTGCCATTTGTCCCAGCAGAGCAATCACTAGAGGACACCAAATGAAATTAATGGGTAGCAGGTTTAAAACTAATAAAAGAAAGTTCTTCTTCACACAGCGTGTAGTCAGCATGTGGAACTCCTTGCCAGAGGAGGCTGTGAAGGCTAGGACTATAACAGAGTTTAAAGAGAAGCTAGATAATTTCATGGAGGTTAGGTCCATAAAGGCTATTAGCCAGGGATAAAATGAGTGTCCTTGGCCTCTGTTTGACAGAGGCTGGAGGGGATGGCAGGAGACAAAGCGGCTTGATCATTGTCTTGGTCCACCCTCTGGGGCACCTGGTGCTGGCCACTGTCGGCAGACAGGATACTGGGCTAGATGGCCCTTTGGTCTGACCCGCTACGGCCGTTCTTATGTTCTTATGTTCAGTTCTTTCAGTCTCCCCTCATAGCTCATGTTCTCTAGACCTTTCATCATTCTTCTTGCTCTTCTCTGGACCATCTCCAAATTCTCCACATCTTTCCTGAAATGTGGTTCCCAGAACTGGACACAGTACTCCAACTGAGGCCTAATCAGCACAGAGCAGAGCGGAAGAATGACTTCTTGTTTCTTGCTCACAACACTCATGTTCATGCATCCCAGAATCAAGTTTGCCATGTCACGCTGCTGGCTCATATTTGGGTTGTGGTCCATTACTTGTGGGTCATTTCCCATTCAATATGTGTGAAACTGATTGTTGCTTCTCAAGTGGAGTACCTAGAAACATTCTAAAATAGTATAAGTTGAAGCAATGCATTTCAGGGGTGAATATGATCTAAGAAGAGTTTTGGGACTTTTGTTTGTTTGTTTTTACTTTTACTTTCACAAAAGGAAATTGATTTTTGTTTCAGCCTCAAATTTTTTTTCAGTTGCAAGGTCACTGAACACCTTCATTCACACAGCTACCCTCTCACACGCTCATTTGCTACAACTCCTACAGTCTCTGTGTTTAAGAATGCAATCAATAGAAGTGCTTGCAAAATGGATAAAGAATTGGTGACTCTTGAAGAGAAATATTTCCAGTATGTTTTCAGAGCATCCTTCCAAACTTTGATTGGAAAAAAATAATGAAAAAATAAAAATGTGGGAAATTCAAAAAATCTGAATTACTCACCCAAGTTTGTTTTAAAATTACATAGTAGGATTGTCAAAGATTCCTGTGTCATTTGAGTACCTGAATCCCATGGGAGCTCTGCACCGAACTTCCTTAGGGGATTTTTTTGTTGTTTTTTTGTTTTGTTTTGTTTTTGTTTTCGAAAATTTGATCCATGCAGAAGATGACCATTTTTGTGTTCAATTTGGTCACATATCTCAAGAGGTCATAGGAGATTTCTTGAATCTGGTAATTTCCCACTGGTATTGGCAGAGCTCAGATGAAATCAACTGACCTATTTATAGAATAGATGCAAGCAAAATTTATTGCCCAGATGGGCAGAGGCAACACACTGGGTAGAGCAAGGGAGATCGAGAGTAATTCAGAGAGAGGTGTTTATTTCATTTCTGATTACAGCATCTGTACCATAGCCAGTCTGAAAAGGTGAGATCTGTATAACTATGCATACCTATTCCTACGCTTTGATGTTCCATGGCTCACAATTTCAGAGACAAGAAAGGATCAGTTTGATCTCTTAGGCTGTAATCCTGTGTAACACTGGCCAAGAACTTCACAGAAAAAACTTCTACAGCAGAACTTTCAGAAAAAAAAATCCAATCTTCATTTAAAAGTAGGCCGTTATGAAGAATCTGTCACAGTCCTTGGTAAACTGTTAATTATCTTCATTGTTAAAACGTGCACCTTATGTGCAGTGTGAATTTGTCTTGTTTCAACCTCCATTCAGTGGGGCATGTTTGAGTGTCACTGTTAGATAGAAGAGTTCATTTGCTCCTCATGTACGTACTACGGACATGCAGCGAAGTCATCCCTGAAGTGTCTCTGTGTTATGCTGAGTGGATTGAGTTCCTTGAGTCTATCGCAAGAAGGCACACGTAAGTGGCACTTTGGCTGCTGTGTTTATGGTGTCGCTCTATGAAAAAGTATAGAAGAAGAATTTAGCAAGGAATACAGAATGGTGGAGCAAAAAAACCCCAAAACAAAACAAAACAAAAAACCCCTCAGACATTGCAGTGAAGTTCAATCCAAATAGATTATTGAAGAACAGGTGGAGAAAAGACTTTGTGGGGAAAGATTTCTGATAGATAGCTGAAAACTGCTTAATCTAGTAGAAATTAGTGGCTAATTATACACATTGAAATAAGAGGTAAGGTGCATGTTTTAAAGGGTGAAAGCTGTTAACAATTGGGTTAGGGTTAGGGTTGGGATTAGGGAGGTGGTAAATATGCCGTCACATTAAGTCTTTAAATTGAGTCTCGATGTCTTTCCAGAAGATATCCTCTATTGCAAATCCAAGTTGTGGGTTGACTGGTGACATTACAATACAATCATATGGTTTATGTGATGCTGAGACCAGATTAAATCTTTGTTTGGCAACTATTTTTGGGGCGGTGAAATGAAAGGCAATCCGAGAGGGTAGCTGTAGGCACTGACATTTTACACATTGCATATTTCTGATACAATGAAAATACATCTTTTAGAATAAATCTGGGGTCATTAAAACTTCAAAATTTCTGAGTTCACATGTAGTGATTGTATTAAATAGGTTTCTTGATGTCACTGATAAATATTTTATTCTTTATATCTACCTTGGTGGGATTGTGAACATATTTTAATGTAAGGGTTTGCCAACCTTGAAATGCTGAAAAATATTATTCCGTGTAAAGCACATGAGCGGCAATGGGGACCATCTGCATTTGAAAGTGCTTTTTGTGAGATGTTCTAGGATGAGTTTTAAGGAAAATTGAGTTTGAAAAAAAGTCTCAAGGGTCCTGGTGAAAAACCAGCAGAACATGAGCTTCCAGCTTGGTGCTTGTGACGTAGTGGAGGTACCTGGCTGGTTTCTATGCTGGCTCTGTGGTAACCCCCACTGGCTGCCATCGGTACCACAGCCCAGAAGGACTGGAGATGAGGCATTATGCAAAGAGGGTGTCTCAACCTGTCTGACCAGCTACCCCCCAAGGAGAGAGACAAAGGAAGGGGAAATGCTGCCCTGGCTGGGGGCAGGGCTGGAAGAGAGTGGGTTAGTTTCTGTCTGGGATCATGGAGGAACCAGCCTAAGCCAGGGGCTGGGATTTAGGGGCCCAATCTCCCCCATCGCAAGGGGGGGCTGAGGCATCCTAGACCTGCCCTGTAACCAGATTACATCGGTGCTGTGCTGTGCTGTATCCTGGAGAAGGAATAAACTCCTCCATTCTACGGGCTGGTGGAGTCTGTTCGTGCCATTACGGGGTGCAGGAGTCAGGGGACCCCAACGCGTCGTCACACTGGTGTCAGGAGTGGATGCACTGCACCCCGTGGATGGAGCATCCAGCGCGAGTGACTAGGCGCAGTAGAAGCAAGAGCCATGGAACCAGGCGTGCTGGAAACAGAGCGAAGCGGTTCCTGAGAATCGTGCGCAGCAGCACTAGACTGGTGAGTCTGCACCGAGGGGACCAGCGGGAGATGGCCTATACCCAACTGCTGAAGGCAGAGCTGGTGAAGCTGTGCAGAGAGGGGCTTGCCTGTGCGGAGCGCAACCAAGGCCCAGCTGATTGCCCGGCTGGAAGAGAATGACCAGCCACAGGGCTGGGATCCTGTCCCCGTGGGGAACAGCCAGACCCCACTGGGAGCGTGTCAGGCTCGGAGAGGGGCGGAGTGCTGGAGGCCGCCGAAGAGACCGGACTGCCTCCCAGGGAGCACTGCAAGCCGTAGTCCACCCAGGGGGTCCAACCCTCGGAGCTGCGGCGGCTAGAAATCCAGCTGCAGATGAAGGAATTGGAAGTCCAGGACCGTAGAGAGCAGCGACAGCATGAGCTGGCCATGGCCGAGCGGAGAAGCGGCAGGGCCCCAACTGCGCCGAGTGCAGATGAGCCCCAAAGGCCCGGGTGGCCAGATGCTTGGAGAAGCTCGTGGTGGCCCAATTGAAGGACATGGGCGACATAGACGGGTTCCTCAGCTCCTTTGAGAGGGCCTGTGGACTGCAACGGGTCCCCCCAGCTGACTGGCTGCAGGAGCTCATCCCCGCACTGAACCAGGAGGCCACCGGGGTGCTCAATCAGCTGGAGGACCTACAGCCAGGGGATTACAACCGAGTCAAGGAGGCCCTGCTGCACAAGTTTGGGCTGACCCCCGAGATGTACAGGAAGAAGTTCCGGGGCGTGCAGAGGGAGCCACGGGAGACCTATGTGGATCTGGCCTCCCGCCTGGCGCAATACTGCCGCAAGTGGGTGTCTGGAGTTGGAGCCCAGACGCAGAGGAACTGCTCAAGCTGATTATGATGGAGCAGTTCTATAAAGCGTGCACACCCAGCCTGAGGCTGTGGCTCAAAGACCGAAGTCCGGAGAACCCCAGGAAGCGGGAGGCTGGCGGATGAGTTCACAGAGAGCCGGTCCAGGTGTGAACGGAATCCCGGAGGGAAAGGGAATCGCGCAGAGACCGGTTCTCGGCTGAGCGGCGGAGAGAGGCACCTCCGAGGCGAGCCCCAGGGACCAGGACCACTCATCGGTGCCCCAGCCAGGGCCCGGGCGGAGCCGACCCAAAAGGGCCCGCAGAACCTAACTTGCCATCGCTGTGGGCAACGAGGCCACAAGAGGGCTCAGTGCACCAGGCACAAGAACAGGTCCCATGACCTGGGACTTTCCAGGGTTAACTGGCTGGGGCTGGAGGAAGGGCAGGCTGCCCCAGAGGCAGGGGCTGGCAGGCAAACCTCAGCTCAGAGTGGGGAAGGATGCTCAGTGCACCTCCTGGGAGGTCTAACCTCTGGAGGAGGATTCCTCCGTGTACCGGGTGGGGCAGGGCGACCTCTGCGGAGCGACTGCCTCGCACTCCTGGAGGTGGATGGTAGGAAGGTGACAGGTTTCTGGGACACGGGGGCGGAGGTGACGCTGGCCCGACCCAACGTAGTGGCCCCAGACCGTATGCTGCCCAACACTCAGCTGACCCTGAGGGGCATAGACGGCACCCCATTTAAGGTACCAGTAGCCAGGGTGCATCTGAAATGGGAGGCCAAGGAGGGCCCCAAGGAAGTGGGGTGCACCCGCACTTGCCCACCGAGGTGCTGATGGGGAGCGACCTAGAGGAGTGGCCAGACGGACCCCACAGGACCCTGGTCACCACCGTAGCCAGAGCCAGCGAGGGGCTGGCAGCCCGAACTCGAGGAGGTTCCCAACCGGGGGCCCAGGGCCCTGTCCCAGCAGACATGGAGTCGGACCTAGGCCGTGGGGAAACACGCCTGTCCCAGCCCCAGCCTGAATTCCAGGCGGAGGTGCGGGCGGATCCCTCCTTGCAGGCCCTGAGGACCGGGCCGACCTGGGCGCAGCTCAGCCCCTAGGGGAGATTGCCAGGAGAAGTTCCAGTGGGAGAGGGATTTCTGTACCGGGAATGGCTTCCCCCCGGGAAGGTAGGAGAGTGGGGGCTCCAGCGGCAGCTGGTGGTCCCGCAAAGGTATCGCCGCAAGCTGCTATACCTGGCCCATGACATCCCGTTCTCGGGACACCAGGGGATCCGGCGCACGCGGCTGAGGCTGCTCCAAAACTTCTACTGGCCGGGGATATTTGCGGCCGTGCAGAGGTACTGCCGGTCCTGCGACTCCTGCCAACGGGTGGGAAGGCCCAAGATAGGAAGAAAGCTGCGTTGAGGCCCCTACCCATCATAGAGGAGCCTTTCCAGAAGGTGGCGATATTGTGGGGCCCTTCAACAGAGCAACCCGGACGGGGAAGAAGTACATCCTGGTGGTGGTGGACTTTGCCACCCGCTACCCCGAGGCCGTGGCCCTACCCTCTATTGAGGCAGACACGGTGGCAGACGCACTGCTGACCATTTTCAGCAGGGTGGGGTTCCCCCAGGAGGTTCTCACGGACCAGGGATCCAACTTCATGTCGGCCCTGCTCCGGTGCTTGTGGGAGAAGTGGGGTCCAGCACACCTGGGCCTCGGCGTATCACCCCAGACCAACGGGTTGGTGGAGAGGTTCAATGGGACTCTGAAGCAGATGCTAAGGACCTTTATGCACAAACACCCGCAGGACTGGGACAAGTACCTACACCACCTGCTGTTTGCATACAGGAGGTGCCCCAGGAGTCCACGGGTTCTCACCGTCGAGCTGTTATATGGGAGGCGAGTGAGGGGCCCCTGGACTTACTGAGAGACGAGTGGGAGGGAAGGTCTCCCGGAGGGGGAGCCGGTTGTGGACTACGTCCTGACGTTCCGGGAAAGACTTTCCGAGCTCATGGGCCTGGCCAGAGAGAACCTGAGCAGGGCCCAGAGGAAGCAGAAGGTCTGGTACGACCGCAATGCACGGGCCCGGGCCTATGCTACCGGGGACCAGGTGATGGTTCTAATTCCCGTGCGGAAGAACAAGCTGCAAGCCGCCTGGGACGGCCCCTTCAAAGTTGTTAAGCAGCTGAACGAGGTGAACTACGTGGTGCAGCTGACGGGCCGGACACGCGGCCAGCGGGTGTATCACGTTAACATGATGAAGCCGTACTGGGACAGGGAGAACTTGGTGCTGGCCGTGTGCAGGCCCTGGGAGGAGCAGGGGGAGGATCCCCTGGTGGGCCTGTTCCCGGGAACCGGAGAGGACTCTTCGCTGGAGTCAATTTCTCTTTCGGACCAGCTCACCCCGGCCCAGCAGGCCGAGATCCAAGAGGTGCTGCGCTCCCGCCAGCAGCTGTTCTCCGACAAGCCTGGTCTCACCAACCTGGCTGTCCACCGGGTGGAGACGGGCACTCACCCCCCGGTGCGCTGCTCCCCGTTCAGGGTCACGGGGAAAACAGCCCAGGACCTGGAGAGAGAGGTCGAGGCCATGTTGGCCCTGGGGGTGATCCAGCCGTCCTCCAGCCCCTGGGCCTCTCCGGTTGTGCTGGTTCCCAAGAAGGACGGGTCGATCCGGTTCTGTGGACTACCGAAGCTCAACGCCATCTCGGTGTCTGACGCCCACCCGATGCCAAGGCCCGACGAGCTCCTGGACAAGCTGGGGAGCTCGTTACCTCACCACCCTGGACCTCACCAAGGGCTACTGGCAGGTGCCGCTAGACCAGGAGGCCAGACTGAAATCGGCTTTCATCACCCGCTGGGGCTCTATGAGTTCCTGGTCCTGCCCTTCGGCCTCAAAGGGGCGCGGCCACCTTCCAGCGTCTGGTGGACCAGCTGCTGAGGGGAATGGAGAACTATGCCCTAGCATACATAGATGATATCTGTATCTTCAGCCAGTCCTGGGAGGACCACGTGGCCCAGGTCAGCCAGGTACTGGATCGGCTGAAGGAGGCTGGGCTGACCGTAAAGGCTGGGAAGTGCAAGGTTGGAATGGCCGAAGTGTCCTACCTGGGCCATAAGGTGGAGCGGCTGCTTGAAGCCAGAGCCGGCCAAAGTGGGGGCCATCAGAGACTGGCCTGTACCCCAGACCAAGAAGCAGGTCCAGGCTTTCATTGGGATGGCGGGGTACTACCGGAGGTTTGTGCCCAACTTCAGCTCCATCGCTGCCCCAATCACAGAGCTGTGCAGGAAGGGGAGGCCAGACAGGGTGGTCTGGACAGAGCAGTGCCAGAGGGCTCTCTGTGCACTGAAGGAAGCCCTGGTCAGGGCCCCAGTGTTGGTAAACCCGGACTTTGACAAGCCCTTTATCGTGTTTACTGACGCCGGACACCGGGCTGGGGCGGTGCTGATGCAGGCGGACGAGAAGGGGGAACGTCACCCCATCGTGTACCTGAGCAGGAAACTGCTGCCCCGGGAGCGGAGCTACGCGACCGTAGAGAGGGAATGCCTAGCGATGGTGTGGGCCCTGCAAAAGCTGCAGCCGTACCTGTTTGGCCGGCCGTTTCACGGTGTACACCGACCACTGCCCCCTGACCTGGCTGCACCAGATGAAGGGGGCCAACGCCAAGCTGCTGAGGTGGAGCCTGCTCCTGCAGGACTACGACATGGAAGTGATCCACGTCAAGGGGAGCGCCAACATCATCGCCGACGCACTATCCCGTAGCGAGGGGCCCGAACTTCCCTAGGTCACGAGCGGAGTGACCCTGCTCAGTTCGCTCTCGGAGGGGGGAGAACTGTGACGTAGTGGAGGTACCTGGCTGGTTTCTATGCTGGCTCTGTGGTAACCCCCACTGGCTGCCATCGGTACCACAGCCCAGAAGGACTGGAGATGAGGCATTATGCAAAGAGGGTGTCTCAACCTGTCTGACCAGCTACCCCCCAAGGAGAGAGACAAAGGAAGGGGAAATGCTGCCTGGCTGGGGCAGGGCTGGAAGAGAGTGGGTTAGTTTCTGTCTGGGATCATGGAGGAACCAGCCTAAGCCAGGGGCTGGGATTTAGGGGCCCAATCTCCCATCGCAAGGGGGCTGAGGCATCCTAGACCTGCCCTGTAACCAGATTACATCGGTGCTGTGCTGTGCTGTATCCTGGAGAAGGAATAAACTCCCTCCATTCTACGGGCTGGTGGAGTCTGTTCGTGCCATTACGCGGGGGTGCAGGAGTCAGGGGACCCCAACGCGTCGTCACAGTGCTGCCATAACGCCAACAGGCAGAATTGAACCTGGGCATGAGGCTCTACTGCAGAGGTTCTGAACGGGGGGTCCATGGACCCCCAAGTGGTATATGAAGCCTTGTCAGGGGGTACGTGATGTTCAAGTATGTTCAAGTATAGGTATTTAATTGAATTTAATTATAAAAAAATGTTATTACCAAGAGGGGTACGTGATGTATTTAGCTGACACCAAGGGGTATGCGGACCAGAAAAGGTTCAGAACGGTTGCTCTACTGCTTGAGCAAAACAACAGCTGGCTGCCTGCTGAGGCTGTAGAGCGAACTCATTCTCTCTCGCCCACTTGTGGTGGATTTTCCTTCTCTGGTGAGGTTTAAATCAAGGGTGGATGTTTTTCTGTGGCAGAGGTGGGCAAATACTGGCCTGTGGCTGGGTTTGGTCTCAGAGTGTTAACCCCTGGCAGGCCCCGGCCCCACCATATTTACCCGAACCTCCTCAGGTATGAGGAACACAGCATCGATTGGCCACTGAGAGGTGGGATCACCAGTACCAGGGGAGGTGCAGGTAAATATGGTGGCGGCAGAAGCCCAGTCGGGGCTAACCCTGGTGAAACGGCCCGGTTTTAGTGCCCATCCTTGCAGGAGATGATCATTCATGATTTCACAAACCATCCATAGCTCCACAATTCCGATGCTTTTCTTCTCCCCGCATTTGAAACTGTTTCCTAGCCCCTCATGTTTTATTACCCTCCCGGCACCTTTTCCATACTTAATATAGATTTTTTGGGGATAGGACAACCACTCCTGCTTGCAATATTCAAGGTGGAGCCTTACCGTGGATTTATACCGTGGCATCATGGTATTCACGGCCTTGTTACTGATCCTTTTGTCCTGTAGTGTGATTTATTTTAGATCCAAGGGAAACCAGGGCAGTCCAGAGAGTCTTAACCACTTTCTTATTTATTGCAAGCTTTAAGCAGTTAATGCAGTTGTTTAAGTTTTACAGCCTTAAAACCAATAACTATACACTTTAAACCTTAAATACTATAAATTTTAAAGCAATTAATACAGTGCAAAGCAATGCAAAAGCAAGTAATAGAATATTATTATAATACAATAATTAGGCCTAGTTCACTTACACTTCATCCATATGCTACCTACAGTACCAGGCAGGAGGTCGTGGTTCCTTTGAATGCCAGGCACTGGGGTTGCCGCTGTGAAGGGGTCCATTATTTCTAGTTACATCAAAAGCAAGACTTGTGGGTCAATCCTGCTTATTCGCTCCCATCAATTCTTCTTATTAAACACAATTTATGGCAATGCAAGACTTGGTGGTTCTAGTAATATCTACCAATCAACTTCATATTGTGTAGGATACCTATTATGACAATATTTAGGATACATTTTGCTGTGCCAAAATATTGCAAAAGTGCTTAATTAATAGTTTTTCAGCTGTCTCTGGAATTTTTATAAAAATGGGATGCACTAGTACCAGGTTGTTTCTGGTCCAATTGCCCTGGTCTCGCTGTCCTGTACAAGCTTATGCATTATTGGGCAGAACTCCTGACTCTCCTTTTGGCCTTGTTTGCATGTGTCTGTGCATGCACCAGACTTGAGTCAGACCTAGGCTCTGCTTTGTTAGAGACCCATACTTTGGACAAGGACTGGACGAGGCCTGGCACTGGAGACATTGTTGTTCTGGTCAGGAAGGGCCGTCCAGGCTCCCTGCATGTGCCCTGCTGATTTCTATCTAAAGGAGAAGCCAGGCCAAAGGGAAGCTCTCACCCCAGCCCCTATAAGTCCCAGGCCTGTTTGCTTGGTTTGTTTCTCTGCTGGAGCTCCCTGTCAAATATTCCTCCTAGCCCATCTCCCCAGTGGAACGACCCCTCCTAGTTCGACTTTTAGCCACCAGGCAGTGATGGGAGTGACTGTCTGAACCAGGGTCTGTCACATCTCTGGATGTCTGTACCCCCTGTCTGAGCCCAGTGCCACAGGCTGCCATATTGCAATGAATGTTAATTATTGCTCACAGTGACCCTGTTTCTGTCCCACAGACACACCCCATGGCAAGGCAGGAACAAGGAAACCAAACGTCTGTCACAGAATTCATCCTCCTGGGATTTGGGGATCTTCCTGGCCTGCAGGTTCCTCTCTTCCTGCTCTTCCTCGTGATCTACCTGGTGACCATGGCTGGGAACATCCTCATCATGGTGTTGGTTGTGGCCGATCGACACTTCCACACCCCCATGTACTTCTTCCTGGGCAACTTGTCCTGCTTGGAGATCTGCTACAGTTCCACCCTCCTGCCCCAGCTGCTGGCTGGGCTCCTGGCTGAGGACAGGAGAATTTCCTTCACAGGGTGTCTAACACAATATTACTTCTTCGGTGCTCTGGGAGCCTCAGAATGCCTCCTCCTATTGGGGATGTCCTACGACCGGTTGTGACGACGCGTTGGGGTCCCCTGACTCCTGCACCCCCGTAATGGCACGAACAGACTCCACCAGCCCGTAGAATGGAGGGAGTTTATTCCTTCTCCAGGATACAGCACAGCACAGCACAGCACCGATGTAATCTGGTTACAGGGCAGGTCTAGGATGCCTCAGCCCCTTGAGATGGGGGACTGGGCCCCTAAATCCCAGCCCTGGCTTAGGCTGGTCCCTCCATGATCCCAGACAGAAACTAACCTCACTCTTCCAGCCCTGCCCCAGCCAGGCAGCATTCCCCTTCCTTTGTCTCTCTCCTGGGGTAGCTGGTCAGACAGGTTGAGAGACCCTCTTTGCATAATGACTCATCCTTCTGGGCTGTGGTACCGATGGCAGCCATTGGGGATTACCACAGAGCCAGCATAGGAACTAGCCAGATACCCCCACTACGTCACACCGGTATCTAGCCATATGCAACCCACTGCACTACACAGCCCAGATGAGTGGCAGGTCTTGCCTCCAGCTTGCTGGGGGGTCGTGGATAGGTGGCTTGCTTGCTTGTAGTATAACAGCATTGCCAATGTCCCAGTTAACCTTCTGTGGCCCCAACGGTATTGACCATTTCTTTTGTGACTTTATTCCCCTTGTAAAACTCTCCTGCAATGATCCTCTGCTGATGGACATGTTGGCATTCACAGTCGCCTTGATTTTCTTACTAGTCCCCTTCGTGCTCACCTTGGTGTCCTACATCTGCATTCTCAGGACCATCCTCAGAATCCGCTCTACCATTGGGAGGCAAAAGGCCTTTTCCACCTGCTCCTCCCACCTCATCGTGGTGAGTGTTTACTATGGAGCTCTCCTGATTGCCTACATGTTCCCAACCACCGACCTCCTGAGCGACTTCAAGAAAGTTCTCTCAGTCTCCTACACTGTCCTGACACCTCTGGTCAATCCACTCATCTACGCCCTGAGAAACAGAGAGGTCCAGGAGGCCGTGTGCAAAGCTTGCAGAGAATTAAGAACATAAGAACATCCACACTGGGTCAGACCAAATGTCCATCTAGCCCAGTATCCTGTCTGCCAACAGTGGTCAATACCAGATGCCCCAGAGGGAGGGTACACAGGAGGTAATTCTCACTGATCCCTCTCCTCTCACCCATTTCCAGAGAAACAGAGACTAGGGACACCATTCCTACCCATTCTGGCAAATGGCCATCCATGGACCTAACCTCCATGAATATATCTAGCTCTTTTTTGAACCCTATTAAAGTTCTAGCCTTCACCACATCCTCTAGCAAGGAGTTCCAGAGGTTGACTGTGTGCTGAATAAAGAAAAACTTCCTTTTCTTTGTTTTAATCCTGCTGACTATTAATTTCATTTGGTGACCCCTAATTCTTATATTTTGGGAATAAGTAAATAACTTTTCCTTATTCGCTTTTTCCACACCAGTCATGATTTTATAGACCTCTAGAATAACCCCCCTTAGTCTCCTCTTTTCTAAGCTGAAAAGTCCAAGTCTTTAATCTCTCTCATATGGGACCTGTTCCAAACCCTCCTCATTTGTGTTGCCCTTTTCTTTACTTTTTCTAATGCAAATATATCTTTTCTGAGATGAGGCGACCACATCTGTGCGCAGTATTCAGTTAAGGGTTCCAAGATACAGGCCCATTGAGTTGCTTAGGTGAAAATGGAATAGCTGCAGCATGGGTGGGGGTAGGGCCAGAATCAAAGCCTACCAAATAGAAGGTTCTATTTCCACTCGCCTCTGTGAGTTTCTTGCCCTGCGCTTGCAGAGTCACAGCCCTGGGAGCAACGGGGCTGCAGGGACCTTTTCCAAACCCTTGCTCCATTATATTTATGGCCAATGGCCAATGCCCCCGGGGGCGTATCAACAGGCTGCAGCAGGGGGCATGAGCTGGTGGATACTCGAAATGAAAAGAGCTGGGGAAACTGAGCTCAGAGAGAGGTGCAGGGGTCAGTCGAGTGCTCTGTGCCTTGGGCCGGCTCTGCACCGAGAACCAACCAAGCAGGCTGCCCGTGACCGGCCCAAAAAGACGCTAGGCTGCGGGTCAGTAGCAGGAGCACTCGGCCGGCTGCACGAGAACACAGCACAGGCGTGGTGCCCGGCCTGGAATCCGATGGATGGCCCCCAGGAGAAAGGGAATTGCTGGCCAGTCCTGGCCCCACAGGCTGGGAATGGGAGTGTTGGTGGGCACAGCCAGGATTAATTGGGCACCTGGCGTACAGGATCCGTTAAAGCCACCTGCAAAAATGGGCCCGGGCCCTCGGATTAAGGGGATCTACCCATCCTCTGCTGGAAGTGAGAAGGACAGAGAGTCCAGCCCTTTGGTCACAGGGTCAAGCAGGCAGTGGGGGAAAAATGCAAAACAGGCTTAAAAACTCTAGTTCGCGTAACTGGAAGCGGGGTTCGAATCCCCTCTTCAGTGAGTGTTTAGGGTCTTCTCTCCTGCTTCCCACAGAGCTGCCCTCAGTGGCCGCCCCCTCCAGCAGTGCTGCTTCCTCGCTCAAATCCCTTCACACCGCATCCTTGGAAACGGAGAAATCTCCACAGAGGCTCCTCCTCGCTTGCTCCCACCTCTGGGACCATCAATTCTCGTTCCTGTAGCAAACGTCTCTGAGATGGCTCCTGTCTCACCTGGCTGTTGTGATGCTCTCCCTGTGAGGTCACTGACTCCCGAACTGCCTTCAGCCAATGAGCTGAGGAGCTGGAAAAGGCCCTTGAGACGTCACTGTCACAGCCCCGCTGCCTTGCAGGGCTCCTGTCCTACCGCTGGCCACCCCCCATCGCATGTTTGAGCTGCTCCCCCGTGTGACTCCCGACTCAGAGGAGATTCCAAACGGACACGTGCAGGGAGGGGGTAGAGATTGCCGTTCCAATGTGAGGTTATTTCGCCCAGAAATTCCCTGGGTGCATCCCTGCCCCTCCTGCAAATGACCCAGCTCTGACTTCCAGAGAGAGAAAGCGGGTCCATTTCTCCCAGTGACTCTGCCCCTGCAATCGCAGCCCAGGGAACACTGGATAATCCGTCACACTCCAGGAGCGCAGGGCGCTGCACTAAGGGATCCCTCCGGGTTTCTTCCACTCCTTCGAATCTGCCGCAGCGTCCATGAGGCAGAATCTAATCCCTCCGACTCCCCTAAGATAAAGCGGTTTGTCCCTCCTCTGCAGCGAAACCAGCCTCTACCTCCTGCAGCTGCGCACTCCCTCGAACTGCCCTCCGAGGGGGAGTTTCTGTCTCTAGGCACCAACTGGGCATTGTCTGTGTCTATGGCAGGTGCCCGGCTCATTTTGGAGCAGCCCGCGAGCCGAGAAAGAGACACCCCGGTAACAAGGGGCTTCCCATTCAGATGAGGCGTTAGGACACTCCCGTCCACCAGACAGCGCTCCCCGCACAGGGTCCCTCCCCCTGCGAGTGTATCCCCTACAACAGGAAACCCCACCTGCAAATCCCTGACCACAGGCGGCTCCTGGGTCCTAGTGAAGGGCCCGGTTGTCTGCTCCTTCCGAACTGCCTCTCACAGCCCGCTCCTGCCATTCCTTGTCCGCTGAGCTGAGCGCCCGGCCTCTCTGGGGTGTAATGGGGACATCTCCATGAACTGAGCGCTCCCTCCCAACCCCGCCGTGAGGGGAAGGGAGTTAACGCGACAGCAGCCTGTGTGGGAAACACCGACAGTCACCTGGGGCCCTGTGCTGTGAGTTCGCAGATTTTTAACGTGTCAACAGGAGGAAAAGGACTTGTACATCCGTGTGCAGGAGGGGGAGAAAACACCGTCAGCCTCGCAGAATCGGTCATTTCATCTCAAAGAATCAAGAATTTTAATGTTGTTTAAATGTACTCAGACCCCCTACTCCTAGCCTGTTTCTGAACCCCAGTTTCCTCCCAGATCCTGCACCCCATTCCTATCCTACTTGCTGGCAGCCCTGTCTGTGCACTTTACACCTCATTTTTGTCTCTACCCTAGAGCTTAAGGGGGAGTTCCATAAAATCCACTAATTCCAGAACCCCAGAAATGTAAATCTGGTTAATGGGAAGCCCTGAATTTCAGTCCCACCTGTCCCTTCCCATTGCCTGTGGTGCTGGAGCACCAGAGGAGTGAGGTGTATCAGTTGAGGCCACATCAGTGAGCTTTGGGGGGGTTTTGGAGGAGTGTTTTTGGTTTTTGTTTTGGGGTTTTTTTCTTCTCACTTGTGGGGTCCCCAAATGACTTTTTTGTGGATCAGTGACCCCCGACCCAAAAAGGGATCCCAACCCCTGCTATAAATATGGAAAACATTAAAACCTTTAGTGTTGGACGTAATATTTTACTTCATTTAAAATGAAGTTTGATAAACTAACATGGTCTCTCAAGAGAGACGTGAGTTCAAATCCAACCCCTGGCACACCCTTTGTTTTCTATTTGCACAAGTGACCTATTTCCATGGCTCCTCTGACATTGTAAGAGCACTTGCTTAAGATTTATCTCAGACTAGTGGCAAGAAAAGTTGGAGGAAATTCAAAAACTTTCAGACACTGCCCAGTCGGGGCAGGTAAATTCCGGCTCATTCCCCAGGAGGAAGTTGGCCTTGCTTGGGATTTGGCAGGTTCAGGGGAGGGAGAAGGGAGCAGCGCAGCTTCTGGAATGTGAGGCTCTTAGTCTCGGGGTTTGGGCTTGATCCCTGCCTGATTCGGTTTAGTCGCTTCCTGAGGCACATAATTAAAACTGGAGCAGTCAGGCTGGGAGGCAGCTAAAGCCAAGAGCCCCATTCCATTGTGTCAGTATCCTGCAGGGGGTCGCAAATCTAATCTCTGTTTCCGTCCTAAAAATACTATCGGCTCCAGTGACTTTTTCCTGCAATAATGGTATTCTCCTGCCAGCCACAGACTGGGGGCTGCTGGCTACGGTGACACCAGCTGACCAGCAGGGGGTGGCGCAGCAACTGAACATAGGGAACAATTCTCCCAATTCTTTAAAAAAAGAGTCAGGACATCTTCAGGGGGCTTAACTACAGGACTCTCCCGTTCAAAACGGGACGGATGGTCACCCTATTTACAGGAAATGTATTATCGTGGGGGGAATAGGGGATAAATTCAGGTGAATGGGGCAAGCAGTGCAGCCAGTAGAACAGGAAGCAGCCTGTGTGTGATAGAGGGGTCAGGGTGCAGCGGTGAGACAAAGGTTTGTGTCACCCCTCCCCATGGGCACCCTAAAGAAGGGTCCCTAAGGGGTGGGGGTGTGATGTAGTGGGGGGTACCTTGCTGGTTGCTATGCTGGGCAGTGGGTTGTGAGTGACCTCCACTGGCTGCTGTCTGCAGCAGGGCCCAGCAGGGCAGGGGATGAGTCATTATGCAAGGGGGCTTCGAACCTCGTCAGACAGGTATTTCCCATGGAGCAGAACAATGGGAAGAAGGGGAGTGGAGCCCTGGCTGGCTGAGGCAGGGCTGGAAGTGAGTGAGTTAGTTTCTGTCTGGGATCATGGTGGAGACAGCCTAGGGAAAGGGGCTGGAATTTAGGGGCCCAGTCTCCCCCATCTCAAGGGGGGGCTGAGGCATCCTAGGCCCCGTTCCTGTAACCAGATGACATGTGTGCTGTGCTGTATCCTGGAGAAGCAATAAACTCCCTCTATTCTACTGGCTGGAGGAGTCTGTCCGTGCCATTACGGGGGTGCAGGAGACGGGAAAACCGCAACGCGCCGTCACAGGGGGTTGTTATCCCTTTCAGTCTGCGGTGCTGACGCCCCAAATCATGACACCTGCTGCGGGGCTGAAATGTTGATCCCTGGTAGCCCCTTCCATGCTGAATTGCCAGCACCCCCCAGGCTGAAGCCCCGAACCCGGTGCAACCCCCTGAATTTCCAGCACCTCTCCAGGCTGTAGCCGTAATCCGCAGTGCCCGCTGAAGTCCCAGCACCCCACACCGCAGACTGAAGCCCTCATCTGTGGTGCCCCCCCTGAACCCCCAGCACACACACATGCGGCCCAAGCTAGGAGTGGCAGGGCTGAGTCCTGCATGCCCAGTTCTTCTGTAGGGGAGAAGCCTCCAGAGCCCATGGGCAGAGTTGCGGGGCTCTCTAGCAAGTACAGCGCAGTCCCCGGGAGAGCCTCACAGCTCTTTGGCTCCTTGCCCCCGGCCAGGTCAGAGACAGAAGCACAAGCCATGGGAATCACTCCCCGTACCTAGTAAAATCTCCTGTAGGAAAAGTGCCGCGTATTTATCAGCAGGTGGCGCTTTTGCTGCAAAGGGACGGACTAGCCCAGGGAAGAACCCCCTGCCCGTTCATAGATCGATGCTCTCCCAAAAGGGCTTTCGGAGCTAGGCCACTGGCTCCCATATCACGTGGAAAGTGCCAGTCTCTCAATCAGCGTGTGAGGAAACACAGTCACTGCCGGCTTCATTCCTTCCAGGGGTCCAACAGTGTCAGGAGCATCCCTATGCCCAGCGCTGAACAGACACCCAGGCCGGATCAGTCTGACTCCTGTACTCGCAGAACCATGCAACTCAAGCCCATCCCCGGAAGGCGCAGGGCGGGGCTCTTATGAACAACGAGGTATGCAAATGAGGGAGTCAGCATCCTGTTTAAATCTGTCCCTCCCTGTGCCCAGGCTTCACCCGCAGGTACAACCCACAGCCCCCTGTGTCTGGGCAGTGAGCAGCCAATCCTGCACTGAGCCATAATCCGTCCCCAGAGAACTTTCCCCGCCAGCGACAGGGAACATGAAATTTTTGATCCTACTATGTTCCGCTGTAACGGTGTGGAAAGGTATTTTCTTCTTCTGAATAACGGGAGGAGAAAATTAAGTTCCTCTGGAGTAGAGACCAATATTTATAACCTGCCTGTGTTCCCAGGTGCCCGATCCCAGGTGCAGCTGGTGGAGTCCGGAGGGGATGTGAAGAAGATTGGAGACTCTCTGCGCCTCTCCTGCAAAGCCTCCGGCTTCACCTTCAGCAGCCCCTGGATGGTCTGGGTCCGGCAGGCTCCCGGCAAGGGGCTGGAGTGGGTCGCTTATATCAGTGGCAAGGGGGATGAAATAGAGTACCTTAATGCCGTGAAAGGCCGATTCACCATCTCCAGGGACAATCCCAACAACCTGCTGCACCTGCAAATGACCGGCCTGAAGCCCGAGGACACCGCCCGCTATTACTGTGCGAGAGACACAGCGACACGAAATCTATTGATGGTCCTGCAAAAACCCAAGCTGCAGAACCCGCGGCCGCCCCGCGGGGGCAGCAGAGACACAAACAACCGGGCGCTGGGCACAGAGCGGAGAACAAGTTTCTGTGGATGAAATACAAACTCATTGGGGATTTTAACCTTTCGTTGCCTGCAACGCCCCTGCTAACGTCACGAGGTCCCGCTGGGCCTGAAGAGCAGACATCGCTGGCTGCTTCATCCAGTCCACTTGAGGGGGGAGCCCTGTTTCCGCGGCCCGGCTCGCCTTGCAGATCGGGCACTTTCACTGATATAAATCGTGGTTAGTGGGACTCGTCCCCACGTGGCGCCTTCACTCCCCTCCTCCCCCACGACGGACCCGGGCCCAGCATCTTTTCGGAGGGGGCTCCATGGCTTAGCTGGTTAAAAAACGTGCCCTGTGTGACGTAGTGGGGGGTACCTTGCTGGTTGCTATGCTGGGCAGTGGGCTGTGGGTGACCTCCGCTGGCTGCTGGCTGTAGCCCGGCCCAGCAGGGCAGGGGATGAGTCATTATGCAAGGGGGCTCCGAAGCTGTCTGACCAGTTACCTCCCAGGGAGCGGAACAATGGGAAGAAGGCAGAGTGGAGCCCTGGCTGGGGGGGCAGGGCTGGAAGTTAGTTAGTTAGTTTTCTATCTGGGAAGCAGGGGAGAAGGAGCTAGGGAGGGGGCTGGGGTTTGTAGGGCCCAGCCAGCCCCCATCTCAAGGGGGCACTGAGGCCTCCTAGCCCCAGTTCCTGTAACCAGATTACATCTGTGCTGTGCTGTATCCTGGAGAAGCAATAAACTCCCTCTATTCTACTGGCTGGTGGAGTCTGTTCATGTCACTACAGGGGTGCAGGAGGCGGGGGACCCCGACGTGCCATCACACTGGTGTCAGAAGTGGGATGCCCTGCACCCCGTGGATGGAGCTTCCAGCGGCGAGTGACAAGGCACAATAGAAACAAGAGCCATGGAGCCAGGCATGCTGGAGACAGAGCGAGCGGTTCCTGGGAATCGTGGGGCAGCAGCACTAGACTGGTGAGTCTGCACCAGGGGACCAGCAGGGGAGATGGCCTCGCCCGACTCCTGAAGGCAGAGCTGGTGAAGCTGTGCAGAGAGAGGGGCTTGCCTGTGCAGAATGCAGCAAGGCCCAGCTGATTGCCCAGCTGGAGGAGAATGACCAGTCACGGGGCCAGGATCTTGTCCCCGTGGGGAGCAGCCAGACCCCACCTGGGAGCATGTCAGGCTCTGAGAGGGGGTGGAGCACTGGAGCCCGCAGGAGAGATGGGACAGCTTCCCCGGGAAGCCCAGAAAACAGTAGCCCATCTAGGACAGGAGCCAGCCCAGCAGAGCTCCGGCGGCTGGAGATCCAGCTGCAGATGAAGGAATTGGAAATCCAGGACCGTAGAGAGCAGCGACAGCATGAGCTGGCCATGGCAGAGCGGAGAAGCAGTAGGGCCCCGGCTGTGCAGAGTGCGGACGGGCCCCAAGGGCCCAGGGCTGCCAGATGCTTGGAGAAGCTCTTTGTGGCCCAACTGAAGGATGTGGGTGACATAGACGGGTTCCTCAGCTCCTTTGAGAGGGCCTGTGGACTGCAATGTGTCCCCCCAGCTGACTGGCTGCAGGAGCTCATCCCCGCACTGAACCAGGAGGCTGCCGGGGTGCTCAATCAGCTGGAGGACCTACAGCCAGGGGATTACAACCGAGTCAAGGAGGCCCTGCTGCACAAGTTCGGGCTGACCCCCGAGATGTACAGGAAGAAGTTCCGGGGGGTGCAGAAGGGGCCACGGGAGACCTATGTGGATCTGGCCTCCCTCCTGGTGCAATACTGCCACAAGTGGGTGTCTGGAGTCGGAGCCCAGACCACAGAGGACCTGCTCAAGCTGATCATGATGGAGCAGTTCTACAAAGCATGTACACCCAGCCTGAGGCTGTGGCTCAAGGACCGAAGACCAGAGAACCCCAGGAGGCCAGGAGACTGGCGGATGAGTTCACAGAGAGCCGGTCCGGGTGTGAGGAGTCCGGAGAGAGAATCGCGCCGAGACCGGATCTCGGCTGAGCGATGGAGAGAGTCATCTACGAGGTGAGCTCAAGAGACAAGTCGTCTGCGCCCCAGAGAACCAGCCAGGGCCCTGGACAGAGGCAGCCTAACCTGCCATTGTTGTGGGCAAAAAGGCCAGAAGAGGGCTCAGTGCACCAGGCACCAAGACCTGGGATTTCCCACGGTTAACTGGCTGGGGCTGGGGGAAGGGCATGCTGCCCCAGAGGCAGGGGCCAGCAGGCAAACCTCAGCTCAGAGTGGGGGGAAGGAAGCTCAGTGCACCTCCCCTGGGAGGTCTGACCCTCGGGAGGAGGATTTCTCCGTGTACCGGGTGGGGGCAGGGCAGCCCCTGCAGAACAAGTGCCTCGTGCCCTTGCAGGTGGATGGCAGGGAGGTGACGGGCTACTGGGGCAAGGGGGAGGAGCTGACGCTATCCCGACCCGACATAGTGGCCCCAGATCGTATGCTACCCAACACTCAGCTGACCTTGAGGGGCATAGATGGGACCCCGTTTAAGGTGCCTGTAGCCAGGGTGAATCTGAAGTGGGGGGCCAAGGAAGGTCTCAAGGAAGTGGGGGTGCATCAGCACTTGCCCACGGAGGTGTTGATGGGGGGTGACCTAGTGAAGTGGCCAGAAGGACCCCACAGGACCCTGGTCACCACCCATAGCCAGAGCCAGCGAGGGGCTGGCAACCTGGATCAGGAAGGACTGGCAGGGTCCTCAGGGTCCCATCACAGTGGACACGGGTCCAGCCAAGCTGGGACTCGGACCTAGGCAAGGTGGGGAACAGGTCCCGATCCCTGCCCCAGCGGCTGAATTCCAGGCTGAGGTGCAGGCAGACCCCTCCTTGCAGAGGCTGAGGACCAGGCTGGCCTCCGTGCAGCTCAGCCCCTGGGGAGGTGGCCAGGAGAGATTCCTGTGGGAGGGGATTCCTGTTCGGGAATGGCTTCCCCCAGGAAGGTGAGGGCATGGGGGGTCCAGCGGCAGCTGGTAGTCCCCCAAAAGTATCGCCTCAAGCTGCTGTATTTGGCCCACGACATCCCCTTTGCGGGCCACTGGGGGAGCACCCGGCTGAGGCTGCTCCAACACTTCTTTTGGCCGGGGATATTTGCGGCCGTGCAGTGGTACTGCCGGTCCTGCAACTCCTGCCAGAGGGGCGGGAAGGCCAAAAGACGGGAGGAAAGCTGCTTGGGGGACCCTACCCCGTATAGAGGAGCCCCTGGGCTTGCTGAGAGAGTTATGGGAGGGGAAGACCTCCCTGGATGGATCGTCGGGGGTGGAAGACGCCCTGGCTGTCCCGGGAATTCTCGCTGATCTCATGGTCCCGGCCCGAGAGACCCTGGCCAGAGATCAAGGCCAGTGCAAGGGTGGGTGTGACCACAGAGGACAGGCCTGTGCCAGTCCCCCCGGAGCGGTGCAGCGGGTGGACAGAGGGAAGCCAATTCATGTGGGGCCTCGCCATGGCTGGCCCGAGTCAAGGGGGAGCACCCATGTGCCCAGGGCGGGTTCCCACGCAGAGGACCCGAACTTCCCTAGGTCACGAGTGGTGTGACCCTGCTCAGTTCGCTCTCAGAGTGGGGAGTACTGTGACATAGTGGGGGGTACCTTGCTGGTTGCTATGCTGGGCAGTGGGCTGTGGGTGACCTCTGCTGGCTGCTGTCTGTAGCACGGCTCAGCAGGGCAGGGGATGAGTCATTATGCAAGGGGGCTCCGAACCTGTCCGACCAGTTACCGCCCAGGGAGTGGAACAATGGGAAGAAGGCGGAGTGGAGCCCTGGCTGGGGAGGGCAGTGCTGGAAGTTAGTTAGTTTTCTGTCTGGGAAGCGGGGGAGAAGGAGCTAGGGAGGGGGCTGGGATTGTAGGGCCCAGACAGCCCCCATCTCAAGGGGGGGCACTGAGGCCTCCTAGGCCCCAGTTCCTGTAACCAGATTACATCTGTGCTGTGCTGTATCCTGGAGAAGCAATAAACTCCCTCTATTCTACTGGCTGGTGGAGTCTGTTCGCGTCACTACGGGGGTGCAGGAGGCGGGGGACCCCGACGTTCCATCACACCATGTAAACGGGATCCTGGGCATAACTCTCAGTGGTGCCTTGGGCAGTTGCTGTTCTCAGCTCCTGCTTTCTGGTTTGTTAAGGAAAAGGCTTATTGGGGAGGAGCATTGGACAGAATGAAACCACAAACCTGGAACTAGTGAAGAGGCTGCTGGGACTGTCATTGGCAAGGCAGATGCTCTGACTGTGCTGGGGCAGGAAAGCCAGAGCCCCGTGCCCTTGTGATTCCCTGGAAGTGTCATCGCCCAGACACCCTGAGAGCGAAACCTCTGCAGATCGGGCAGCAGCGGAGAGTTACTCGCTTCTCGCCTCCCTTTGGATGGATAATGGCAACGCTCGGAGCGTGGGAGAAAAGTCCCAGAGGGTGGCACCAGGGTTAAGCTGGACAAGGCACCTGCCGGCCGGGTGAGGTGGAGGGGAGGGATGCAGCTCCCAGTGACCCCTGGCCAAATGCTCATTTCGGTTACTCTTTTCTAAACCTTTTCCAATTCCAAAAATCTTTTCTGCTGACAGGGGCTGCCACCATTTGTGTTATCTTTCTGTTTGCTGTTTTGAATCCCACCGCACACTTAGTGGAGCTTTAAGAGAACTTTCTGCAATAACGGCAAGTGGTAGCGGCTAATTTAGACGCTGAAATGTCATGCTACTAATTACAAACCCCCTCGCAGCTTTAGGTGAGGAGGCTTGGGTATAAAAATCAGGTGAGCTGCAGAACGTTTTCAGAGGCTGGAAACGGATGGCAGGATAGGGATCACTTGATGGTTACCTGTTCTGCTCACTCCCTCTGGAGTATCTGATATTGGCCACTGTCGGCAGAGAGGACACTGGGCTGGATGAACCTTTGTTCTGACCCAGTCTGGTGGTTCTTATGTTCTCATGTAGGAGGTGTTTCGATTCCCAGGTGCCCGTCCCAGGTGCAGCTGGTGGAGTCCGGAAGGGATGTCAAAAGACCCGGAGACTCCCTGCGATTCTCCTGCAAAGCCTCTGGGTTCCCCTTCACCAGCTTCTTGGAATGGATCCGTCTGGTCTCTGGCGGGGGCAGGAGTAACTTTCCAGAGCTGCTGCCCAGGGCAACGCCTACTATGCTGGATCCGTGAGAGGGCGATTCACCATTTCCAAAGACATCGCCAACAGCCCGGTGGGGCACCTACCAGACTCTCACACATGCGGAGAATCTTGTGTTTATGTGGGTAAGACCCACTTCATCTGATGAGTTGTTTGTTAAGTCACAGACTGAGAAAGTCACAAGCTGCCCCTGCAGACTCCTGTCCCTGCGTCCAGGCATTCTCAGGTACGTCCCCTTCTTACTGACACTGCCTGGGCAGTGCTTGTATTTGCTGCCATTATTTACCCGGCTCATTTTGCGGCAAGGCACAGACACCACTGACTGCGCTGGCATTTGGATCCTACCATAGGACCGATAAGAGCAGGGGTGGGCAATGACACAGTAGCGACTCACCAGGGTTTGCTCCTGGAGAGCCGCTGCCGCCCACCTTCGCAGGCGATCCACGGCCAATGGGAGCTGTGGTCCCTTGTACCTGCGGTGGCGAAGGTCAATACGTCGGTGTGGGGCCGGATCTGGCCGGCAGGCCGGTATTTCCCCCCCCCCCCCCAAGAGTCTCTCTCCTAACACACAGCTCCGCCGGCTGGAGGTGTCTCTGCCACTACATCCCAACCGGGTGGACACCGGCATGTGACTCCCTGTCCCAGCGGGTTCTGCGGAGTCTCAGCCAGGCCCTGTGCTCACAGCTTCCTGCCCCCTCACAAAACCGTCCCCCTCCATTCCATGTGCGCTGAACTGCAAGCGGACACCTGCCCCTGAGGGCACATCGCCCTACACTGAGCGCTCAGCCCCTGGCCTCCCTTATACCCGCCTGGGAACCCGCATGCAAATCCCTGCCCGAGGGTTTCCAGTTAAATACCAGCCCCTGGATCTAGGAGCCTCAGTCTCTGCCCAGACACAGACCTGCCCGGCCCTGCCCGCTGGGGAGCTGGGAACGAGAATGGAACCTCTGCTGCTTTTCCTTGCTCTGCTCGCCGCCCCTCACTGTGAGTGTCCCTGGGGCACGTGGGGGAATCAGGGACACACACACACACACACACACACACACACTCTGTCTGGCTAATTCCTTCCTTAATTTGTTTCCCTTTCCGCAGCTGCCCTCTCTCAGGTGCGGCTGGTCCAGTTCGGCCCGGCGGCAGCGAAGCCCGGAGAGACCCTCACTCTGAGATGCGCTGTCTACGGGGTCTCCATCACTGACAGCAACTACGCCTGGCACTGGGTCCGGCAGCCTGTCGGGAAAGGGCTGGAGTGGCTCGGAAATATTTATCCGGCCGGCGGGAGCACAGGCTACGCCTCGGCTTTCCAGGGCCGGGTCACCATCTCTGCAGATACCGACACGAACCAGGTCTCGCTGCAGCTCCGCTCGCTGACAGCTGCAGACACCGCCACCTATTACTGCGCCAGATACACAGTGACACAGAGCGCAGCAGGGACCAGAACAAAGGGGGAAGCGGTTCTCAGAGGCCTTAGGAAGCAAGAGCGGCTGGACACTGGATCCATTTATGGGAGCAGGCGGGGAATTGAATCTAGTTTTGTCCCGGTGCCTTACAGAACACGAGTCATTGCCCGCAGCTGGGACAGGACACACACACAAACCACACACACAATCACACACTCACAGCACAGAGACACACAGAGACACACTCACGTCTCCTCCCCTCTTCTGAAGCAGTAGCCACCATAGTAGCCTGTTTATTCTGATTTTCCCCTCACACACAGGTGTAAATCAAGACTAACGCCACTGATGTCCATGCAGTTACACTGTTTCAAAACGGGTGTACGCAACAGAAGAGTCAGTCCTTTTATATTTGACTCATCACTGTCCTTGCGCATTTTCCTCCCTTGTTTTCATGCCCGCCTAACGGATTTCGACCCTAGCTTATTTCCCAGAAGGACGGACGGACGGACACACACACACACACAGAGAGAGAGAGAGATTCATTCATGGGCTCGCCCAAAAAGGGGAAGCGGTTTCTAAGCAGCCTGGCGAGGCCAGAAGAGCAGGGCGAGCGGGGCCCCTCGGAGACATGGACACACGCAAGGGGGTGGATGCGAACAGCCCACACGCTCCTGTCGGGCAGTGACCGGGGTGGGCAATCGTCTGTCGGACGAGAACACAGAGCGCAGGGACAGTCTGATTCCCGGTTCTTTCTTCCCAGGGAATAAATATGAAGGGTCTGGGAAGTGCCATCCGAGCCCCGCCCTCCGCTACTCTAAAAAGGCCAAGTGATATAAAATGAAACTAACTCGCTCTGCCTTTTGTGTGTGTGTGTGTGTGGGGGGAGGGGGGTAGGGCGTGAGGCTCCTTGGGATTCCACCGTACGCACTGGGGGTGAGGCTGCTGGGCTGGGATCAGTCCCTGGCTCTGTCACTCCCCTGTTGATGGGAGAGTCCCTGCCATCGCTCTGCCTCTATTTGCCTGGAGCCCGCCCGGGCCTTCCCATACCGAGCCCCTCGACACACATCCTGGCTCTGGAAATACACCCAACTTCGTCTTCCTTCTCTAGGAACAACCCCAGCAAGCTGCTGTATCTGCAAATGACCGGCCTGAAGCCCGAGGACACCGCCCGCTATTACTGTGAAAGAAGCGCACAGCGCGCAGAAAGTGGCTCAGCACAGAACACAAACCGAGCTGCAGCGAGAGTCGCTCTGCCAGCGCCCGGCAGGGGGCAGCAGCGACTCGCAGTTCCAGGCTGTTCTGTCCGGTCAGCTCAAGGATCAGTGTGAAAGGGCGGGTCGGTGCCCAGAGCAGCGGGTGAATATTTCGGAAACTCTCTGTGTTCTAGGGACACGAGACAAATATTCCCGCAGGTCTCCCGCAGCCAGTGACGCTGCTGAGAGCAGAGTGCAACGTGCAGCCAGAGACTGAGAACTGGGCTGAAATGTAAAACTGTGTCCTGCCCAGAGCCGGTTTCGGTAAATTCTTCGATGCTTCCTGAATCGAGGCCTGAGCCATTGTACTGGGGCCCCGGAAATCCTTTGCGTCTGGAAAATCGCCCCTGACCCGCGATCTCCCCTGAACGATGCGGAATATTCCAGTTCCGGGATGCTGGGACGTGGGCGGGTTCACATCATTTCTACAACAAATCGCCCGCCCTGAGCTACTGCTGAGCGGTGTCTGAGCGCGCTGCACTGCCCCGGAGAAACAGCCTGTCCGCAGCCCGTCGGTGAGAAGGGCACATGGGGTATAGAGGGATATAGAGGTTTAATCACAGACTTTAAGTCCTTCGTTCAGATTCATTCTATCTGCGCTTCCCCGGCCTTAAAACACTGTCCTGACCCCTCTATTCCTCTCCAAAATTCCCCCTGTGACGGAGCGTTGGGGTTTTCCCGTCTCCTGCACCCTCGTAATGGCACGGACAGACTCCACCAGCCAGTAGAATAGAGGAAGTTTATTGCTTCTCCAGGATACAGCACAGCACAGATGTCATCTGGTTACAGGAACCCGGCCTAGGATGCCTCAGCCCTCCTTGAGATGGGGGAGACTGGGCCCCTAAATTCCAGCCCCTTTCCCTAGGCTGTCTCCTCCATGATCCCAGACAGAAACCTCCCTAACTCACCTCCAGCCCTGCCCTCATCCAGGGCTCCACTCCCCTTCTTCCCATGTTCCGCTCCCTGGGAGATAACTGGTCAGCCCCCTTTGCATAATGACTCATCCCCTGCCCTGCTGGGCCGTGCTGCAGACAGCAGCCAGTGGAGGTCACTCACAACCCAAGCCTAGCAACCAGCAAGGTACCCACACTAGGTCACACCACTCCTTTAAGGGAACTGAATATCTGGCTTCTGGGCACCCAGCTAAGTACTGCAGAAGATTTTTGCTCCCTGATTTGGACAATCTAAATATGAGACTAACAGTTTGGGGGACTGTCATTTGCCATGTGCTCCAGCAGAGCAATCATAGCAGAGCCCCACTGGGTCAGCGCTTCCTGAAGTTTGAATTCTCTGATGTCTTCACACTTTTCATGACTGCCCAGTGCCAGCCTTTCCCTGGCTGACTGGTTTTATCTCCAGAGCTTTGGAGCTAACAATGCCCAGTGGGACTTGCATAGAGGCACTTGCATTCCATGTGCCTTGTCTAATTGTCTCTTTTGTTTCCCCCAATGCGGAAAATAGTTCAGTTCCTAATTAAATGCCAGTTTACATGTTGGGAGCGTCTTGTCCCAGGCTGTTCCAATGTCCTCGCACCAACTCCTTCTTCATAGAACACTAGAACTGGAAGGGACTTCGAGAGGTCATAAAGTCCAGTCCCCTGCCTTCACAGCAGGACCCAGCACCAGCTAGACAATCCCTAACAGGTGTCTATCTAACCTGCTCTTAAATATCTCCAGAGATGGAAATTCCACAACTTCCCTAAGCAAGTTATTCCAGTATTTAACCAACATGAGAGTTAGGAAATATTTCCTAATGTCCAACCTCAACCTCCATGCTTCCAGTTTAAGCCCATTGCTTCTTGTCCGATCCTCAGGGCCAAGGAGAACCATTTTCTTCCCTCCTTGTAATGCCCTTTTAGATATACCTGAAGAAAACTGCTTTCATGTTTCCTGCTCAGTTTTCTCCTTTCCAAAACTTAAACAAGGCCAGTTCTTTCAATCTTTCCCCCATATAGCAGGTCATATTCTCTAGACCCACCGTATCATTTGGTGCCCGGGCTGTGTGCAGCGCCCGCTTCTGAGCACTGCGGCGCATGCGGGCCCCCCACTCAATGGTTTAGTGGACCGCCCTTCGAGTGCGAATGTGGCCCGCCCAGAACTGGCATGCGCGGCAACCTGAGGCCTAATCCAGCTCAGAGTAGAGCAGAAGAATGACTTCTCATGTCTTGCCACTCTTGTTAATGCATTCCAGAATCATGTTTGCAGTATCACCTGCTGGCTCATATTTGGCTTGTGGTCCATTACTTGTAGTCATTTCCCATTCAGTATGTGTAGAGCAGTTGTTGCTTCTCAGAAGTGAGTGCAGCGCCTGATGGCAGCTGAGGATGCGCGCGCCACGGCTGCCTTCGGCTGCCCCGTCGATTGGCGCCTTCATGTTTTTAGACATTTCATCATTCTTGTTGCTCTTCTCTGGACCATCCTCAGTTTCTCCACAGATTTCTTGAAATGTGGTACCCAGAACTGGACACAATACTCCAATTGAGGCCTAATCAGTGCTGAGTAGAGCGGAAGAATGAATGAATTCTCTGTCTTATTCACAACACTCATGTTCATGCATCACAGAATCATGTTTGCAGTGTCACACTGCTGGCTCATACTTTGCTTGTGGTCCATTCCTTGTGGGTCATTTCCCATTCAGTGTGTGAAACTGATTGTTGCTTCTCAAGTGTAGTACCTAGAAACATTCTAAAAAGTAAAACTTGAAGCAATGAATTTCAGGGGTGAATTTGATCTAAGAAGAGTTTTGGGAGTTTTGTTTGCTTGTTTTACTTTTGCTTTCACAAAAGTAAATTAATTTTTTTTCAACCTCAAATATTTTTTTCACTTGCAAGGTCACTGAACACCTTCATTCACACAGTTACCCTGACACACACTCATTTGCTACAACTCCTACAGTCTCTGTGATTAAGAATGCAATCAATAGAAGTGCTTGCACAATGGATAAAGAATTGGTGACTGTTGAAGGGGAATATTTTCCAGTATGTTTTCAGAACATCCAAACTTTGATGAAGGAAAAATAATGAAAAAAAAAAATGTGGGAAATTCAAAAAGCTGAATTAATCACCCATGTCTGTTTTAAAATGACAGAGTAGGATTTTCAAAGATTCCTATGGGAGTTGAGCATCTGGATTCCATGACAGGTTTGTACCTAACTTCTTTATTTTTTTTTGAAAATGTGATCCATAAAGAAGATGACCATTTTTCTATTCAATTTGATTACATAGCTCAACAGGGACTAGGAGACTTTTGCATTTTTAATTTCCCACTGGTATTGGCAGAGCTCAGATGAAATCATCCCACTTTAAAATGTATTTATAGAATGGATGCAGGCAAAGTTTATTTCCCAGATGGGCAGAGGCAACATGCTAGGTAGAGCAAGGAGACTAACAGTAATTCAGAAAATGAGAGAGAGGCATTTATTTCGTTTCTGATTACAGCATCTGAACCTCAGCCAGTCTGAAAAGGTAAGATCTGTGTAACTATGCACACCTATTCCTATGCTTTGGTGTTCCATGGCTCACAATTTCATGGACAAGAAGGGACCGTTTTGATCTCCTAGGCTGAAATCCAGTGTAACACTGGCCAAGAGAACTTCACAGGAAAACTCCTACAGCAGAACTTTTAGGAAAAAATCCAAATCTTCATTTTAAAGTAGTCCATTATGAAGAATCTATCACAACCCTTGATAAATTGTTAATTATCTTCAGTGTTAAAACATGCACCTTGTGTCTAGTGTGATTTTGTCTTGTTTCAAGTTATCTCTGAAATGTCTTTGTCTCTGTTACACTAGAAGAGTCACATTTGCTCCTCATGTAGGTACTATAGCTGTGTTGATGTTGTTGATGAATGAAAGAGATATCGAAGAAGAATTTAGTAAGGAATACAGAAACATGGAGGAAAAAATAGTAGTGAAGTTCAATCCAAATAGATTATTGAAGAACAGGTGGAGAGAAGACTTTGTGGGAACAGATTTCTGATAGCTGAAAACTGCTTAATCTAGCAGAAATTAGTGTCTAGTTAGACACATTGAAACAAGAGGTAAGGTGCATGTTTTAAAGAGTGAGAGCTGTTAACAACTGGGTTAGGGTTAGGGTTAGGGTTGGGATTAGGGAGGTGGTAAATATGCCGTCACATGAAGTCTTTAAATTGAGTCTGGATGTCTTTCCTGAAGATATCCTCTATTTAAAATCCAAGTTGTGAGTTGAGTTGTGAAATGACCATACAATTGTATGGTTTATGTGATGCTGAAAGAAGATGAGATCTTTATTTGGCAACTAATTTTGGGGACAGAAAAAATGAAAGGCCAATCCGAGAAGGTAGCTGTAGGGCACTGATATTTTTACACATTGTATATTTCTGATACAATGAAAATACATCTTTAGAATAAATTTGGGATCTTTAAAAGCTTCAGAGTTTCTGAGCTCACACATAAAATGTGGTTGTATTAAATAGGTTTCTGGGACTTGTCAGTTTAGAAAAGAAATATTTTATTCTTTACATCTACTATGGTGTGGAGAGGGCTGATACACAAATTTTCATGTGAGGGTTTCCAACCTTGAAATGAACTGAGGACAAAATGTTCTGTAGCAGGTTTAAAACTAATGGGGACCCAAGTCTGCATTTGAAAGTGTAGTCAGCATGTGAGAATTCTAGCCAGAGGAGTCTGTAAGAAAAGTGAGTTTGAAAATAATTTCATGGAGGTTAGGTCCATAAAACCAGCCAGAACATGAGCTTCTGTTTGACAGGCTGGAGGATGGCAGGAGACAAAGCGCTTGATCATTGTCTTCGGTCCACTCTGGGGCACCTGGTGCTGGCCACTGTCGGCAGACAGGATACATGGACCTTTGGTCTGACCCGGTACGGCCGTTCTTATGTTCTTATGTTCTTATGTTCAAAGTTTCTGAGCTCACACGTACTGGTTGTATTAAATAGGTTTCTTGTTATCTCTGATAAAATATTTTATTCTTTACATCTACCATAGTGAGATTATGAACATGTTTTCATGTAAGGGTTTGCCAACCATGAAATGCTGAAAAATATTGTTCTGTGTAAAGCACATGAGCGGCAATGGGGACCATCTGCATTTGAAAGTGTTTTGTGTGAGATATTCTAGGATGAGTCTTAAGGAAAAGTGAGTTTGAAACAAAATCTCAAGGGTCCTGGTGAATAACCAGCAGAACGTGAGATTCTGGCTTGGTGCTGCTGTAGCGCCGACAGGCAGAATTGAACCTGGGCTGGAGGCTCTAGTATTGCTTGAGCAAAACAACAGCTGGCTCCCCGCTTAGGCTATAGAGCAAACTCATTCGCTCCCGCTCGCTGTAGGTGGTGTCGGTGCCGCTAGATGGGACAGTGAACCGCCCCCAGCAGGTGCGGGATCACCCTGTGACCTAAGAGTCTGACTATCTTTCTTGGCTGTTAAATCAGGGGAATAGTTACTAGGCGAAGAGGTGTCATTTCTCCCTGTATTTGGCACATGCGGTGTCATTTTGATGCCCAGCTGAAAAAAGCTACTGAGGAATTAAGGCTTGTTCAGAGACGAGGCACGAGAGCCGCTGAAGCTCTGGAAAGTCCTCTCACAGTCTCCATACGTTCTTCTTAGCAAAGAGAAGCTGGCTGGGTAAGTTGAGCATGGCCTGCAGGTATCTACCCGGGGAACACAGAGCTGGGTCCAGCAGACAGAATTATCAGGAGATGAAATGGCTGGAAGTGGAAGCAAGAAAAATAGAGACTGCAGCAAAGGTTCCCAGTGTTGATAGTGAGGAGTGAACCATCCTGAATAATCCACCCAGTCTTGTGGTGGATTCTCTTCTCTGGTCAGGTTTAAATCAAGGCTGGACGTGTTTCTGGGGCAGAGGTGGGCAAATACTGGCCTGTGGCTGGGTTCGGTCTCAGAGGGTTAACCCCTGCAGGCCCTGGCCCCACCATATTTACCTGAACCTCTACAGGTACGGGTAACACAGCATCCATTGGCCACGGATCACCGTTCCTGGCCACTGGGAGCTGCGATCACCAGGACCAGAGGAGGTGCAGGTAAATACGGCGGCAGCAGCCCAGCAGGGGCTAACCCTGGAGGAACGGCCCAGTTTTAGTGCCCACCCCTGCAGTAGATGATTTCACAGACCATCCATAACTCCACAATTCCGATGTTTTTCTTCTCCCCTCATTTGAAACTGTTTCCTAGCCCCTCATGTTTTATTACCCTCTCGGCACCTTTTCCATACTTAATAGAGATTTTTTTGGGTTAGGACAACTGCACCTGCTTGCAATATTCATTGTGGAGCCGCATCATGGATTTATACCATGGCATCATGGTATTCACGGCCTTGTTACCGATCCTTCTGTCCTGTGGTTCGATTTATTTTAGATCCAAGGGAAACCAGGCCAGTCCAGGGAGACTTAACCACTTTCTTATTTATTGCAAGCTTTAAGCCGTTAATGAAGTTGTTAAGTTTTACAGTCCTTAAAACCAATGACTGTACACTTTAAACCATAAATACTATAAATTCTAAAGCAATTAATACAGCACAAAGCAATGCACAAGCAAGTATTAGACGATTATAATACAATAATTAACCTAGTTCGCTTACACTTCATCCGTATGCTCCCTACAGCACCAGGCAGGAGGTCGTGGACTCGCAGCGAAGGGCAGCGGCGGAGGCGGCTCTGGGGTGAGGGCAGCAGCGGCAGATACACGGCAGGCTGTGGGCTGGCGCGGGGCCTACTGAAGCGCGGGGCCCGGGGCAGCCGCCCCGCTCGCCCTGCCCTATATCCTCCGCTGGTAGGCACCAACCAATCCCCTAGTTCTCCACATAGCCAACAGGAGCTGTGATCCCCGTAACTGTGGAGGCGCAGGAAAATACGGCGTGTGGGGTCCGGTCAGGGGCTAAATCTGACTATCCGAATCCGGCCCTGGGGCCAGTATTTGCCCACCTCTGGTTTCCATCAAGTTACAAGAGACAGGAAGCTACAAGGTGTATTTACCTTACCCGTGTGTTCATGGACAAACACCGGGAAACAAGTCTGTTCCTGGCAGTCCCTGGTATTTGCTTCTCATCAGATTTGGATGCTCCATCAAAGGAGAGGTCACAGATGGGGAAAATTAAGTTCAGGGAGCAGAAGGGACCTGCCCGCTGTCACCCGCGGGGCAGGGATAAAACCAAGAGCCGCATCTACGTCTCCTGAGCCCCAGCCTGCTGGTTGGCCGTCAGGGCCGGCCCACAACATTTTGGCACCTGGGGCAGGGGAGCTCAAATGACATCCCCTATGCCCCCTCGCTTGGGCCAAAACTTTGAAAGGTCTCAATTCTGCCTTCTTCCTGTGCTTTGTTCCCTCCTTCCTCCAGCACAGCACTCCACCATCTCTGTTCATCTAGAGCAGAGAAAATACATATGCACCAGCAGAAGACACAATTTTCTACACTCTGGGTCCTAGTGACGCCTTCCCCACCACAGTCTGGCGCCTGAGGCGGCCGCCTCAGTTCGCCTCATGGTAAGACCAGCCCTGTTTGCCATCACAGACCAGCCCGCTCAGGACCCAGCAGTGCTGGCGTGAGTCTTGTGTGCCTGCAGGCCAGACCAGAGGATCTTAGCAGAGATTTTTTGTATCTGGAACTAATGGGAGGGTGGGAACCCAAGCGGGCATCAGGCCCATACAAAGAATTTCTGCGTGGGGGAGGTGTCCCTTTTTTGTAAATGGGGACGGCAAAAGTGCAACCTTCCCCCTCCCCATGGTTTTCCCAGTAAGCGTGCTCCGGCTGGCCGGAGGATGGCTGAGGCTGAATCCCCCTCCAGCCCCCTGTGGAGGCCAACAAGAGGAGGAGAACGCAGGCGCTTCTAAACAACAGTAAACACTTAAGTGTAAATATGTTTTCAATGTTTTACCTATCGTTAGTTACTACGGGATTTACCCACTTGAGGGTGCAGGGCAGGGGATTCGGGGAAGGGGGCGGAAGGTTTGGGGGGCTGAGGGCCAAGGATAGGGTGCAAGAATCAAGCAAGGGGTAGGTATGGGCGGCGGAGGCGAAGGTGTCACTGCTCCAGCTGTGGCTCCTCCATGAATTTGGTGGCCTTGCAGAGGGCTGGTACTGCACTCACAGCCCACAACAGGCAGCCGTTATTGGAGAGGTTGTCTGGCTCGCCCAGATGGCCAGCATGCCTGCCCTCCGACAACCCCTTGGGGAGCAGAGCCCCCTCTCTACTATCCTTGCGGGATGAGGTTGTGCTGTCCAGCTCCGGGGGTGGTCCTAATGAGGTCACAGCTCAGGGGTCGCTGGCTGGCAGGACTGGTGACTGTTACCATTTAGGACAGGGGTGAGCAAATACTGGCCCATGGGTCAGATCCGGTCTGCCAGGGTAATCCCTGGTGGGCCCCCACACCCAGTAGTTACCTCGATCTCTGCAGGTACAGGAGATCACAGCTCCCGTTGGCTGCGGATCGTAGCAGCTTAACCCTGGTGCGTCGTCGCCGTTGTATTACCCACCTCTGGTTTATGAGAAGTTCATGAGCAAATGGACTCATGGATGGGTGGATAGACAGACAGATGCACATTTCTAAGTTATAGAGACAGATAACAATGCAGTGTGACTTTTAATAGGGGCTCAGCGAACTTAATGCTATTTCGAACCTTCGTGCTGCAGAGCTCTGATTGGTTGCTCTTGGGCCCAACGAAATCAGAGCAATTTTACCAGGTGTCCCGTATGTGGCACAGGGAAATATGGTAACTCCAGTGTTAGATGCTCACGTTCCATTGGATCCAATACCACAACCATCCCGAGTCACCATGGCCCAGGGCAACACTCTTATTTTTCGGGTGCTTCAGTTTCCCTGGGGATAAGGAGGCAGCCCTGCATCACACATTCATTGCAGATTGTGATATGCTTGGACACTGTGCAACAGAGGGAGAGAGAGCGAACGCGAGCGCATGAGGACGGAAAGATGGATAGTTAAGGTTTTTTGAGGGCTATAACTTGCCCACTGCATTTTCTGCTGCTACAGTAATACTCAGGATGTCAGAGGAAGGAAATAATACACAAGGAGAAGCAGGAATCTATAGGGTGACCCTGCTGCTGGTGGTTTCTCAGGGAGGGATCGAACGAGGCAGAAAAACTGAAGATTTGATCCTCTGTGAATTAATGGACATTTTCCCAGCTAGCTCCGGAGAGCAGATGCCACTGATAAGTGAGAATTCAGCTCTGTGACTTCCTGTGCTCTTTGCAAAGCTGAATCAGTACAGGAGAGGGACTCGCCTCCAGAAGAAGGGCTGACAAGCTGGACTATATACCCATAAAGTGTGTCCAGGGGCAAGGGGTATCAGCGCTGCCCCAGCCCTGAATAAACACCCTAAGAAATAGTCACCAAAACCTTCACCCAGGATCAGGAGTTGAATGCGAGCGATTCCCGATCGTTCCACTAGGGGGCAGTATATCCCCACCAGAAACACAGCACCACCCTTCCCTTTATACCTACCGTGTGGAACCCTCATGCAAGTCCCTGCCCCGGGATCCCTGTTTAAATCCAAACCGCCCCGATTCTGGGACCTGCAGCCTCTACCGACCTGCCCATTCCTGCCTGCCGGGGCACACTCCGAGTTGACTCGCCAAGCCTTTGCAGCTGTTCTTTCTCCTGCTGGACTCCGCTTGGTGTGAGTGTCTCGGACAGATTTCCTTGCTGGGAGCAATCCAGGGCCGGCAGCTTTAAGAGCAGCCCAAGAGAATGAGACGCAGAGACTACAACAGACTCCAATGGCAGCTGGGTGCCTAACTGCCTTAGACTGACTCTGCAGCAGGTGTTTAATGGTCCCGGGCTCTCCCCTGCAAGGGGACGGAGCCTGCTGACAGACCCGTGTGGTTTCCCTTCCAGGTGTCCTCGCCCAAGGGCAACTGCAGCAGTCGGGGCCTGGCTAGGGGAAGCCCGGGGAGACCCTCACCCTGATTTGCACCCTCTCCGGGGACTCGCTCTCTGCCGCCGGGGCGAGCGGGAACTGGGTCCAACGACCGGCGGGGGCAGGGCTGGAGTGGATGGGGAACACGTGGGGTTCAGGCGGCAGCTGGTCCACGAAGTAGGTCGGGGCTCAGCTGAGCCGAATGACCCTCACCGTGGAGCCTGCCAAGAGCCGGGTCTCCCTGCAGCTACGCGCGCTGACGGCGGCAGATACCGGCTCCTATTACTGCGCCCGGGGCATTCACACGACCACGGTGACACGGGCCAAGCAGGCGCCGCTACAAAAAGGGGGCGCGGGTTTTCCCAGTGCGCGCCCAGAGCTACTAGCGCTTCGGATCTGTGCGGGACTCGCGCTCTCCTTCCCTCCGCCACTGAGCCTGCGGTCACTTCGGATTGGAATGTTACCTGTCTACACGGGCCTGCCGAGCCCGCCCTGAGGTTAAAATCAGGGGACCCAGCATTTCAAACGGCGGGAAATCGATTTGCTGTATAAACCTAAATAAAAATATATTGCAAATATGGCAGGGGACGCTCACTCCAAGCACTTCTTAGTGCGCAGCGCAAACTCGGCCCTTTCTTCTTTAGTCTAATGGGCCAGAAGTCCCTAGTCACTGGGGTCAGAAGTTCGCGGTTTAAATGAATTAATTACCACACCCAATAGTCATTTTTCTGGTTTTAATATTAATGCGACGGGGGCATCAGTGCGGGGAGGAGGCTGAAGGGTTCTATTCTCCCGTCCCCCACTAGGGGGCGCCAATGCGCGAACAACCCAGCCCAACTTGGGGACAGGACGGAAAAGTGGCACGGGGGCGGGGTGAAAAGCAACTTTTTAAACTCTCTGCCAATGGCCCCCAGGGCTCAGTAAAGGAGCCGAAAGGCTCCACATCACTCATAGGGGTGGAACGAAGCCTTTAGCGGCTAGGGATATAGAGGTTTTAATCAGAGTCATTAAGTCCTTCGTACATACTCCTTCTATCGGCACTTCCCCGGCCTTAACACACTGTCCTGACCCTCAAATTCCCCCCCCCCCAAAAAAAACCCCAACCTGAGCTGTTCTGGGTCCGTGCAGTGTCCTATCGAACAGGCCACGTTGCTCCCCGGGGGTGACCTTTGCATTCACTGGTGGAGCTGCAGGGAGCACATTCACACCCCGGGCCCAGATGCTGTTGGCGGTTGGCGCTTAGAATTAATTCCGGGCTAGACGCCCAGATTCACACCGCTGCAGTGGGGCTGGGAAGAGGAGTGGGAGGGAGCCTAGGAATGTCCGTGTGGACCGGAACGCGACGGTGATCCGGAGCGAGAGGAGGGGAGGGATTTGGCAAGGAAGCGGTGCAGGTGCGCGCGGGTGAGAAGGACGCTGGGAACCTCAGCGCGCGTGGCTATGAGCCCGGGGATAGGACAGAGACCCTGCGGCAACCTAGAGTTGGGGCTGGAACGCGGCGTGTCCTGCGAATTCTCCTGAGCATGGGCGTGTCCGTGGGGACGGAAATATTGTTACGATCAGTTACCATGGTTACTGGGCTTGGAGGGAGCGATTAGGTCCTAGCGTCTCAGGCCTCCACTCTCAGCCCCGGTCCCAGCGCCGTGCAACCCTGTGACCCGTCCCCTCCCCAAGCACTGACCCCCTGACCCGATGTCTGCATGGGCAGGGCCCCGGACACCCCTCCCCTACGACCGGATAAATTGGACAATTGGGCCCTAAATTCATAACCCGGCAGCTGCTTCTCTCCCCTTTATCCCACCACCCCGGGGCTGGGCGCTGCACAGAAATAGCGACAGAGGGTCTGACTCCGCCCTGAGCCAGAAATTCTCAACCTGGGGGGAAGTCGCTTAGGCGCGTTATAAGCAGTGGGCGTTGCAAATAGGGAAGAGAGGTTCCTATTTAAATCTCTCCCTCCTTCTGCCCAGACTGGACCTGCAGAGAATCCGCAGCCCCCTCGATCTGTGCAGTGACCAGCCAGTTCCCGGAGAACTTTCCCCGCCAGCACCAGGGACAATGAGACTTTGGGTCACAGCGGTTTTCATTGTAGCGGTTTTGGAAGGTATTTTGAGTCCCTGACCAAATGGCAGAGCCAGTAGTGCAGACAATTATCGCTGGCTTTATACCGGTTCTTCTAACATGCCTTTATTCGCAGGTGCCCGATCCCAGGTGCAGCTGGTGGAGTCCGGAGGGGCTGTGAAGAAGGCCGGAGACTCTCTGCGTCTCTCCTGCAAAGCCTCCGGCTTCACCTTCAGCGATTACTACATGCACTGGATCCGCCAGGCTCCCGGGAAAGGGCTGGAGTGGGTGGCTCGCATTACAGGTGACTCGAACCAGGTGTATTCCCCGGCTGTTCAAGGGCGATTCACCATCTCCAGAGACAACCTGTGACGTAGTGGGGGTATCTGGCTAGTTCCTATGCTGGCTCTGTGGTAATCCCCAATGGCTGCCATCGGTACCACAGCCCAGAAGGTTGAGTCATTATGCAAAGAGGGTCTCTCAACCTGTCTGACCAGCTACCCCCAAGGGAGAGAGACAAAGGAAGGGGGAATGCTGCCCTGGCTGGGGGCAGGGCTGGAAGGGTGAGTTTTCTGGCTGGAATCATGGAGGAACCAGCCTAAGCCAGGGGCTGGGATTGTAGGGCCCAGCCACCCCCCCATCTCAGAGGGGGGCACTGAGGCCTCTTGGCTGCAGTCCCTGTAACCAGATGACATCTGTGCTGTGCTGTATCCTGGAGAAACAATAAACTCCCTCCATTCTACGGGCTGGTGGAGTCTGTTCGTGCCATTACGGGGGTGCAGGAGTCAGGGGACCCCAACGCGTCGTCACACAACCCCAACAACCTGCTGTACCTGCAAATGACCGGCCTGAAGCCCGAGGACACCGACTGCTATTACTGTGCCAGACACACAGCGACACTAACCCTGCGGCTGTTCGTACACAAACCAGAGCTGCAGAACTTCCCGCGTCTGCCGCACGGGGGCAGCAGAGACTCGCGGAAAACAGCCCCGCATGGGGCGCAAGAGAGTGAAGGGCCATCAGGATGGAACGCTCTGACGTCACGGATTAACTCTTTCGCTACTTACACATTTTAAGAAGTTGGTTCTTGGACAGAGACGCATCTCCCATCTCCTTTAATACCTGGAAGAAACTGCTCTTAACACAGAGAGAAAGGGAACCCCCTCTCTCTTTCAGTTTGAAATTCCTACCTCCCACCCAATGCCTTGTTGGATACAGAGTTAACCCCTTAGTCACTACATCAGCACTCCTGATTATGACACCATGTTACATGTACCTTAAGGACAAAGGGAGCGAAATAGTTCCATGCTCACCAACAGGGCAGCAAAGTGTCACGTGGGAGCATGAAGCGTTTCTTCCCACAGACTGACCCTGGGCACAGGCTCAGGGAATTCCTGCCCCCAGCACGCAGGGCTGGATTGTCACAGTGAGGGCCGACCGATCTGCACAAGGGCTGCGCCCAGGGGCGCTCGGAGGGTATGGCAGCCACCAGGGGCGGGTGAGAGTTTTGCGGGGCCCAGGGCAGCACAATTTTGCGGGGCCCCCTTTGGAGAAAAAAAATAGAAAAAAGGAGTCAAATGTACAAACTGAAGGCTATTTTCATATTAAATGTGAATTGGGTAAATTTGATAGAAACTTAATTTAGTTGGATAATTTTTATGTTTATTATATTGTATTTCATTCTTAAACAAAATTCTGTATTAATAATTATTTTTTTTCATTTGTATTTAAATCTATTATAGCTGTCCAGCTCTTTTGGCAGCACATTCTTCAATTATGTCATTAAAGTCCATTTCTTTACACAGGTCGTTTTCAAAAAAGTTTAACAATCCTTCTTCACAAACAAATGTAACAGCAGCCACATGACAAATATGTGTGACTCAGGACTACAAACATTAAGCAATACATTCACCTGCCAACATAATTTTTAAACCCCTAAAGCAGTGAAATCCTGCATGATTGTACTCTCAATACTCCTATTATGCTGCATCCTTTTAGATATTTAGAGAAAGGTTTTCAAAATCACAAATAGCAGCTAGCCACTGCTTGGAGCGCAGATCTCTGCTGTTTCCCAGAGGGGCACAGGAAAACATGAGCAGAGAAGAGCAAAGGCCGTTTACAAGTGAAGCGTGGAAGCTTTTTGGGGGTCTGGAGTCAGTTCCCAGGTCCAGCTGACCCAACCTGGGGCCGAAATGAAGAAGCCCGGAGAGTCCGTGAAGCTGACATGTAAAACCTCCAGCTACACCGTTACCAGCTATAAGATGCTCTGAATCCGGCAGGCTCCCGGGAAAGCCTGGAGTGGGTGGGATACATCTCTCCTGGTAATGGTGTCACTGGCTACGCCTCGGCGTTCCAGAGGCGATTCATCATCACCAGGGAGAACTCCATGAGCTGGGGGGCAGCCTGCGAGCCGATGACACCGCCACGTATTACTGTGCTCGGGACACAGAGACACAAACCGCAGCTACAGCCCTTCACAAACCTCAGTGAGAGAACCCAGGGCTCCTGCTAATTCCTCACTCACACTGGCCAGTGGTTGCCCGTGTAAACCCAGGAAATTACCCCCCAGTGACATAGAATCAGAGACAGCTGAAGGGATTTAGAGCCCTAAGGGCCTAATTCATTTTTCTGGTTACGAGTCAGTCAGCTCCAGCTGGAGGGGACCGGAACCATCGGAACCGCCGGAGAAGCTGGATGAGGCAGATGTAAGTGGCAGGAATTGTGGGTCTGCCCCAGGACCGGTCCCGCTGCCAGGGCAGACAATCGCTGTCTGAAGGCAGCAGATACAAACCCACCAACTCATGCCCCCGAGCGCGGTTACAGCAGCCTCAAACCTGCACCCTGTAGGCACGGAAATGGCATCTGCCATATGGGCTGGGCCAGAGAGAGTGAGAGAACGACTCACCCCAAAGCCCGGTGCTAAGGAAACTCTCTGGGGCTGGGGGGACTCAAATCCCTGTTCTAATGGGTCCATCTGCGCAGTCCCGCTCTGTGGCAACTCTGGGAGAGAAGGGCCCTGCCCCCTGCGCGTTTCCTGCTGGCCCTGGCTGGGAGCTGGGGAGACTGGTCTGTAGGGGCCGATGTGTGGGGGCTACAAAGGGCACATGGCCCGCAGCGGCGGATATAGGTCAGGGCGAGCGGGGCGGCTGCCCCGGGCCCCGCGCTTCAACAAGCCCCGCTTTGAAGTGTCCTTGAGCGCTTTGATGCGGCTTTTGTTCCTCTGGACATCGACCCCAGTCGCGGCGCGCTCCTTGCGGTTCTTGGAGAAGTTCACGCTCCACCGGATGAACTCGGCGAAAGCCGCCAGCTATCTTCTAGGAGGCGTCTTTCTTCTTTTTCTTTTGGCTGCCTGGGGTTTTCTCCGCCAGCCGCACCACCCCGCCCTTCTTCTTTAGAAGCCAGTTGGCTCTCCACTGCCAGGCGCTTCGAGCGGAGCCGCTCTCGCCCCTTCACGCCACCCACTGGAAGCCAGAGCTGCTGCAGGCTGCTACTATAGCCTGGACCCGGGCGCAACCGAATCAACTTCACGGCCCTCCTGTCTCGGCCTCTCTGGCTCTCCTCGAAAAGTGTGTGTCTGAAACCCCGAAATCCCAAGAGACACCGGAGGCCTCCAGTAATTCTACACCAGCCAGGCATCTCGATCGGAGCCGGAGGGTGTTTCTTTCTCTTGCCTTGCTCCTAAGGAATGACCCATCACTTGCTTGGGAGCAAGAGGAAAGGAACAAGGGGGCGGGGACAACAACACCAAAGCTTTGCACACACCCACAGTTCTGCGCTCAGACTGGACCAGTATTTGATTTGTTTTCTCACGACGAATGTTAAATTTCCCCGCCTTGTCTCTAAACTGAAAGAGGAACAGGAATGAATGAACAAATGAGTCGACTCATGAAGGAATTCAACAGATGATTTGGTGCGGGTGGGGAGAAATGGTTTTTAAACGGAGCGGGTGAATTTATCAGACAAGATTATCAACCCCATGTTCTAGAGGTCCCTAAACTCTGATTGCCAGATGCTGGGACTAGAGGACAAGCGATAGATCACCAGGCAAGTGCCTTGTTCTGTTCATGCCTTTTGAAAGATCGGGCACCGGCCACTTCAGCTGTTTGTGTTGATAGTAGAGGTGAACAGAGCAAAGGAAAGAAAAAGGCTCTCTCATTGGTTTATTTAGGATCCTCATTCTCATTGGGTCAGCGGAGCTGTACTCCTATTAGCCAGTCAGGATGGAGGAATTGCTCAGCTCTCGGGTTATAGTAAAAACGCTTAAATATTCTATGTTGTTGAGACAAAAAAGGGATATTGACGGTAGTTTATGGCTGGTTAGGAGGAAAGGAAATTGCATAGGTTCATTTTGGGTGGAGCTATAAGTTTTCTGTGGTTAGGCTGTATAAGCTGCTACCTGAGGGGTTGCAGAAACTTTGCCTGTTGATAATTTGGTTTGTTGTACTGAAATATCTGAGGACTAAGAACGTTTTATGGGGAGAGGAGTCCTGGGGAGCCTAAGAAGAGCCAGACTGTGCTGTGCCCTCTATAGCTCTAGAAAGACTGAAGACCTGAGCAAGCTGTTGAGAGGTTTTCCTCTTGTGGGGTCTTGCACTGAGTACTAAGGCAGTGTTTTATGTGAGAAAGCACCAGTTAGCAACAGTAATTACTAATGCCAAATATAATATCAGAGGCTACTATTGGTAGAAGGAAACAGGAACTCAGGTTGTCTGGTTTTGCCTTTACATCACCTTTAAAGGAACAGCTAAAGAAAAGTCTCCCGGACATAGATAGGAAGAAACTTGGATAAAACATTATCCCCACTCTTCACTGTAGCCAGCTTAATAGCTAGGGGGGAGGGGTTCCCTTTACGTTTTACAGACTATTTCTTTCATTGAGCTACATGGTCTTCATGATAGAAATCACTCCAGGTTACAGGCAATGCATATTCCAGGAGATTACATTGCATATAATTACACTGTGTGTGCATACAACACATTAAAACTTTGTCTCACTTTGTAGCCATCTCAGAAGTAATATGTAGATAGCCAGCAGGGCTGAATCTGGGACATGGTCATTTGCATATTTCTGAAAATGTGTTCCTTAAATGAGAAATTGTCACATAGATTTAGATGGGAGATTTTTCTCAAAGGTATATCTGAGAAAGTTGGACTTTCAGCTCTGAGTTGTCATTAGAATTGGGCTATTTCAGTTGGGCCTAATTGCTATTTGTCATTTTGAAAACCTTTCTCTAAAGGTCTAAAAGGATGCAGAATAATAGGAATATTGAGAGTACAATCATGCAGGATTTCACTGCTGTAAGGGTTTAAAAATCATGTTGGCAGGTGAATGTACTGCTTAATATTTGTAGTCCTCAGTCACACATATGTGTCATGTGGTTGCTGTGACGTTTGTGAAGAAGGATTTTTAAACTTTTTTGAAAATTACCTGTGTAAAGAAATGGACTTTAAAGGCATAATTGAAGAATGTGCTGCCAAAAGGGCTAGACAGCTATAATAGACTTAAATACAAATGAAAATTTTTAATTATTAATGCAGAATTTTGTTTACGAATGAATTACAATATAATTAAAATAAAAATTATGCAACTAAATTAAGTTTCTATCAAATTTACCTAATTGCATTTAATATGAAAATAGCCTTCAATTTGCGCATTTGACGCCTTTTCTATTTTTCTCCAAAGGGGGCCTCATGAGTGTGCTGCTCTGGGCCCCGCAAATCTCTCATCCGCCCCTGTCTTAGCATGTGGCCAAGGCTGAGTCAGGAGCGGATGGGAAGGTTCCCGGGGCTCAGAGCTGAGCCAAGGCAGCTGCAGGTGACACGTGGAGCACTGGCCTCTCTACAGCCACGGTGGCTGGAGGAGATGCCGCCATTGGCCACACAAGTAATTGCTTGTTGAGGAAAAGGCGTATTGGAGAGGAGCATTGGAAAAAATAATTCCCTTCGCACGGCTCCAATGCACCCGAATTGAGTCTGGGTCGCACGCTGGGGCATGCAGGGGAGTGTGACTCTGCTTCCCACTAGACACCGCTGCCTACGTAGAGGTCTGCTTCGTTTATACCCACTGGGTGAAACGAGTATGCAAATCCCTGCCCTGGCGGTTCCTGTTAAATACCAGCCACCGGTTCTAGGAGTCTCAGTCTCTGCCCAGACACAGACCTGCCCGGCCCGGCCCGATCCGGAGTTTCCCCCAGTGCCAGCGAAAGAAAATGACATTTCTGTGGCTTTTCCTTTCCCTGCTCTTGGCCCCCAGCTGTGAGTGTGTGTTACAGAACCGGGGGATCGAGACAGGGCCAGAGACTCAATCACTGGCTAATTTGTTCCCTGCGTTGTTTCCCTTTTCCCAAGTGTCCTCTCCCAGGTGCAGCTGATCGAGTCCGGCCCAGGCCAGTGAAGTCCAGAGAAACCCTCACCCTGACCTGCACTATCTCCGGGGTCTCTATCACTAGCATCAGCTACGTATGGCACTGGGTCCGCCAGCTCCCCGGGAAAGCTGTGGAGTGGGTAGCAGCTATATACCCCTATGACGGGAGCAAACGATTTGCTCGGTCTCTCCAAAACCGACCAGCATCTCTGCAGACACCGCCAAGAACCAGTTCTCCCTGCAGCTGGCCTCCCCCGCAGCAGCAGACACCGCCCCCTATTACTGCGCCAGAGAGTCACAGTGACATAGAGCTCAGCCGGGCTGGTACAAAAAGGGGAGGCGGGTTGTCTGCAGTCACTGGGGCCCGGTCACACTCAGTCTGCATCAGAAGCGGGACGGACACTGGCCGAGGGGCGGCGGGTTAGGAATGGTGTGTGTGTGTGTGTGTGTGTGTGTGTGTTGGGGGGGATTTCTCTTCTCCGAACTCAGCCCCTTGGAACAGACATGCGGAATCTCCTGGCTGGGGGGAAGGGAGGGTCGCTTGGACAAGCATCCCGGTCTCGTTGCCCTCGCTGTGAGGCAGCGACCACAGAGCCCTGCTGGGCACTGGCTGCAGAGCGCAGCCTTTCTCCAACCTCTGGCCCACACAGACCCCAAGGGACCTTCCCTGCGTGCCCGTGTCCTCTCCAGACTTTTCCCAGCGGAGGGATGTTCCCTGGGACCGGCAGGGATGCGCCCACAGAACCCTCCGCCTGGAAAAGGAGATGGGGGAGCCCAGGGCATTTCCGGACACTTCCCCTGAGCCAGATGGCGCCAAGACCCCCGCGGAGGGTCACCTCCGCTACCTCGCACACGCCTGCAAATCTTTGTCCCGCCGGAGTTTCCTGGCTCGCAGTGCAGGGCCTGGTACCCTGAACTCACCCACCGCCCTATCCCAGCCCCCTCCTGCCGCCCTGCGAGCGCAGAGCTGAGCGCAGCATCTTTCTTGTTTAAAGGGAAGACCTGTCCCCGACGGGACATCGCCATATGCTGAGCGTCCCCCCCGCCCCTTATATCCGGCCTGGGAAACCCGCATGCAAATCCCTGCCGGGGCCTGCCGGGTTAAATACCAGCCCCTGGCTCTAGGATCCTCAGTCTCTGCCCAGACACAGCCCTGCCCGGCCCTGCCCACGGGGGAGTTTCCCTCAGTGCCTGGGAATGACGATGGAACCTCTGCTGCTTTTCCTTGCCCTACTCGCCTCCCCCAGCTGTGAGTGTCCGTGGGGCAGAGGGGAACTAGGAACAGAGCCCTTGATTGGTTCGGGGGTTAATATTGTCTTGGCTTGTTTTCTCCTTTCCCAGGTGTCCTCTCTCAGGTGCAGCTGGTCCCATCGGGCCCCGGGGCGGTGAAGCTCGGAGAGACCCTCACCCTGAGCTGCGCTGTCTCAGGAGATACTGTGGATAGTGGCTCTGTCTGGCACTGGATCAGGCAGCCTGTAGGCAAGGGGCTGGAGTGGATGGGGCGGGTGACATATAAGTATTTAGACTACTATGGCACCAGCGGGGAGTGGGAAACAGCCTACGCCCCGACTCTCCAAAGCCGAGTCACCATCTCTGGGGACACCGCCAAGAACGAGGTCTCGCTGCAGCTCGGAGCGCTGACAGCTGCAGACGCCGCCACCTATTACTGCGCCAGGCAGCCTCACACGCACAAATACACATACACAGAGACATACTCACAGTGACACGGCGCCCAGAAGGACTTGTACAAAAACGAGAAGCGGCTTCTCACCAGCGCAGGGAGCCAGAGAGAACGGACAGAGCCGCGAAACCAAAAACCAAGGAAATGGACGGGAAATGCAAAGGGGGGGCTGTGACGACGCTTTGGGGTCCCCTGACTCCTGCACCCCCGTAATGGCACGAACAGACTCCACCAGCCCGTAGAATGGAGGGAGTTTATTCCTTCCCCAGGATACAGCACAGCACAGCACAGCACCGATGTAATCTGGTTACAGGGCAGGTCTAGGATGCCTCAGCCCCCTTGCGATGGGGAGATTGGGCCCCTAAATCCCAGCCCTGGCTTAGGCTGGTTCCTCCATGATCCCAGACAGAAACTAAACTCACTCTCTTCCAGCCCTGCCCCCAGCCCGGGCAGCATTCCCCCTTCCTTTGTTTCTCTCCTTGGGGGGTAGCTGGTCAGACAGGTTGAGAGACCCTCTTTGCATAATGGGCCGCTGGGCCGTGGTTAGGGTCAGCCAGTGGGGGTTACCACAGAGCCAGCATAGAAACTAGCCAGATACCCCCACTACGTCACAGTTCTCCCCCCTCCGAGAGCGAACTGAGCAGGGTCACTCCACTCGTGACCTAGGGAAGTTCGGGTCCTCTGCGTGGGAACCCGCCCTGGGGACATGGGTGCTCCCCTTGACTCGGGCCGGCCGCGGCGAGGCCCCACATGAATTGGCTTCCCTCTGTCCACTCGCTGCACCGCTCCAGGGCGACTGGCACCGGCCTGTCCTCTGTGGTCGCACCCACCCTTCTGCTGGCCTTGATCTCTGGCCAGGGTCTCTCGGGCCGGGGGCCATGAGCCCAGCGAGCCTCCTCTGGACAGCCAGGGCGGCCTCCACCCCGACGCTCCATCCCGGGAAGTCTTCCTCCCATAACTCTCTCAGCAAGCCCAGAGGCTCCTCTATACAGGGTAGGGGCCCCTGAGCAGCTTTCCTCCCGTCTTGGGCCTTCCCGCCCCTCTGGCAGGAGTTGCAGGCCCGGCAGTACGCTGCACGGCTGCAAATATTCCCGGCCAGTAGAAGTGTTGAGCAGCCTCAGCCGGGTGCTCCGGATCCCCGGTGGCCCGCAAAGGGACATTATGGGCCAAATACAGCAGCTTGAGGTGATACTTTGGGGGACGACCAGCTGCCGCTGGACCCCCCATGCCCTCACCTTCCTGGGGGGAAGCCATTCCCGGAACAGGAATCCCCGCTCCCACAGGAATCTCTCCTGGCCTCCTCTCCCCAGGGGCTGAGCTGCACGGAGGCCAGCCTCGCCCCTCAGCCTCTGCAAGGAGGGGTCTGCCTGCACCTCAGCCTGGAATTCAGCCGCTGGGGCAGGGATCGACCTGTTCCCCACCTTTGCCTAGGTCCGGGGTCCCCGCTTGGCTGGACCCCGTGTCCACGGTGATGGGACCCTGAGGACCCTGCCAGGAGTCCTTCCTGATCCAGGTTGCCAGCCCTCGCTGGCTCTGGCTCTGGGCAGTGACTAGAGCCCGCTGGGATTCCTGGGGCCACTCCTCTAGGTCATTCCCCATTAGCACCTCCGTGGGCAAGTGCGGGTGCACCCCACTTTCTTGAGACCTTCCTTGGCCCCATTTCAGATGCACCCTGGCTACAGGCACCTTAAACGGGACCCGTCTATGCCCTTCAGGGTCAGCTGCGTGTGGGGTAGTATCCGGTCTGGGGCCACTATGTCAGATCGGGCCAGCCACCTCCGCCCCGTGTCCCAGAAACCCGTCACCTTCCTACCATCCACCTCCAGGGGTATGAGGCACTCGCTCCGCAGGGGCCGCCCTGCCCCACCCGGCACACGGAGAAATCCGCCTCCCGAGGGTCAGACCTCCCAGGGGTGCACTGAGCATCCTTCCCCACTCTGAGCTGAGGTTTGCCTGCCAGCCCCTGCCTCTGGGGCAGCCTGCCCTTCCTCCAGCCCCAGCCAGTTAACCCTGGAAAGTCCCAGGTCATGGGACCTGGTGCACTGAGCCCTCTTGTGGCCTTTTGCCCACAGCGATGGCAAGTTAGGCTTTGGGCTGTCTCTGTCCAGGCCCTGGCTGGTTCTCTGGGGCACAGACGACCTGTTCCTTGGGCTCGCCTTGTAGTTGACTCCTCCGCCGCTCAGCCGAGATCCGGTCTCTGTGCGATTCCCTTTCTCTCCGGGACTCCCATTCACACCCGGACCGGCTCTCCGTGAACTCATCTGCCAGTCTCCGGCCTCCTGGGGTCTCTGGTCTTCGGTCCTTGAGCCACAGCCTCAATCTGGGTGGGCATGCTTCATAGAACTGCTCCATCATGAACAGCTTGAGCAGCCCTCTGCAGTCTGGGCCCGACTCCAGACACCCACTTGCGGCAGTATTGCGCCAGGCGGGAGGCCAGGTCCACATAGGTCTCCCGTGGCCCTTCTGCACCTCCCGGAACTTCTTCCTGTACATCTCGGGGGTCAGCCCGAACTTGTGCAGCAGGGCGTCCTTGACTCGGTTGTAATCCCCTGGCTGTAGGTCCTCCAGCTGATTGAGCACCCCGGCAGCCTCCTGGTTCAGTGCGGGGATGAGCTCCTGCAGCCAGTCAGCTGGGGGACCTTGCAGTCCACAGGCCCTCTCAAAGGAGCTGAGGAACCCGTCTATGTCGCCCATGTCCTTCAATTGGGCCACCACGAGCTTCTCCAAGCGTCTGGCCGCCCTGGGCCCTTGGGGCCCGTCTGCACTCGGCGCAGCTGGGGCCCTGCCGCTTCTCCGCTCTGCCATGGCCAGCTCATGCTGTCGCTGCTCTCACGGTCCTGGACTTCCACCCTTCATCTGCAGCTGGATTTCTAGCCGCCGCAGCTCCGAGGGGCTGGACCCCTGGGTGGACTACGGCTTGCAGTGCTCCCTGGGAGGCAGTCCGGTCTCTTCGGCGGCCTCCAGCGCTCCGCCTCTCCGAGCCTGACACGCTCCCAGTGGGGTCTGGCTGTTCCCCATGGGGACAGGATCCCAGCCCTGTGGCTGGTCATTCTCTTCCAGCCGGGCAATCAGCTGGGCCTTGCTGCGCTCCGCACAGGCAAGCCCCTCTCTGCACAGCTTCACCAGCTCTGCCTTCAGCAGTTGGGTATAGGCCATCTCCCGCTGGTCCTCGGTGCAGACTCACCAGTCTAGTGCTGCTGCACCCACGATTCTCAGGAACCGCTTTGCTCTGTTTCCAGCACGCCTGGTTCCACGGCTCTTGCTTCTACTGCGCCTAGTCACTCGCCGCTGGATGCTCCATCCACGGGGTGCAGTGAATCCCGCTCCTGACACCAGTGTGACGACGCGTTGGGGTCCCCTGACTCCTGCACCCCCGTAATGGCACGAACAGACTCCACCAGCCCGTAGAATGGAGGGAGTTTATTCCTTCTCCAGGATACAGCACAGCACAGCACAGCACCGATGTAATCTGGTTACAGGGCAGGTCTAGGATGCCTCAGCCCCCCTTGAGATGGGGGAGACTGGGCCCCTAAATCCCAGCCCCTGGCTTAGGCTGGTTCCTCCATGATCCCAGACAGAAACTAAACTCACTCTTCCAGCCCTGCCCCCCAGCCCGGGCAGCATTCCCCTTCCTTTGTTTCTCTCCTTGGGGGGTAGCTGGTCAGACAGGTTGAGAGACCCTCTTTGCATAATGGGCCGCTGGGCCGTGGTTAGGGTCAGCCAGTGGGGATTACCACAGAGCCAGCATAGAAACTAGCCAGATACCCCACTGAATGCTGCTAGGCTGCTAGACGAAGAGTGGACTCCCAGGGGCAGTTGTGCACCCAGGCCCATTTTAGGTTGCACATGGTCCCGGTTCCCAGGGGACAGGGCCTGGCTCCTCCGTCATTTCCGTATTTCTCTCCCAGGTGTCCTCCTGGTCCCGACACTGAACCATCTCCGGAGACTCGGTATCCAAGCGCTGGGCCCGGGTGGGGATGGACGCGTGGGACAGACCCAGCAGCTGGGACACAAACTACGTCTCCGCAGACACCGCCAGGAACCAGGTCTCGCTGCAGCCCCTGTTCCTGCGCCAGAGAGACCCACAGTGGCACAGAGCGCTACGGCGGTTTCCATACAGACATGGGGGGAGGAGGGTTTGATGCCCCAGGACTCGCACTCTCCGTAACTCTACAGGGAGGGAACAAGTTGGTGAAAGTGAATTTCACCCGGACCCTCATTTCCGCCACTGCAACTTGCGAACCGGCGCGGTAGAAACACGCCGCGGACAAGCAGCTCGGTCCGGGTAGCGATAAAACACCCGCGCATGTCTCCAAAGAGATACCAGCATGGGCCGCCAAAACCGTTTTTAATTTGGCTAGGCCGCGTTCCCCAGCGCCCCCGCCTGGCGACATGCCAGTAACTCCCACGGGACCCAGGATTTACTTCCAGCCTCGCACATCCCGCGCACCGGCCTTGCCTCCGCTTATATCCCAGCTTCTTAATTGGCTTACTGTGACGACGCTTCGGGGTCCCCTGACTCCTGCACCCCGTGCTGCGAACAGACTCCACCAGCCGTACAATAGAGGGAGTTTATTGCTTCTCCAGGATACAGCACAGCATCTGTCATCTGGTTACAGGAACTGCAGCTAAGAGGCCTCAGTGCCCCCTTGAGATGGGGGTGGCTGGGCCCTACAATCCCAGCCCACTCCCCAGCTCCTTCCCCTAGGCTGTCCTCCATGCTCCCAGACAGAAACTAACTCCCTCTCTTCCAGCCCTGCCCCAGCCAGGCAGCATTCCCACCTTCCTTTGTCTCTCTCTGGGGGTAGCTGGTCAGACAGGTTGAGAGACCCTCTTTGCATAATGACTCATCCCCTGTCCTTCTGGGCTGTGGTACCGACGGCAGCCAGTGGGGGTTACCACAGAGCCAGCATAGAAACCAGCCAGGTACCCCCACTACGTCACACTTACATCCAGCAAATCCATTATGCAGGAGGCAGAAACAACTAAAGAACCAACCAGAGGCCATACGGATAAACAACAGACAAGGGGGAATCATTAAAAAACAATAAAGAAATGAGGGTTTCACAACTATCCCTGCTGACATGTGGGTTCTCGCCAGGGGAAAAAAGGACCAACCCAAGTTTTCTTTAAATTTTCTCGGCTCTCCCCTTCTTCCTGATGCCACAGCTCGTATCACCTTTCCCCCAGCCCCAAATCACCTTATTTCCGTGGGGTTGGTGTGGGCAATAGCTAAACATTTCCCGGCTTCTGGATGCCCCTATGCTTAGCCAAGGCCCCCGCCCAAGAGCAAGGCCTCAGAGTGTTTCGGGGAGAGAAGACCCATGGGAAGATGGACGGTGATTTCTCTAACCCTAAGACTATAACAGGTTTCAAGAGATAACAAGCTAGAGGACAAGTCCAACCATGGCCATGATCCGTGATGGGAAAAGATGGTGTCTCCGGCCTTCCTCAAGTAGAAGCTGGGCATGGGAGACAGGGAATGAGTCACGAGGTGATTTGCTGTTCTGTTCCTTCCCTCTGGGGCACCTGGAAGGACGCGGAGCGAGATGGTCCTTTGGTCTAACCCAGTCCGGCCCTTCTCATTCCCTCCTGTCGTTTATCTTTGGCCTTCACAGCATCCCATGGCAACGCCTTCCATCGATTCACGTGGCATTGAGAGACCCCTCTAGAGTGACAAGAAAGAAAGAGAGAAAAGGGCCGCAGCACGCAGAGGTCGCTGGACGCTTGTTCATTTCCCTGCCCAGTGACCCAGCCACTAGGCCGCAGCGGAGCAGAAGCGCTGAGATCCTGCGCTCACCGCCCCTTTTCTAGGGCGGTAACGGGGTGTCGGACTTTATGCAAATCTCCCCTCCAGGGCCCGGGTTAAATCGCAGCTCCTGGGTTCTCCGGGACCCGCCTGCCCAGGGGCTGGAACGAGTTTCAGTTTTTCGTCCTTCTCGTTGCACCATTTCCCAAGGATGGACTGTGACGACGCGTTGGGGTCCCCTGACTCCTGCACCCCCGTAATGGCAGGAACAGACTCCACCAGCCCGTAGAATGGAGGGAGTTTATTCCTTCTCCAGGATACAGCACAGCACAGCACAGCACCCGATGTAATCTGGTTACAGGGCAGGTCTAGGATGCCTCAGCCCTTGCGATGGGGAGATTGGGCCCCTAAATCCCAGCCCCTGGCTTAGGCTGGTTCCTCCATGATCCCAGACAGAAACTAACCCCTCTCTTCCAGCCCTGCCCCAGCCCGGCAGCATTTCCCTTCCTTTGTCTCTCTCCTTGGGGGTAGCTGGTCAGACAGGTTGAGAGACCCTCTTTGCATAATGACTCATCTCCAGTCCTTCTGGGCTGTGGTACCGATGGCAGCCAGTGGGGGTTACCACAGAGCCAGCATAGAAACCAGCCAGGTACCTCCACTACGTCACATGGACACCGCGGTGTCACTGCTGCTGTTACTCGCCCTCTCACCCTGTGAGTCGGGAGGGGAAATCCGGGGATGATCAAAGCCTCAGGGAGCGAACTGAGTGTTTAACTGTAACGGTTCATGTCTTTGCAGGTGCCAGGTCCCAATCCAGCTGGTTCCGTCCGGGCCGGGCGCGGTGAAGCCTGGAGAGACCCTCACCCTGAGCTGCGCCGTGTCTGGTTACACCATTTCTTCTGGCTACTATTGGGCCTGGAACCGGCAGGCTCCTGGGAAAGATTTAGAACACATGGAGCATGTGTATGGACCCAACGGGAACTCCCACTATGATCCGCCCTTCCAGAGCTGAATGACCATTGCCAGAGACACGGCCAAGAACCAGTTCTCGCTGCAGCTCCGCTCGCTGACAGCTGCAGACACCGCCACTTATTACTGCAACACACACACACACACACACACACAGTGACACAGAGCAATGCAGGGCCAGTACAAAAAGGGGAAGCGGTTTCTGTGCAGCCATTCAGAGCATTTAATGCTTATTTTCCCTCTGGCACAGAGAGAGGTAGGAACAGAGAAGGGAGAATCTCTAAGAGCCCAGATTTCATAAAGAGCAAAGGGATACCGCAGACCAGGAGTAAAACCGGTGTCACTCCCAAATGCAGGGCCAAGGTTTGAACAAGGTGTGACATAGTGTGAGTGACCTCCACTGGCTGCTGTCTGCAGCAGGGCAGATGATGAGTCATTATGCAAAGGGGGCTTCAAACCTGTCTGACCAGTATCTCCCAGGGAGCGGAACAATGGGAAGAAGGGGGGTGAAGCCCTGGATGGGGGCAGGGCTGGAAGTGAGTGGTGGGGGAGTTTCTGTCTGGGATCATGGAGGAACCAGCCTAAGCCAGGGGCTGGGATTTAGGGGTCCAGTCTCCCCCATCTCAAGGGGGGCTGAGGCATCCTAGGCCTGCCCTGTAACCAGATTACATCTGTGCTGTGCTGTATCCTGGAGAAGCAATAAACTCCCTCTATTCTACTACCTGGTGGAGTCTGTTCGTGCCACTACGGGGGTGCAGGAGTCAGGGGACCCCGACGCGTCGTCACACAAGGCAACTCCAGCTTTCCCAATGTTCTCCCCTCCCAGCTGCTTTCCTCCCGCTCTCCCGCCGGTCAAACCCCAGGGCGTGCCAGGCCTCGCTGGAGCTGCTGGGACTGCGCATATGCCCAGGCACTGGGACAGGGCGATGTTCATTTATGGACCATCTCGGAGTGCTAGGAACTGCCCCGTGAGCGAGGAAGACACGCGGGGAGGCGCCAGGAACTCCGGGGGGACGCGCGCGGTGAGACCGCGACTGTAATCCAATCGAATCGAATCGAATCGAATCGAATCAAGGGGGAATCACAGGGGGGAAGGGGACGCGCCAGCAGCCTCCTTACACCCCGGATTGCCCGGCCAGGGCAGAGGAAATGACGCAGATTGTCACGTGGCACTGCTGACCTGCCAGCCCCTTTCCCCAGCAGTGAGTGTCTGAGCGTCCCAGGGTCAGTGGCTGGGAACCAGGAGTTGCTGTGCCCGGGGATGTGACACCGGGCCCGAGCTGCCCGGCCGAGCTGGGGACGTTGCCCTTGGCCCCTGCTCTCTGGTCCAGGCCTGAAGGGCTCCGAGCAGGAAACCAACCACTGAAGCGCCCGGGGGTTCCTGTCACTGCCCTAGGTCCGGTACAGACACAGCCCACGAGTCCCCCCTCTGCCCGCGCCGGGTTCAATCCGCCGTCACCGCCCCCCTGCAGAGCGAGACCCCGAGACGCTGCGCCCCGCGCACCAATCCCAGGGATATTCCGCAGCAAAACCTCCTCCCTGTCCTCACCCCCCCCCCCCAACTCCGTAGCTTCTCCCAGCTGCACCCGCCGGTGAGCCTCGGGCCTGCTCCACAGCACGAGCTCGGCTCCCCAATAGCAAGTCCTGCGTGTCACGGGTTAGTTCGGTGCAGCTGACCGCTGGCGGGAAGGGAAAAGGGGTTTCCGGCTCAAATCCCTCCCGACGCGGAGAGAAAACTGCCCTACCCGGTGGGGTCCTGGCCCAATGGTCCCTGGGACACAGCCCCTCCCCGCACACTGAGCCACCGACCGGCTCTGCCTGGCCCTTTTGCGCATGGGAGGGACCCCAGAGATTACCACCCCCATTACCTGAGAGTCATCAGCCCCTGAGCCCCTGTGTAGGAAACACAGTCATTGCAGGGAGCTGCTCGCTCTCCCAGGGGTCCGAAAGAGTCAGGAGGGCCCCCAGCGCCCCTTGCCCGGCGCTGCACAGACACCCAGGCCGGGGCAGTCTGACTCCTGCATCCGGAGCCCTGGGGCGAGCCAGTCAGATCCCTGGCAGAAGAGCGCGGGTCTCTCATACGGTGGGATATGCAAATGAGAGTCAGTGTTCTGTTAAAATCTGCCCCTGAATACGCAGGGACATTCCGCAACCCCTGGGTCTGTGCAGTGGCCAGCCCGTCCCCTGACAACTTCCCCCTCCAGCACCACGGAAAATGAAATTTTTGCTCCTTCTATGTTTCGCTGCAGTGGCGCTGGAAGGTATTTTTTCCCCCTCTGAATAACTGGCAGTTAGAAGAATATTAAATTATTGCTGTTTTCATACCGCCATTAACAAGCTGCATCTTTAACTGCAGGTGCCCGGTGCCAGGTGCAGCTGGTGGAGTCCGGAGGGGATGTGAAGAAGCCTGGAGACTCTCTGCTCCTCTCCTGCAAAGCTTCCGGCTTCACCTTCAGCAGCTACTGGATGGACTGGGTCCGGCAGGTTCCCGGGAAGGGGCTGGAGTGGATCGCCCATATCAGCAGCGGCAGTGGGAGTAGCACATGGTACAGTGATGCGCTGAACGGCCGATTCATCATTTTGAGGGACAATCCCAACAACCTGCTGTACCTGCAAATGAGCGGCCTGAAGCCCGAGGACACCGCCCGCTATCACTGTGTGAGAGACGCCCAGTGACACGAACCCTGCGTCTGCTTGTGCAAAAACCAAAGCTGCGGAACTTCCCGTTTCTGCCGCACGGGGGCAGCAGAGACACGCGCAAAACAGGAGAGAGAAGGAACAAAGCGAGACAGAGAAAGGAGGTGTCCAAGCCAGCCAATGTAACCGCTTAACACGACATTCTGTCTGACTCTCCCTCCACCATTCTAACAGAGAGAAAGAGAAAGACTCGCATAGGAACAGCAAACCTACACAATATATTTTTTTTTAAAAAAGCGGATTGAAGGAATTATTCTCTGCTGCCCCCTAACGAAAGCTAGCTATTGGATGCACAAATTCCATCAAAATCGGCATATCCCCCATCTGTCACAGGAATAAAATCGCAGTCCACAATGGCACCGCTTAGCCCGTTCAATACACCCGTGAAAATGTTCATCGCTTCTCATTCTCCTGGCCCCAGAGACTCTCCGGCCCGTGTGCGTGTCCAGACTTGTTTCCCTGGCATGGGGGCAAAGGCAAAGAAGGAGCGGTCCTGTACCAGCAGTGCCCGTCTGCCCTGTAGATTGGCCAGGCCAGACAGCCTCGGCGTCAAAGGATAAAAGGGCACAAATCAGACACGAGTCAGGGTGTGACGACGCGTTGGGGTCCCCTGACTCCTGCACCCCCGTAATGGCACGAACAGACTCCACCAGCCCGTAGAATGGAGGGAGTTTATTCCTTCTCCAGGATACAGCACAGCACAGCACAGCACAGATGTCATCTGGTTACAGGGCAGGTCTAGGATGCCTCAGCCCCCCTTGAGATGGGGGAGACTGGGCCCCTAAATCCCAGCCCCTGGCTTAGGCTGGTTCCTCCATGATCCCAGACAGAAACTAACCCACTCTCTTCCAGCCCTGCCCCCAGCCAGGCAGCATTTCCCCTTCCTTTGTCTCTCCCCTGGGGGTAGCTGGTCAGACAGGTTGAGAGACCCTCTTGCATAATGACTCATCCTTCTGGGCTGTGGTACCGATGGCAGCCATTGGGGATTACCACAGAGCCAGCATAGGAACCAGCCAGATACCCCACTACGTCACAGTTCTCCCCCTCCGAGAGCGAACTGAGCAGGGTCACTCCGCTCGTGACCTAGGGAAGTTCGGGTCCTCTGCGTGGGAACCCGCCCTGGGGACATGGGTGCTCCCTTGACTCGGGCCGGCCGCGCGAGGCCCCACATGAACTGGCTTCCTCTGTCCACTCGCTGCACCGCCTCCAGGGCGACTGGCACAGGCCTGTCCTCTGTGGTCGCACTCCACCCTTCTGCTGGCCTTGATCTCTGGCCAGGGTCTCTCGGCCAGGGCCATGAGCCCAGCGAGCCTCCTCTGGACAGCCAGGGCGGCCTCCACCCCCGACGCTCCATCCCGGGAGGTCTTCCTCCCATAACTCTCTCAGCAAGCCCAGAGGCTCTCTATACAGGGTAGGGGCCCTGAGCAGCTTTCTCCCGTCTTGGGCCTTCCCGCCTCTGGCAGGAGTCGCAGGACTGGCCGTACCGCTGCACGGCTGTGAATATTCCCGGCCAGTAGAAGTGTTGGAGCAGCCTCAGCCGGGTGCTCCGGATCCCGGTGGCCCGCAAAGGGGACGTTATGGGCCAAATACAGCAGCTTGAGGTGATACTTTGGGGGACGACCAGCTGCCGCTGGACCCCATGCCCTCACCTTCCTGGGGAAGCCATTCCCGGAACAGGAATCCCCGCTCCCACAGGAATCTCTCCTGGCCTCCTCTCCCCAGGGGCTGAGCTGTACGGAGGCCAGCCTCGTCCCTCAGCCTCTGCAAGGAAGGGTCTGCCTGCACCTCAGCCTGGAATTCAGCCGCTGGGGCAGGGATCGACCTGTTCCCCACCTTTGCCTAGGTCCGGGGTCCCCGCTTGGCTGGACCCCGTGTCCACGGTGATGGGACCCTGGGGACCCTGCCAGGAGTCCTTCCCTGGATCCAGGTTGCCAGCCCCTCGCTGGCTCTGGCTACGGGCGGTGACTAGAGCCCGCTGGGATTCCTGGGGCCACTCCTCTAGGTCATTCCCCATTAGCACCTCCGTGGGCAAGTGCGGGTGCACCCCCACTTTCTTGAGACCTTCCTTGGCCCCCCATTTCAGATGCACCCTGGCTACAGGCACCTTAAACGGGGACCCGTCTATGCCCTTCAGGGTCAGCTGCGTGTGGGGTAGTATCCGGTCTGGGGCCACTATGTCAGATCGGGCCAGCGTCACCTCCGCCCCTGTGTCCCAGAAACCCGTCACCTTCCTACCATCCACCTCCAGGGGTATGAGGCACTCGCTCCGCAGGGGCCGTCCTGCCCCCACCCGGTACACGGAGAAATCCACTTCCCGAGGGTCAGACCTCCCAGGGGGGGTGCACTGAGCATCCTTCCCCCCACTCTGAGCTGAGGTTTGCCTGCCAGCCCCTGCCTCTGGGGCAGCCTGCCCTTCCTCCAGCCCCAGCCAGTTAACCCTGGAAAGTCCCAGGTCATGGGACCTGGTGCACTGAGCCCTCTTGTGGCCTTTTTGCCCACAGCGATGGCAAGTTAGGCTTTGGGCTGTCTCTGTCCAGGCCCTGGCTGGTTCTCTGGGGCACAGACGACCTGTTCCTTGGGCTCGCCTCGTAGTTGACTCCCTCCGTCGCTCAGCCGACATCCGGCCCTGTGCGATTCCCTTTCTCTCCGGGACTCCTGCTCACACCCGGACCGGCTCTCCGTGAACTCATCTGCCAGTCTCCCGGCCTCCTGGGGTCTCTGGTCTTCGGTCCTTGAGCCACAGCCTCAGTCTGGGTGGGCATGCTTCATAGAACTGCTCCATCATGAACAGCTTGAGCAGCCCTCTGCAGTCTGGGCTCCGACTCCAGACACCCACTTGCGGCAGTATTGCGCCAGGCGGGAGGCCAGGTCCACATAGGTCTCCCGTGGCTCCTTCTGCACCTCCCGAACTTCTTCCTGTACATCTCGGGGTCAGCCCGAACTTGTGCAGCAGGGCCTCCTTGACTCGGTTGTAATCCCTGGCTGTAGGTCCTCCAGCTGATTGAGCACCCCGGCAGCTTCCTGGTTCAGTGCGGGATGAGCTCCTGAAGCCAGTCAGCTGGGGGACCTGTTGCAGTCCACAGGCCCTCTCAAAGGAGCTGAGGAACCCATCTACATCGCCCATGTCCTTCAATTGGGCCACCACGAGCTTCTCCAAGCGTCTGGCCGCCCTGGGCCCTTGGGGCTCATCTGCACTCGGCGCAGCTGGGGCCCTGCCGCTTCTCCGCCGCCATGGCCAGCTCATGCTGTCGCTGCTCTCTACGGTCCTGGACTTCCACCTTCATCTGCAGCTGGATTTCTAGCCGCGCAGCTCCGCGAGTTGGACCCTCCCTCGGCGGACTACGGCTTGCAGTGCTCCCCTGGGAGGCAGTCCGGTCTCTTCGGCGGCCTCCAGCACTCCGCCCCTCCGAGCCTGACACGCTCCCAGTGGGGTCTGGCTGCTCCCCACGGGACAGGATCCCAGCCCTGTGGCTGGTCATTCTCTTCCAGCTGGGCAATCAGCTGGGCCTTGCTGCGCTCCGCACAGGCCAGCCCTCTCTCCAGCTTCACCAGCTCTGCCTTCAGGAGTTGGGTATAGGCCATCTCCCGCTGGTCCTCGGTGCAGACTCACCAGTCTAGTGCTGCTGCGCCCACGATTCTCAGGAACCGCTCGCTCTGTTTCCAGCACGCCTGGTTCCACGGCTCTTGCTTCTACTGCGCCTTGTCACTCGCCGCTGGATGCTCCATCCACGGGGTGCAGTGCATCCCACTCTGACACCAGTGTGACGACGCTGGGGTCCCCTGACTCCTGCACCCCGTAATGGCACGAACAGACTCCACCAGCCCGTAGAATGGAGGGAGTTTATTCCTTCTCCAGGATACAGCACAGCACAGCACAGCACAGCACAGATGTCATCTGGTTACAGGGCAGGTCTAGGATGCCTCAGCCCCCCTTGAGATGGGGGAGACTGGGCCCCTAAATCCCAGCCCCTGGCTTAGGCTGGTTCCTCCATGATCCCAGACAGAAACTACCCCACTCTCTTCCAGCCCTGCCCCCAGCCAGGGCAGCATTTCCCCTTCCTTTGTCTCTCCCTCTGGGGGGTAGCTGGTCAGACAGGTTGAGAGACCCTCTTTGCATAATGACTCATCCTTCTGGGCTGTGGTACCGATGGCAGCCATTGGGGATTACCACAGAGCCAGCATAGGAACTAGCCAGATACCCCCACTACGTCACACAGGGTAAGACGCCAACACCTGCAGGGCAGGGTAACTGGGTTGTTCTTTAGGAAACAGGCAAGAAGACTTTGACCTGCGCTACTGAAGCAGCCAACGCCTCTTCAGTTCCCGCAACTAGGATGGAACGCTCTGAGGTCACGGATTAACTCTTTCGTGTCCTCAAAACGCCCCTCCCCATTCTGAGCGGGAAGGAAAATGCCGTTTGTCCCGTGCAGGGACAATCCTGGAAACAGTCGTCAAACCACAAACCAACAAACCTCCTGCCCCTGGTGCCTCATTGGGGGAAAACAATGGCCAAGTTACATGAACCTAAAGGATAAAGTGATCGAAATAGTCCCCCTTCTCACCAAAGGGGCAGAGTCACACGGGGCAGGAAAGTGTCACATTTGAGCAGGAAGCTCGAATCCGAGATAAAATTCACATTTATTCAGGTCACGTTCAAAACGGGAGTGGCAGGCCAGGGGCTGGAGCCGAGATCCTGGTGCCAGTTCGAGATTTCACTCCTGCCCCAAGGTTGCTCACCTCCAGCGAATGCAATAAAAGCTCTCGGAGCCCATTTAAAGTGTCACAAAGCCTCCTGTCAGCGTGTGGTTATGGGGGGAAAGAGCAGCGGCCAAAAACCCTGCAGAAACGGAGCCCCTTGTCCTCGGGAATTTCAGGCTGAGATTTATCAGATCTCTGGGGGATCTGGGCGCCAGTCTCCCCCTTAATAAGGAAATACAGACACCTAATCGCCTGCCTAGCTACCTACCTGTGCCTCCAAATAATAATCAATAACCGATAAGCAGACGTCAATAATTAATAACGGTTGAGTTGGGACGCATCAGGGGTGAATGTTTGGAGATATGGAACAGGGAAGGGTGCAGAATAACTGGAGCCCGAGCGCCCAAAATTCGATTTCTTTGGATCCTGCTTTGTTTACACGAATGACTGGACACCAGAAACTAATGAGACAGACAGCAGTTTAATTCCCTGGAGGCTTTTGTTTTCCTCCCTCGCAGCAACCGAGTAGAAAGAGAGAGAGAGAGAGAGAGAGAGAGTGACACTAAGTCTGTCCAGGAAGGGCACAGGGAAGCAAAGGGGCCTTTTGATCGGCTCCTTCTAGCTCCTCCCTTGGGCGTTCCCTCCTTATGCAAATCCCCACGCCTGGCTCTCGGCCTAAGTAGCGGTCACCGGGGCACCCACAGCCACCGTGTCCCTTCCCCAGGCGCTGAGCTGCCCCTCGCGAGCCCTTCTCTGTCCCCTCCTCGCGCACCATGAACTCCCCGTTCCTCCCGCTGCTCCTCCTGGCCCTGGTCCCGGGTGCGTCTCTGAGGGAGGCGGCTGGAGAAGGCGCGGGTTCGGGGGGAGGGAGACAGGTGGGTTGAAGTCTGACCGATCCCGGCTTTTCCCAGGTGCCCTGTCCCAGCTCCGGCTCCAGGAGTCCGGCCCGGGCGCGGTGAAGCCGGGAGAGACCCTCACACTCACCTGCTCTGTCATCGGGGGCACCGTCAACAGCAGCTACTGGTGGCACTGGATACGGCAGGTTCCGGGCCAGGGGGCTGGAATGGATGGGATACTGGACCGGGAGCACAAGCTACAACCAGTCTCTGCAAGGCCGCATCACCATCACCGTGGATTCTTCCGGCACCAAGTATTATCTGCGGCTCAGCTCGCTGACACCTGCAGAGACCGCCATGTATTTCTGTGCCAGACACAGCGACACGCAGCGAAGCAGGGACTGGCTCAAAAAGGGGAAGCGGGTTTTGAGCAGGGCAGTGAAGCCAGAGCAGCAGGGAAAGCTGAGCCCAGAGCCCCTCCCGTCCCCATACAGACACTGACAGGACTGGGCCCCTCCGGCAGGGAGCAGCGCGAACCTACCCACCAGCACGCGGAGGATACTGGAATGGTAACTCCCTGATTTAAGTCCCATGTTCCTAAGGACACAGACTCATGGGACTGGAAGGTGCCCAGAGCGGACATCTAGTCCCGGATCTGCATTCCTGGCTGGGCTCAGTGTTACCTAGACCGTCTCTGACTGGCGCCCATGGCCGCATTTGGGCTGGAACCAGTAAAACTCTTAATCCCGGTGTGACGTAGTGTGAGTGACCTCCACTGGCTGCTGTCTGCAGCACGGCTCAGCAGGGCAGGGGTGAGTCATTATGCAAAGGGGGCTTCAAACCTGTCTGACCAGTATCTCCCAGGGAGCGGAACAATGGGAAGAAGGGGGGTGAAGCCCTGGATGGGGGCAGGGCTGGAAGTGAGAGGTTTCTTAGTTTTTCTGTCTGGGATCATGGAGGAACCAGCCTAAGCCAGGGGCTGGGATTTAGGGGCCAAGTCTCCCCCATCTCAAGGGGGGCTGAGGCATCCTAGGCCTGCCCTGTAACCAGATTACATCTGTGTTGTGCTGTATCCTGGAGAAGCAATAAACTCCCTCTATTCTACTACCTGGTGGAGTCTGTTCATGCCATTACGGGGATGCAGGAGTCAGGGGACCCCGACGCGTCGTCACACCCGGTTACATCTGGCAAAGAGCCGCCGGCCTTCCATTCACACACACAACTGGTTTGCAATTGATTGCAGTCTGTGGGCGCTGGGCTGCTGGGTAAATCTTACTCTGGCGGAGACAAGGGGAGCTGCTGTGCGCTGGGACAGGGCTGAGCTCTGGCCCTCGGGCAGGTGGGGACCAGGGAGCACAGACTTGCGTGGGTCACCCGCTGTGGGGAGTGAGCGTTGCGGGACCCGGCTCCGAGCAGTTCGAAGAACGCGGTTCTTAAGGGGGAATCGGAGTTTCCGGGTTTATTCACCCTTTTGAATCCGGCCCTGGTTGTCGGAGCCGGCAGGGAAAGACTCACGAAATCATACACACAGACCGCGTGTCTGTTCCCATGTGCTTGTGTCATAGGGTGTGTGACACAGACAGACAAAGACAGACGGGCTCTCTCCATTCAGTTAGTGCATCTGTCCATTGGCCGGCAGGCAGAGGAAACAGCAGCGGGACATTCTGTGTCCAGCCGGACTCTGGAACCCCCCCCTGCCAGGAGACAGAACAGCGCGATGCTGCGTCACACCCGGCCTGAGTCTCCTGTTCTATTGGCCCCGCCCCCGACCCATTTCCTTGCCCCTCACCACAAAGCACCGCACGACTGTAGGGAGGGTGACTGTGTGTATCCATTAGCGGCGCTGTGCAATGGCTGGGAGAGGTTCAAAGAGAGGCGCCATCTCGGCCTCCCCTGAGAAATTCCAACATTTCAGAGACAGGGTTTTGTCACTCGCAGGGTGGTCGAGTGGCCGAAAGCACTTGATTTAAGAGCTCTTCTTTCCACCGTTGGGCGTGACGTGAGTTCAAAGCCTGCCCTTACAGGACTCAGATTTCCTGTGCGGAGAATCAACCTCATTTCAACGTCTCCACTAATATTGGAAGAGCGCTTGCTTGGGACGTCTCATAGAGAACTGGCGAGAGACCTCGAACATCTTCAGAAACTACCCATTCAGGGCGTCTGGATGGGTCAATTCAGATTTCTCTTAGGGTAGATCGGGAGGGGAATTTGAAGGGGTTGTCTTGGTCCATCAACTGGAACAGTGGAAAAGCATTTTCCGAGGCGTCATGGCTCAGCTGGCTAAAACGCTTGCCTAGTAAATGGAACATCTTGGGTTCAACTCCCCGTGGTGCCTTTTCATTTTTCTCAGCTCACCTTTTCCAGTGTCCTTCTGGGAAACAGAAGAGGGCTCCATTGGCCACCCAAGTAATGGCTTGTTAAGGAAAAGGCTTGTGACGTAGTGGGGCGTACCTTGCTGGTTACTGTGCTGGGCGGTGGGTTGTGAGTGACCTCCACTGGCTGCTGTCTGCAGCACGGCCCAGCAGGGCAGGGGATGAGTCATTATGCAAGGGGGCTTTGAAACTCGTCAGACAGGTATTTCCCATGGAGCGGAACTATGGGAAGAAGGGGAGTGGAGCGCTGGATGGTGAGTTAGTTAGTTTCTGTCTGGGATCATAGAGGAGACAGCCTAGGGAAAGAGGCTGGAATGTAGGGGCCCAGTCTCCCCCATCTCAAGGGGGGCTGAGGCATCCTAAGCCCGGTTCCTGTAACCAGATGACATCTGTGCTGTGCTGTATCCTGGAGAAGCAATAAACTCCCTCTATTCTACTGTCTGGTGGAGTCTATCCGTGCCATTACGGGGGTGCAGGGGATGGGAAAACCCCAACACGCCGTCACAAGGCTGATTGGAGAGGAGCATTGGAAAGAATGAAACTATAAGGCTGGAGCTGGTGAAGAGGCTGCTGTGACTAGCATTGGCAAGGCAGGACTCTGTCTGCAAGTGCTGGGACAGGAGAGCCAGAGCCCCATGCCCTTGTGATTCCCTGGGGGTGTCAGTGCCCTGAGAGCGCAACCTCTGCAGATTGGGCAGCAATGGAGAGTAACTCTCCTCTTGCCTCCCTTTGGATGGTCAATGGCAACACATGGAGTGGCTGGGAGAAAAGTCCCAGAGGGCAGCACCAGGGCTAAGCTGGCCAAGTCACCTGCCAGGGGAGGTGAATGGGAGGGATGCAGCTCCCAGTGGTGCCTGGTCAAACGTGCCTGCTTTTCCCACCATTTCCTCCATCTCCTGAGGAATCAGACATTTCTGCACGTGCCCAGCAAGCCAAGTGTTGGCAAAAGATCCCGGCAGTTTTCGATTCTGTCCCTTAGGAGTCCCCGGGTGCAGTCAAAGCTCTTCAGGGCACAAACCCCAAAGCGGCAACGCCCCTTCGTGTGTCCATTTCTTCCTCCCTCACTGCAGCTTTTTGTCTGTTCCCGCTGCCGATTGCCCAGCGCCCCACCCCCCACACTTTTCACATTGGGCGTGTCTGCAATCTGAGCCCTTCATGATTATTGTACAGAAAGGAATCACCTTCCCCCTCGCTCATCCCCACAGCCGCTCACTCCTACTGGCTGCTTCTGTGTCTATTTCTTGTCCATTCCCGACAGCCGCTGTTGGGGGGCTGTGATCCACAGACCCCGCTAAGCCCTGTCCTAAGGCACGGGGCACTCAGGGGAAAGGCTTTTCCTACAGCTCTGTGACCTCCCCATCCCAGCCCAGACACGATGCTGTGTTGGAGGCCGCCCCGCCAGACAACGCTCCCCCCTTAGATGTCCATTTGTCACATTATATCCCCTGGGTGGAACCCGCATCCAAATCCCTGCCCAGGCGTTGCTGTTCAAATACAAACCCCCAAGTCTAGGGGCCTCAGTCTCTGTCCAGACACAAACCTCTGCCCGCAGGGGAGTTTCCCTCAGTGCCTGAGAACGAGGATGGAACCTCTGCTGCTTTTCCTTGCCCTGCTCCCCACCCCCAGCTGTGTGTGTGGATGACACGGGGGGAGAAGAGGAGAAATCAGGGACAGATCCATGGGTTGGTTCGGTGGCGAATTCTTTCCTCCCTTTGTTTCCCTTTTCCCAGATGTCCTCTCTGAGGCGCGGCTGGTCCAGTCGGGCCCAGGGATAGTGAAGCCGGGAGAGATCCTCACCCTTAGCTGCGCTGTGTCGGGTGTGTCCATCACTGAGAGCAGCTATGCTTGGGCCTCGGTTCGGCAGGCTCCCGGGAAAGGGCTGGAGTGGGTTGGATGGGTGTATCCACCTGGTGGGGGAAGCACGAGCTACGCCCCGTCTGTCCAGGGCCTAGTCACCATCTCTGGGGACACCGCCAGGAACCAGCTCTCGCTGGAGCTCCTCTCGCTGACAACTGCGGACACCGCCACCTATTACTGCGCCGGAGAGTCACAGTGACACAGGGCAGAGCACGGCCCGGCACAGAAAGGGGAAGCGGTTTCTAAGCAGCCTGGCGAGGCCAGAAGAGCAGGGTGACCGGGGCCCCTCAGCGATAAGGACACACACGGGGATGGATGCGAACAGCCCACACGCTCCTGTCGCACTGTGACCGGGGCGGGGCGATTGTCTGTCAGACGAGAACACAGAGCGCAGGGACAGTCTGAGTCCCAGTTCTTTCTTCACACGAAATATAAGGGATCTGGGAAGCACCATCTCCCCGCCCTCTGCTACACTTGAGAGTCCAAATGACAGAAATGGCACTAACTCGCTCTCCATTGTAAAAGGGGGGCATGGGACCCCCCCCGTGCGCACTGGGGAAGAGGCGGCTGGGCTGGGAGTCAAATTTGTTCCCTGGCTCTGTCACTCACCTGTTGCTGGGAAAGTTTCTGCCACGATCCGTGGCGGTAGGAGCTTTGTGCACAGGAGGGTCTCACGGGCCTCACACAGACCCCATTGGCCAGTGACAGGCAGGCGGGAATCCCCCACTTGGACCTCAGCCCAGATAACTGCACGGAACCATCAACTCCATATCACAGCCCCTCAAGCACCGATTCGTCTTCCCATCCCTGGGGCCCGGACCAGGATCGCTCCTTTCCGCAGGGGGCAAACTGCAGCCCTCGGGCCCGGATTGCACCAGGTCTCACGGGATTTGAAGAGGAGATTCAGGTTCCTCCATCGATTGGGCCTCGCACCGCCGAATGCAGTGATGCCGGGTCACCTGGATACTCTCCGTCCAAATATATCGGAACCTCTGGTCTGTAGCTGCCTGGGGAATCAGACAGGCACCGGGTGGAATTATCAGAATCAGCTGGGTGCCTAAATCCCATAGATCTCAGTACAAGTTGGGTGTCCCAGTGTTCTTAAAAATCCCACTAAGCACAAATCTGCTTCTTTATCTACCTCAATAGTTACAGTAAATGGGCCTCGATAACATAATGGTCCCGGGCTGGATGTTAAGGTTAGGGAGAGTTAGGTGTCCAAATTGCAGCAAAGCAGAAAGAAATGAAATTACTGTTCCTAACTCCCTTAGGTCACTCTCATAGGGTCACAGCTGCTGCATAGCACAGGCCAGAGAACCGTACCGGTCTGAGACTCTCGGCCTGGCTGGCCCTGTGCTCCCCAATGACTCCCCATTGCACGTTACACCTTGGCCAGGAGCTTGCACCCCGCTCCCTGCAGTGATGCGGAACCATCCTATCTGAGGTGCCGGGGAGGGCAGGCACCCTCCGTTCCTAATGAGGGGTCTGATTCAATCTTTGGCCAAGGAGCCACAGAAACAAACCCACATGCAGGGCAATAATTATGAGTGTGACCCAATCCCCCGCCAGGTGCCCTTTCTACACCGCAAACGAGCCAGGCACGTTCAGGGCAGACGCTGCCTGTTTAAAGCCAAAACGCCGAGAGACACTTTCCAAACTGCCCCCGCCCCACAGCCCCGGCTGGGTCTGTTGCCCTTCACCCCTCGCCATGTTCTGCGCAGCGAGATTCCTTCCCTCGCTTGCTGCCCGCTCCGGGGCGCTGCTGGGCCCAGGCATTCTGCAATGAGGAGTCACATGACCTACCGAGTGTTTGCGCTGGGCACCTGACTGGGGTGTTTTGTGTTCGCAGGTATCTCATGCGAGGTGAGCTGGTGGCATCGGCAATGGAGTCAAAAATCCAAGAGAATCCCTCAGATTCTCTGTAAAGCCTCCGGGTTCAGTTCCAGCAACTACTGGATGCGCTGGGTGCGCCAGGCTCCCGGGAACTAGCTACAGTGAGTGGCACGGATCAGGCAGATTCATAAACAATCCATTGCAGAGACTCAGTCAAAGGGCACTTCACCATCTCTACGGACAATCCCAGCAACCTGCTGCCCCTGCACATGGCCGGCCTGAAGACACCGCCGGGTATAACTGTGCACTTTTTCGCAAAAGCAGAAGCCTGGAACAATTTTGAAGAGGGCAAAAAGCCACCAGACTTTTCCGGGGGCAGGGCCGGAGCTCCGTTCAGACACTTGCTCAAAGGGGTCTCGCCGGACAGCCGTTTGTCTCGTGCTCCCGTGCGCTGGGACCTCTGGCAGGGACTGACACCCTTAGAAGGTTTGGTGGTTGCCCTCTGACTTTTGGGGACACCACCCTTTGGCCCCCAACTGCTTTTTCCTGCGTTTTCTTTCTTCTGTCCTGCTCTGTCTGCCATGGAGCCGTGGGTGGCCATGTGCCTGCTCGGGCCCCTGTTGGACATGTGCAAGTGCCTGCAGCTCATGCTGCAGGCCGGTGCCCTGCTGTTCCAGGACCAGGAGGCAGAGATCGCGTTCGACTCCTCACCAGGGAGGCCATGGCAGCCCTGTGGCATCAGCACCCCACCATGGAGAGGCCAGTCTGGAGACTGGAGACCAGCACCGACTGGTGGGAGCGGCTGGTCCTCGGACTATGGGACGACCAGCAATGGCTCCGGAACTTCCGCATGCGAAAGCGGACGTTCCTGCAGCTGTGCGCCTGGCTCACCCCCGCGCTACAGAGAGTCATCACCTGGCTGCGTGCACCCATCCCCGTCAACAAGAGGGTCGCCATCGCGCTGTGGAAGCTGGCCACACCGGACAACTACCGCTCGGTGGCACAGCAATTCGGGGTGGGAAGATCAACCGTCGGTGTGATCGTCGTGGAGGTAAGTCCCAGGGGGAGTGGGGAGGGTGCTGCACTCCATGCCCAGGGGCAGCCAAGACTCCAGGCTGGGTCACCCAGGGGTTTGGGCCGTCCCTCCCTTGCAAAGGCCTGCTGGTGGGGGGGGGGCGTGGGGCGAGGGGGCCCTGGTGTGTGTGTGTGTGTGTGCACGTGCGTGAGGACAGAGGGAATCAAGGGGGGGGCCCAAGGGAGCACACACTCACCCCTGCCGTATGTGATGTGTTCCCTTGTGTTTCTCTGCACCCTTCTGCAGGTCGTCCACGCCATCAGAGACGTCCTGCTCCCAGAATCATCCGCCTGCGACGTGGATGCTACCATGGCGGCCGCTGCCCTCGGGTTCCCCAACTGCGGAGAGCCCTGGGCGCAACCCACATACCCGTCCGGGCCCCAGAGCATCAAGCAGCCCATTTCATGAACAGGAAGGGGTACTGCTCGATTGTTCTGCAGGCCCTCGTGGACCACCGGGGCCGCTTCCTGGACATCTACGGGGGCTGGTCCGGCCGGGCACACGACGCCCGCATCCTCTGCAACTCCGGACTCTTTCGCAGGCTGGAGGCGGGCACCTACTTCCCCCGGCGGGACTTGACTGTCGGGGATGTGCCTATGCCCATCTGCGCCATCGGGGATGCGGCCTACCCCCATCTGCTCTGGCTAATGCGGCCCTACACGGGGCGGCTGGAGCAGAACCGGGCCCGGTTCAACGACCGCCTCAACCGGGCCCGAAATCCGGTGGAGCTTGCCTTCGGACATTTGAAAGCCCGCTTCCGTTGTTTGCTCACCCGTCTCGAGATGGGTGAGCAGAATGCAACGGAGGTACTGGCCGCGTGCTGCGTGCTCCACAACATTGTGGAGCGCAGTGGGGAGGCCTTCCTCCTTGCATGGATGGCAGCCGAGGCACAGACGTTCGAACAGCCCCACACAGCTGCTGTCTGCCAGGCACGCCAGGATGGGGTGCGCATCAGAGAGGCCCTGGTGGACATGTTCGCACAAGCCCCGTAGTAGGGTCGCCTGGGTCTCCCCATATGATTCCCTCACATCCCCTACCCTTCCCCACCCCCTCCCCTTATCTCCCCCCAATTGTAAAGCGTCGGTTCCAAGCACATCGGCCGTCATCGTGACTATTCGTTGGGTGCGTCGGACGTAGTTAGGGTTTTTCTGTTAGTTTAGGCTAGGGTTTAGGCCACCATCGCCTGTCCGAGCTGTCCCGAAGAACAGGAAAGAGGATTCGTGGTTCGTGCAGAAGGCTCGAGTCAGCGTACTCGATTCCAGTTGTCTTCGAGGGATCTCCTGGCTGTTCCTCTCCCGAGGCCTGGAAGGACCAAAGGATTGAGGTTGCCAGCTTCGCTGTCATCTTCCGTCGAGGGATCTCCTGACTGTTCCTCTCCTGAGGCCCAGAAGGACCAAAGGATTGAGGTTGCCAGCAACACTACCAATCGTCTTCCTGCATCTAGACTATGTTACATAATCTTTAGTGTGCGTCTTTTAACCTTTCTTGCTTGTTTGTTATCTATGTTAATATACTTTGTGGTTTAAATTTTACTTAAAAGTCTCAGTATTTATTTATGCGCCACAAACCAATGACCACTTAAAGGACCACGGTGATAGAATACAGAATTTGGTGTCCATTTTGTAACCCTTTTAAATTTAGGTGGCTAATTGGCATCTCAAATCATTTCTTACAGTTACTTGAGTAACACAATAACCAACACAATAATCAACTGAACAATAGACTTTTTATTTACAAGGGGGAGGGAGAGGAGACCTTCAACTGGGACAGGGAGGGGGAGGAGACCTTCAACTGGGATGGGGAGGGGGAGGAGCTACTGGTACGGGTGGCCCCTGAGAGTGCTCCTGCGGGGGTGGACCTACACATGCGGGGCACGCCGCATCGGGGCAGGCTGCACGGGGAGGTGGGCAGGAGCTGGGGGCATAGGAGCAGGGGCGGCAGGAGCAGGGCAGAAGCTGGGATAGGAGCAGGGCCATTGCAGGGGCAGGAGGGGCATGGGCAGTGCTACGGGAGGGATGGCGGGGGCATGGGGTACGCCATGCCATAGTGGATGGCGTGCACGATGTGTGTTGTGAGGATGGCCATGGAGTCGGACATCCGTGTGCATTGTGCCTGGAAGGCACCCCAGGCCTCCTGCCGCCACTGCAGGTCCCCTGGATGCGCTCCTAATGGAGCCCTGGATTGCCTCCACCGCTAGGACGTGGCGGCGAAGCAGCTGGTCCCGGTGGCGGAGCCTGCGCCTCTGTGGTTGGCCAGCTGGGGGTGCCGCTGCTGCCGGACTGGAGGGTCCCTGGCTTGTGCTCAGTCCCGCTGCAGGGAAGAGAAGAAAGGATGGTCAGTCAGGCAGGCCGTCCACTGTCCCCACACCTCATGCCCTCCACTCCTGAGACCAGGTGACCCCACAGTTGTGTGGCTTGGGCCCACTCAGTTCCCCCCCTGCCCCCCGTGTTGTATGTTTGCAAGGAGGACCGCCCCTGGAGTAGGGTCCTCCTCCAGCTATTGTAACCACCGGTGTGACGTAGTGGGGCGTACCTTGCTGGTTACCATGCTGGGCGGTGGGTAGTGAGTGACCTCCACTGGCTGCTGTCTGCAGCACGGCCCAGCAGGGCAGGGGATGAGTCATTATGCAAGGGGGCTTCGAAACTCGTCAGACAGGTATCTCCCATGGAGCAGAACAATGGGAAGAAGGGGAGTGGGGCCCTGGATAGGGGCAGGGCGGGAAGTGAGGGAGTTAGTTTCTGTCTGGGATCATGGAGGAGACAGCCTAGGGAAAGAGGCTGGAATGTAGGGGCCCAGTCTCCCTCGTCTCAAGGGGGGCTGAGGCATCCTAAGCCCGGTTCCTGTAACCAGATGGCCTCTGTGCTGTGCTGTATCCTGGAGAAGCAATAAACTCCCTCCATTCTACTGGCTGGTGGAGTCTGTCTGCACCATTATGGGGGTGCAGGGGACGGGAAGACCCCAACGCGCCATCAGAACCGGTCTGTGTCCTGGCCCCGTGGAGGGCAGGAGGGCGCGTGTGTTGCATTCACCTGTGGAACTCCCTGCCGGTGGAGACTGTGAAAGCTTTGGGCTAATCACTGGTGTTTGACAGGGAGCAAGATGCATCCCCACACAGTGCCTGGGAGCACATCTAGCAGAGGTGGTCTGGGCTCTCAGATCCCATCGCGTGGGATATCTCCTGGACGGAACCAGAAGAGTGACTGGGGAGGGGGTGGTGTCCCATCCTTGAAGCAAAACTCAGGGCGGCCCTTCTCCCTCCCACTATCCCTCCCACAACCCCGGTAGCCCAGGGACATGTGTGGCCACAGTGGGGACTTCCTCGGGGAGCCAGCCAAAGCACCGGGAGCAGGCGAGGGGCTCGGTGGGGGCCACGGTCACAGGACTGTGACGCTGTGGTTTACCCAAGAGCAGCTGGCTGTGCCTCACAGCCAGGCATGGGACAGTGTGCCATTCTCCGTGCTGCACCCTTGGCGGAGGTGAGGGCACTGGGCTGAGTCCCTGGGGCCCTGGCCGGTTCCAGCCGGCATCCGCCCTTCCCCCTGGTCCCGCCGCATGTGTGCGAGCAGCACGGTCCCAGGCGTGCCCTGCAGCTGCCTGCCGCGGCTACATGCCGCTCGGTCACCAGGCTGCACGTGGTTGCACGTGCTGCTTGCTGCCTAATGCTACACAGCGTGCAGCTCACGTGGCCTGAGTGACATGCTCTCCCCCTACCCCCTCCGGGCACCTGGCTCCCCGCCCTCCGCCCCTTGTGAGTGCAAACTGCAAAGACTCACCGGTGGATCCTTCCCGGCCTCGGAGGAGCTGCTGGAGGGGCCTGCTGAGTGGCAACGCTGGCCTCCTCTCCCGAAGTGCTGCTGTCCTCTCCTTCCCCCGCCTCGGTGGTTCGGATGACGGGGGGGCGCTGGCAGGTGTCCACCGGCACGTCCGGGCTTTGCAGGGCTGGCTGGCCCAGGATGGCATGCAGCCAGTCGTAATGGGGTCAGGTGTCTGGTCCTGCCCCCCTGCCCTCGCTGGCCCTCACGTACCCGAGCCGGAGCTCCTTCACCTTTGCCCGGACTTGCTCAGTGTTCCGGGCAGGGTGTCCCTGGTGGGCCAGAGCCTCGGCCATGCGGCCAAATATATCCAGGTATCATGGAGACCCTCTGTGAAGACGCGTTGGGGTTTTCCCGTCCCCTGCACCCCCGTAATGGCACGGACAGACTCCACCAGCCAGTAGAATAGAGGGAGTTTATTGCTTCTCCAGGATACAGCACAGCACAGATGTCATCTGGTTACAGGAACTGCAGCTAAGAGGCCTCAGTGCCCCCCTTTGAGATGGGAGTTGGCTGGGCCCTACAATCCCAGCCCGCCCCCCAGCTCCTTCCCTAGGCTGTCTCCTCCATGCTCCCAGACAGAAACTCACCCACTCACTTCCAGCCCTGCCCCCATCTAGGGCTCTACCCGCCTTCTTCCCATTGTTCTGCTCCCTGGGAGATACTGGTCAGGCAAGTTTGAAGACCCCTTTGCATAATGACTCATCCCCTGCCCTGCTGGGCTGTGGTGCAGACAGCAGCCAGGGGAGGTCACTCACAACCCACGACCCAGCATAGCAACCAGCAAGGTACACTCCACTACGTCACACCCTCCTCCTCCTGCCATAGGTCAAGGAGGGTCTCCAGCTCCCTGGGGGTCCAGGAGGGAGCCCATTTTTTGCAGCCCCTGGGGGCCTCCTGCGCTGGGGGTGCAGGTGGCTCACCACCCGGAGCTGCCATGGCTGGGCTCTGATGGCTGCTGGTCACAGCAGGGGCAAGGTGGCAGACCTCAGTTGCAGGCCTGAGGCACGCTCCTGCGACGTGCACTCAGCAGCCTGCGACTGCTTTAAGAGCTCGGGTTACCAGGAAGTCCGGGGCTCCTACGGGGTCTCCAGGCATCCAAACCGCTTTTTTCCATTTATTCTGCTTTTTTGGAAAAGCGTTAGCTAGCTGTCTACACTGGCCCTTTTCCGCAACAGTTTTTCGAAAAAGGACTTTTGCCCGAACAGGAGCGGCAAAGCTTTTCTGGAAAAGCTGCTGATTTCGCACACTAGATCGCCATTGCTTTTGAAAATCAAGCAGCCAGTGTAGACAGCTGGCAAGTTTTTCCAGAAAAGCGGCTGATTTTCCGGAAAAACTTGCCAGTCTAGACACAGCCTCAGTGAATTGTTTAAGAGCAAATCTCCTCCCCCTTCCTTAGCCTCTACAGGAGACACAAGCGGGACGAAGAGGGGGAATCATTTCTGTGGTTACTGAAGGGACAGATCCGCACGGGGGCAGCAAAGTGTCACGTGTCACGTTCGCTTCGGAAACGGTTCTTCCCAGCTACTGAATCGGAGAATAATCAGCAGGAATTATTGGCTTGAGCTCTGCAGGCTGGGATGGATCTTCAGCGTCAGGACCCAGCCTGAACCCTTCCCAATCAGCACGAATTCGGTGCCCAGCGCCCCTTGGAAGTTCGGAGATCACCGCTCACAGGCAGATTTCCCACCTGGAGAGTGCTAGTGTTTACATATTCCTGGACTCTCTATTATGTCAGTTTCACATCCATTGGGTGTGACATTGTGATAGCCCGACACTGGGCACCTAGACATTCAGCTTCACCAATTGTCCCTTAGCTCACACGGACGCCCCATCTGAGGTCAATGTAGTTTCAGTGTTGTCCTGGATCGGGTCCCAAATTCCATACATCTGATGTGGCTTCCTCCGTGTCTGTGTCCTTCCACATTCTGAGGCCATTTATTTGTCCTGGCGGGCACAGCTGAGGTTTCATCAAACGATGTAGCCACGCCCACATGCAAATGAAGTAGGAAAACTGCCTGATAAAGAACAGCCCAGGTCCCTGGCCACCGGGCGGCGGGTTTCCTGCTTTGCAGCACACAAGGTGGGAGAGGAGAATGACAATGAGCGGTCTGGGATTCTGTTTCCTTCTGGCGGCTGTCTCAGGTAAGGGGATGGATGCAGGTGTCTGCTGGGCACAGCGGGGCTGGGAGAGCAAAGATGGTTTGAAGGTGAAGACGTAGGAGGTGGATCAGGAACTCTGGATTCTAAATCCTAGTTCTGAGCACATCGCATAGCATGGAATTTTAAAGCCAAGTAGTGGGTTTTGATACCCAGGTTTCATTACTCTGTATTAAGAATGCCATACACAGCGTTGAAAAACCTCCAGAGTAGATCGTGCCTCAGTTTCTCCCCTGCAAAATGGGGATAATTGTACTTCCCTGCTCCACAGGAATATGGCGGGGATACATTCGTTCTTATTAAAAGGCAGATCAGACATTGTGATGAACAGGGCAAGACAAGGGCTTAGATAAGACCGGGAAGAGGAGGAATAGAATGGAATTAACAGCATTTGTATTCTTTTTCCACAGATTCCAGCTCCCAGATCCAGCTGATCCAGTCTGGAGCAGAAATCAAGAAGCCTGGAGAGTCCCTGAACGTGACATGTAAAACCTCCGGCTACACCTTTACCGACTCTCACCTTAGCTGGGTCCGGCAGGCTCCCGGGGAAGGCCTGGAGTGACTGGGATACATCTATCCTGGTAGTGGTGGCACTAGCTACGCCCCGGCCTTCCAGGGTAGAGTCACCATCAGCAGGGACACCTCCATAAGCACGGTGTCTGCTGCTGGTGCATATGTATTCTCTCTGCTTTAGATGCATGGAGATGGTGGAGTACCATGAGAGGAGTAGAACAGGTAGAAGGCACAATTGAGACCTTTCAAAGTTTTGGCCCAAGCGAGGGGGCATGGGGGCATCATTGAGCTCCCCGCCTCAGGTGCCAAAATGTTGTGGGCCACCCTGTTTGCTGGTTTTTGCCTCTTCGCATCTCTCTTGTCGGGCAGGAGACTGGTCTGAGCAAAATCACGTTTCTCTCCCGCTCTCTGGGAAGTTCTGATCCAACCTCCAAGCTCCCAACCCCCACTCACCTCTGGGACCAGCTTGCATTTTGGTCACTCTAGAGTAGGCGTGGGCAAATACTGGCCCACGGGCCGGATCCAGTCTGCCGGGGTTAGGCACTGGCGGGTCCCCAAGAGGCCGTATTTACCTGCGCCTTTGCAGGTCCGGGGGATCACAACGGGGCCGGGGGGGGGGGAGTAAATACAGCGACAGCAGCCCAGCAGGGGCTCACCCTGGGGAATTGCTGCCATTTTATTCCCCACCCCGATCTAGATCCTGCCTGCGCTACTGAGGCTAAAGCTAGTTACAGCACTGAGCACAGCGGCCGAGATTCCCGTCCCCTGCACCCCCGTAATGGCACAGATAGACTCCACCAGCCAGTAGAATAGAGGGAGTTTATTGCTTCTCCAGGGTACAGCACAGCACAGATGTCATCTGGTTACAGGAACCGGGCCTAGGATGCCTCAGCCCCCCTTGAGATGGGGGAGACTGGGCCCCTACATTCCAGCTTCTTTCCCTAGGCTGTCTCCTCCATGATCCCAGAGAGAAACTAACTAACCCACTTCCAGCCCTGTCCCCATCCGGGCTACACTCCCCTTCTTCCCTCCCTTCTTCCCATTGTTCCACTCCATGGGAGATACCTGTCTGACGACTTTCCAAGCCCCCTTGCATAATGACTCATCCCCTGCCCTGCTGGGCCGTGCTGCAGACAGCAGCCAGTGGAGGTCACTCACAACCCACCACTCAGCACAGCAACCAGCAAGGTACGCCCCACTACGTCACATAACGTCATTGCAGTTACACTAATGTCGTGGGCTGGAAATCTGGCTCTCCGGTAAATATTCTTGAAAAGCTCAAATAGGGATAAATACGGAAAAATGGAATGAAACGGGTTTTCGACTTACGCTCTATTTAGCAAGGATAGGTTTTCAGAGTTGTTGTAAGGGAGTTAAGCTGCTAAATCTTTCTACATTTTGATGGTAGCTGTGTTCCTAATTCCCTTGGGGTTTCTTGAAATCGAAACCAATCCCAGACAAAAAAAGGGCATGATTTCTCTTATCCAAATATTCCTTCCTTCCTAAGAATGCTTCGCCATGCATTTACGTTGGGCTGAGAATTTCAAAGGCCGTTAAGCGAGTTAACTGACTAAATGCTGTTTATTTAAACTGAGTTCTGGCGCACAGATACCTTCCGCGGTTTCATACTTAGCTGATCTGAGCTCAGACCCTGAAGGGGACAGCGGTCCAGAAAGAGATCCTGTGTAGGCCCGCCTCAGACCCAGTCACCTGTTATATTCACATGGCAAACCTCGCATGCAAATCCCTACTCCGTCGGGTTTCTGTTTAAATACCGACCCTGGTTCTAGGAGCCTCAGACTCCCCCCAGACACAGACCTGCCCGGTCCTGGGTGCTAGAAACAGTTTGCGCTTCACTGAAGATGAACCGTCTACTGATTTTCCTTTTCATGCTGGAGGCCCCTTCAGGTACGTGGCTATTGGGGCCTGGAGGGATCCTGCTGCACGGACTGCAGAAGAGGAGCTATTCGAGGCCAGCCTAAGGGAATTAGGTGCCCGGATCCCAATGGAATTAGGTGGCAGGTCACTCCTTAGGCGCCATCCAAGGTGTTTCATTTTCATGTCCCCAGGGTCTGGGGACTGGTTCACCTGTCATTTCCGTGTTTCTCCCAGGTGTCCTCTCCCAAGTGCAGCTGAAGGAAACGGGCCCGGGAGCGGCGAAGCCCGGGGAATCCCTGACACTCACTTGTACCATCTCCGGAGACTCGGTTTCACGGCCAGCGCCTGGCACTGGTTCCGGCAGCCCGCGGGCAAAGGTGGAGTGGGCTGGGCGCACGTGGTACAGGTCTGGCCAGTGGAACACTGAATACGCCCAGACCCTCCAAACCCGAATCACCGTCTCTGGAGACACCGCCAGGAACCAGGTCTCGCTGCAGCTCCGCGCGCTGACAGCTGCAGACACCGCCACCTATTACTGTGCCCGGCAGCCTCACACACACAGTGACAGAGCAACGCGGGGCTGGTACAAAAAGGGGAAGCGGATTCTCACCGCCTCATTGAGACAATGGGAACGCAAGAGCCGCGACCCCCCCCCAAACTCCGTGGGACTCGAAAGGCAGCGCCAAGGGGGGGGAGGAACCGGGTGGGAAACTGGGGAGAACAGCTGAGATCTCTGCGCACCGAGGTGCTGCCACCAAGGGGAAACTTTAGTCACGCGCCTCTACCTCCTGGGCTCAATGTTTCCAAAAGCGCCTCCGGCCTCTGCCCAGCAACATTGCGTCTCTCAGCTCCTCTCCCTCCGCACCCGTCCCTCTACCGGTGCCCGACACGGCCCTGGTTCCCACAAGACGGTGCCTGCCCCAGTCAGGCAGAGGAATGCATTATGGGGCGGTGCCCACGGCAATCGGCCCTGAAAACTTTCCCGGACTTTCCTGAGCGTCGGTTCAGGCCCAAGGAGGGACGATGGACCTGGGCTCGGAGCTTCACTAGCGTGGATTTTGGAAGCTCCAAGTGTCTCAGGGCTGCGGACAGTTTATTCACACGGATTCAAAGACCGGTAGCGCCAGGGATCTGCCTACACAAGGTGAACCAGGCACCGCCCAAGTCACGTTCCCAGCCCGATTTCAGAGAGACTCTGTCTGCGCATGCGCGGTTGTATTCCCTGCCCTAGAACAATCAGCCAGCTCCCGTGCGAACTCTGAGGGGGGAAGCGAGACAAAGGGGAACAGGCCGCGGGGAAGGGCCTGGGATGGTGGTTCCGGTTGGGCCCGATGTATCGGCCCAGGGGTGTTTCCGGCTCTGAACGGGCGAGTCACCGTCTCCAGGGGACAGTCCCAGCAACCTGCTGTCTCTGCCCGGAGCCAGGTTGTCTCCCCGGGGGCTCGTCTCCCGGCGCCCCAAGCGCACGCAGGGGCGGGGGGATCCGCGCAGTTCGGACCTGAGGGCACCTCCCGGGCGGGTGCCCAGCCATCGGGCTGTGCGGGACTCCGGGGCTGTCAGCTCCGCAGAGAGGCGGTGGAAGCGGCTCCGCTTCTTGAAGGAAACTGAAAGCGTCTTTGTGGCGGGAGGGCGAGGCGGAGGGTGCCTGGGAACTGCTGGGCAGCCCGGGGATCCGGGGATTCCCAACTTCCAGCCCCTGGACGCAAAGGGTGACGTCACTGCCACGTGACTAGGTGTCCGAACGCACAACGTAGGGACAGGAACACTGAGCGGGGGCTCCGGGCACCGGGCAGTTTCCCTTCTCCGTGCCTCAGTTTACCAACCACTAAGTTGGGGACACTAAAGCTCCGCGCCCTTTCCCAACGCCCTATCGCAGAGCTGGGTGTTACCTTCCCCCAAGGCTGTCTATCTGTCCATCGCTCCTGCGCTACATTGCGCGGTCAGGATCAACCGGAAGCTGTAAAGCAGTGTGAATCCGCTTCTGTCCCCTCCCGGTGCTCCCCTCGCTGTTCCACAGAGCACAGTCAACCTGTGGAACTCCTTGCCAGAGGAGGCTGTGAAGGCTAGGACTATAACAGAGTTTTAAAAAGAGCTAGATATATTCATAGAGGTTAGGTCCATAAAAGGCTATTAGCCAGGGGGTAGGAATGGTGTCCCTGGCCTCTGTTTGTCATAGGCTAGAGATGGATGGCATGAGACAAGTCGCTTCATCATTGTCTCCAGTCCACCCCCTCTGGGGCAGCTGGCACTGTCCACTGTCACCGGACAGGATACTGGGCTAGATGGACCTCTGGTCTGACCCAGTAATGTCCATTCTTATGTTCTTATGGTGCCTCCCCCCAGCCCTAGCCAGGGAGCTCAGCAGGACATGCAATCCCAGCCCCCGGAGCTGCGCCTTAAGACGGAGGGGATGCAAAACGAGTCAGGGCATTCGCTGCTTAAAGCCTGTGGCTCCCTTCAGGCTCAGAACATGCTGCTCCCAGTGCCTGTGCTGTCCCTGGCCAAGCTCTCTAGAGACCTTAGAATCATAGAACCATAGAGCTGGAAGAGACCTCAGAAGGTCATCAAGTCCAGCCCCTGCTCTCCAGGACCAATCCCAAGTAAATCAACCCAGCCAGGGCTTTGTCAAGCGGAGACTTAAACACCTCTAGGGATGGAGACTCCACTACTTCCCTAGGTAACCCATTCCAGTGCTTCACTACCCTCCCCGTGAAATAGTTTTTCCTAATATCCAACCTGGACCTCTCCCACTGCAACTTGAGACCATTGCTCCTTGTTCTGCCATCGTCACTACTGAGAACAGCCTTTCTCCATCCTCTTTGGAACCTCCCTTCAGGAAATTGAAGGCTGCTATCAAATCCCCCCTCACTCTTCGCTTCTACAGCCTAAACAGACCCAACTCCCTCAGTTTCTCCTCCTAGGTCACATGCTCCAGCCCCCTAATCATTTTGGTTGCCCTCCGCTGGACCCTTTCCAATGCATCCACATCCTTTTTGTAGTGGGGAGCCCAGAATTGGACCTTCTCCAGCCAACACGCCTCATGTTCTGGCTGCTTTTCCTCCTCAGTGGGGCAGCTGCCCAAGGTCTGTGTTTCTTCGGGGAGGGGGAGGGGCAGGGGATGGAGATCTTCTTGGTTTTAAATGATCTGCGGGAGTGTCCCACTCAGCATCATTAGCAGGAGCAAAAGGGCAAGAAGCAGGAATGCGATTAGCCGCAGCAGAGCTAATAAATTTCACTCGTGGCGTGAGCGGGTTCCCTGAGTTGTACCTGCGCTTTTCTACCCCCAGGGGCTGCGGCTCAGGACCAGCTGGTGGAGTTCGGAGGAGACACCAAGAAGCTGGAGAATCCCTGCGCCTCATCTGCAAAGGCTCCGGATTCGATTTCAGCCAAGCCGGTTTACCCTGGGTCCGACCAGCTCCCGGGAAGGGTCTGGAGTGGGTCTCTGAACTACTACGATGGGAGTCAGGAATATTACGCCGCGTCTGTCAGGGGGCGATTAACCACCTCCAGAGACGGGCCTATCTAGACAGGAGATCTGCTGCATTTATACCAGCTGGGTGCAATCCGCACGCAAAGCCCCGCCCCTGGGCTTCCTGTGTAAATTCCAGACCCCTGTGCTAGGAGCCTCAGTCTCTGCCCAGACACAGACCTGCCCGGCCCTGCCCGGCGGGGAGTTTCTCAGTGCACGAAAGCGAGAATGAAATTTCTGTGGTTTTTCTTTTCCGCGTTCTCAGCCCCGGCTGTGAGTGTGTGTTCGGGAGCAGGAGAACTGGGGACAGGGCCAGAGATTCATGGGCGGGCTCATTTCTATTATGGTCTCGTTTCCTTTTCCCCAGGTGTCCTTTCGCAGATGCAGCTGGTCGAGTCCGGTGTAACGACAGAAACACTAACTTCTCTAACCGCAACGGTCGCAAAAACGGAGAGTTTCACTATCTGTCGCTGCACCTGTCGGCCCGGGACAGGAGAGAGCCTGACCCTGAGCTGCGCTGTCTCCGGGCTGTTTCTGTGACTAGCAGCAGCTACGTATGGGAGTGGGTCCGGCAGCCCCCCGGGACAGCGTTTGAATTGGGTAGCTCGGATATATCCACACAGCGGGAACAAGTCGTTTGCCGGGTCTTTCCAAAGCCGGGCCAGCATCTCCATAGACACGGCCAAGAACCAGACTCCCCTGCAGCTGGCCTCCCTCGCAGCTGCAGACACCGCCCCCTGTTACTGTGCTACACAGAGCGCAGCGGGGCTGATACAAAAAGGGGAGGCGGGTTGTCTGGAGTCACTGGGGCCCGGGCACACTCAGTCTGCATCAGAAGCGGGGGAGACACTGGCCGAGGGGGGCGGGGTATAGGAGGGGGAAAGAGAAAGAAGGAAAAATCCGTTGGCTGCTACCTCAGCTCCTTGTGACACACACCGAGCTCAGATCTCCCGGCTCCTGGGAGGTCAAGCAGACAAGCAGCCCGGTCCCCTTCCCCCTCGATCTGGGCAGCGATCACAGAGCCCTGCTGGGCACTGTCTGCAGAGCGCAGCGCTGCCTTCCTCCCCGGGAAGCATCGCCAGCCCCAGCTCACGAGGAGCAAAAGAAATGTTACGCAAACCTTAATGGAAAAGAAAGCAAAATAGTTCCCACGCTCACCAATGGGACAGAGCCAAGGGGGGCAGCAAAGTGTCACGTTTGAGCACGACGCTGGAATCCCTTTATTCACGTCACCTTCAAAACGGGGGTGTCAGGCCAGGGGCTGGAGCCAACATCCTGGTGCCGTTTCGAGGTGACACCCCTGCTCCGCCCACCCAACGTGGCCCGCCTCCAGTGAATGCAATGAAAGCGCTTGGAGCCCATTTACAGTGACAGAAACCCTCCTGCCAGCGTGTGGTTATGGGGCGGGGGGGAGGGGGGAAGGGAAAGATCAGCGGCCAGGAAACCTCCAGAAACGGAGCCCCTTGTCCTTGGGAATATCAGGCTGAGATCTGCTAAGATCTCTAGGGGATCTGGGCACCAAGATCGCCCTTATTAAGGCAATAGAGACATTTAACCGCCTGCCTAGCGACGTACCAGTGCCTCTAATTGATAATCAATAACCAATAAGCAGACGCCAATAATCAATAACGATTGAGTTTGGGACGCATCAGGCGTAAGTGTTTCCGGGTTGGAACAGGGAAGGGTGCACGAATGAACGGACAGTAGAAACTAATGAGACAGGCAGGAGCGGGGTGTGAGAGAGTTTAATTCACTGAAGGCTTTTATGTTTTCATTCTTTGCAGCAACGGAGGTGTGTTTGTGTGTGACACAGTATGTCTGTCCAGGAAGGACACAGGGAGGCAGAGCGGCCTTTTGATCGTCTCCTTCTAGCTCCTCCCTTGGGCGCTCCCTCCTTATGCAAAACCCCGCTCCCGGCTCTGGGCTAAAGTAGTGGCCCCCGGGGCGCTCACAGACACCGTGTCCCTCCCCAGGCGCTGACCTGCCTCTCGCGAGCCCTTCTCTGTCCCCTCCTCGTGCACCATGAACTCCCCGCTCGTCCCGCTGCTGCTCCTGGCCCTGGCCCCGGGTGAGTCTAGGCGGGAGGAGACGAGAGGCGGCGCGGGTTGGGGAAGGAGCAAGTGGGTTGGAGTCTGACCGATCCCTGCTTTTCCCAGGTGCCCTGTCCCAGCTCCAGTTCCAGGAGTCCGGTCCGGGCGTGGTGAAGCCCGGAGAGACCCTCACACTCACCTGCTCTGTCACCGGGGGCACCGTCACCAGCAGCTACTACTGGCACTGGATTCGCCAGTCTCCGGGCCAGGGGCTGGAGTGGATGGGATACTGGACCGGGAGCACAAGCTACAACCCGTCCTGCAAGGCCGTATCACCATCACAGTGGATTCTTCCAACACCAAGTATTATCTGCGGCTCAGCTCGCTGACAGCTGCAGACACCGCCACTTATTTCTGTGCCGGACGCACAGCGACAGAGCGAAGCAGGGACTGTCACAAAAAGGGGAAGCAAATTCTGAGCAGGGCAGTGAAGCCAGAGCAGCAGGGCGAGCTGAGCCCAGAGCCTCTACCCGCCCCACACAGACACTGACAGGGCTGAGTCCCTCCGGCAGGGAGCAGCACGAACCCACCCACCCGCAGGGCCGACTTATCCATTAGGCACAGTAGGCACAGTGCCTAGGGCCCACGATACTTTTAGGGGCCCACGAAAATGTTTTAATTTCTTTTAAAATCAGAAGAAAAAAAATGAACTTTTAGGGTCGAAGAAAATGTTTTAATTTTTTTCTCACATCAGAAAAAATGAAACTTTAGGGCCCACGAAAATCTATTAAATTTTGCCTAAAACAGAAAATTTAACTCAAAATTAACCCATTTAATTCCGCAAAAGCACATTTGAGGTTGGACGCTCCAGGGTTTTCATGTAAAAACAGCTGACATAGCCAGGACATCACGGGACCTTCTTTGCGAGGGGGGTGAGATTTGAGGGGTCAGGACAGTATGCGAAGCCGGGAAAGTGGAGACTCTCAATAAATGTGTGTGTGATTGAAAGGTTAATTATCAAGAGAAGAAAAGAACAAGAAGGGAGCTGTTAAATGTTCCATGTTTTCCCATCAGTAATCAAAATGAGGGTGAGAGGGACAGAAACTCTCCATTGCTGCCGGGTCTGCAGACATTTCACTTGCAGGATCTCTGGGCCCTGACACCCCCAGGGACTCACAAGGGCACGTGGCTCTGGTTCTCAAGTGCTAGCATCTGCAGTCAGAGCATCTGCCTTCCCAATGCCAGTCCCCGCAGCCTCTTCAGCTCCAGGTTTGTGGCTTCATTCTCTCCAATAAGCTTTTCCCTTAACAAGCTATTACCTGGGGCTACGTCTAGACTGCATCCCTTTTCCGTAAAAGGGATGCAAATTAGACACATCGCAATTGCAAATGAAGCGGGGATTTAAATCTTCATTTAGATAAACACTGCCGCTGGCTCGAGCTTTGACGGAAAAAAGCGTCAGTCTAAGCGGATCTTTCGAAATAAAGCCTTTTCCGAAAGATCCCTTTATTCCTTCTTTTAAGAGGAATAAGGGATCTTTCGGAAAAGGCTTTATTTTCCGCAAGATCCGCGTCTAGACTGGCGCTTTTTTCCATCAAAGCTCCGAGCTGGAAAAAAGCGGCAGCCATGTTTATGCAAATGAAGCGGGGGGATTTGTCACCCCAAGATCTCAGCACGTTTCATGTTTCCCTGATTCGGGGCTTCCCTTCCCCTGTCACTCGGGCTCCGTCTCATTTCTGGGCCGAGTCGGGGCAGCTGCGGGCGATTCAATGGCCCCGGCGCTGGCCACATGCAAACGTAGCAGGAACGTTCTGGATAAAGGAGCTATAAAGTTCGCGGGCGTGGCCCAACACAAGGCGGCGGGTAGAATGACAATCGCGGGTCTGGGGCTGCTACTCTGCGTAGCTGCCTGCTCGGGTAAGTGGCGGGATCTGCTGGGGCGCCTTTGGGGTTTAGTTTTAGGTCAACAAATCAACGGTTCTGTGTTTGAATCCTGTTTCTTTCACGTGTCGCTGGAGCTAGTCAATTAATATGAAAAGTTGCCTAAGGGTCCTGGGAGCAAAATTCTCGTTGGCTTTACTGAGACCCAGGGGTCAAAATCACTTAGGCATATTGAGAAATCCCAGCCTGAAACTTTGCGTGACTCAGTTTCCTGTCAGTAAACTCAGCACTTCCCCACCTCAGCGGGGCGGTGTGCGGGTCCGTTCCGGAGCCCAAACGACGTTCAGATAATTCCGTGATGGGGGGAGCAATGGAAGGACTTGGATAAATCTGGGAAGGGGAGGGAAAGAGAGAAAATCACCATGTTTCCTTCCTTATTGGTATTCATTGAGAGGGGTCAGCTCCCAGGTCCCGCTGGTCCAGTCTGGGACAGAAATCAAGAAGCCTGGAGAGTCCGTGAAGCTGACACATCAAACCTGCGGCTGCCCCTTTACCAGCATTGGCATCATGTGGGTCCCGCAGGCTCCCCGGGAAAGGCCCGGAGTGGGTGAGATTCACCGATACCAGTAATGGTGGCACCGGCTATGCCAAGATTTTCCAGGGGCGATTCACCATCACGGTGGACCCCTCCATGAGCACGGCCTGGCTACAGCCGGGCAACCTGAGAGCCGATGACACAGCCGCCACGTATTATTGTGCTCGGGACACAGTGACACAAACCACCGCTACAGCCCTTCACAAACCCCAGTGAGAGAACCCGGGTGTCCTGCTAATTCCACACTCACCCTGGCCAGGGGTTACCCGTGTGAACAGATGTTTCCCCCCGCCCCCAGTGATTTAGGGTCAGTGAAATATAATGGGATTTAGAACCCCAAGCGCCTGAATCACTTCTCAGGGCAGGACTGTGTTACCAGGAGGTGTCTTCGTTGGCTGGAGGAGAAGGGGACCGGAGCAATCGCAGCCGCTGGCGAATCTGGAAGCAGCAGGAACAAGTTTAAGTGACTTGGACTCCTAAGTCCAAGTTTCACACGTGGCTGAAATGTAGGAGACTAAATCCCAGAGGAAGTGGTTAGGTTCAGGTTCCCAAATTATGCAGCTGGGAGCACAGCTACCGTGGGAGGAGGGTAAATTCAGGTGAATGCGGCAGGCGGTGCCAGCAGGGGTGCTCTCAGGCAGGGTGCAGATGCAGAACGACAGGCAGCCAGGAGGAGATTAGGCAGCCTGTGTGTGATAGAGGGTCAGGGTGTGTAGGTGAGTCAGAGGTTGCTTCCCCCATCCATGGGCACCCTAAAAAAGGTTCCTCAGGGGTAGGGGTTGTCAGCCCTTTCAGGCTGCGGTGCTGAAGCCTAAAATCCCGGCACCTGCTACGGGGCCTGAAATGTTGATCCCTGGTAGCCCCTTCCATGCTGAATTCCCAGCGCCCCCCCAGGCTGAAGCTCCAAACCCGGTGCAACCCCCTGAGTTTCCAGCACCTCTCCAGGCTGTAGCCGTAATTCGCAGTGCCCCTGAAGTCCCAGCACCTCCCACCCCAGACTGAAGCCCTTTTCTGTGGTGGCCCCCTAGATCTCCAGCACACACACATCCTGCTGAAGGCCCAGTCCTTGCCCCCTCTCACCTCCCAAGCCATGAATGCTTCGGCCCAAGCGGGGAGTGGCAGGGCTGAGTCCTGCATACCCAGTGCACCCTGTAGGGGAGAAGCCTCCAGAGCCCCTGGGCAGAGATGTGGGGCTCTCTACAAGTGTAGCGCAGTCCCCGGGAGAGCCCCACAGCTCTTTGGCTCCCTGTCCCCGGCCAGGTCAGAGGCAGGAGCACAAGCCACGGGAATCACACCCCCGTATCTAGTAAAATCTCCTGTAGTGGAAGTGCCGCGTGTTGATCAGCAGGTGGCGCTGTTGCTCCAAAGGACCGACTAGCCCAGAGAAGAACCCCCTGCCCGTACATAGATCGATGCTCTCCCAAAAGGGCTTTGGGAGCCAGGCCATTGGCTCCTATAACCCCTGGCAACAGCCAGTCTCTCAATTCCGACGTCAGGAAACACAGTCACTGCCGGGTTCATTCCCCCTGGGTGACGAAAGTGTTAGGAGGATCCCAGCGCCCTGTTCCCGGCGCTGCACAGACACCCGGGCAGGGCCAGTCTAACTCCTGCACCCGGAGCCCCAGGACGAGTCAAGCACATCAGTGGCAGGAGCAGGGCGGGGCTCTTATAAGCACCGGGTATGCAAATAAGGGAGTCAGCGTCCTGTTTAAATCTGTTCCTCCCTGTGCCCAGGTTGCACCCGCAGAGACAACCCGAAGCCCTCGGAGAACTTTCCCCGCCAGCGCCGGGAAACATGAAATTTTTGCGCCTTCTATTTTTTGTTGCAGCGGCTTGGGAAGGTATTTTCTTCTCCTGAATAGCGGCAGAAGAATATTAAATTCCCCTTGCGTGGATACCAATATTGATAACTTCTCTGTGTTCCCAGGTGTCCGGTCCCAGGTGCAGCTGGTGGAGTCCGGGGGGGATGTGAAGAAGCCCGGAGACTCTCTGCGCCTCTCCTGCAAAGCCTCCGGATTCACCTTCAGCAGCTACTGGATGGGTTGGGTCCGGCAGGCTCCCGGGAAGGGGCTGGAGGATCTCTCGGATTCACGGCTCGAGCATATACTACAGCGACTCAGTAAAGGGTCACCGTCTCCAGAGATGACCCCAGAAGCCTCCTGCACCTGCAAATGACCGGCCTGAAGCCCGAGGACACTGCCCGCTATCACTGTGTGAGAAACACAGCGGGGAATCCTGATAGTCTGATACAAAAATTCAAGCGTCAGAATCGTTCTCCCTGCGCCGCGCGGGGCAGCACTTCCACAGGGAATCCCGCGCCAGGCCCAGCAACAAAGTCATCAGGCTCCAGCTTCCAGTGTTTGTGTGCGATCAGTTCTGAACTAGCAACTGCGTGGAGCGCAGATCTCTGCTGTTTCCCAGAGAGCCACAGAAAAACACGAGCGGAGAAGAGCAAAGGCCTGCAAGGGAAGCGTGGGGTTGGGAACAGTCGACCCACGTAAAAAAGCAGTGAGGGGTGAGGGGCTGCACATAAGCGAGAAGATAACAAATCCTGTGATGTGGCTCCTGACTGAGAAGGAAAATAACCCTCCTCTCGCACATTAGTGCTGGGAGGGAGTCTGGTGGATTATTATACCCTCTCCACAACGTGGGGCAAGGCCGTAGAGCCAGCTGGGGCGCCCTGAGGTTCCCCACTGCTGGCCTACAACAAGGGACCGCTGAAAATAAAATCCGGGCTCTCTTTTTTAATAGGCAGGCGCTTTAGCGAACTAAGCCACGGTGCCCCGGGCAAAAACACTTTAAAATCATCTATGGCTGTGGACTCAGAGCAGGGCCCGGGGAGTGTAGGGGTAAGAGGGGGCGGGGCGCTACTGGGGAGATGCAGCTGCGATTACCCGACCCTTGTGCGTGTGTTTCCCTGTTGGCTGTGACTAGGGAGCGAGGGCAAAGTGCAGGGACCTGCTGCTCCCCCCCACCTCGCTCCCAGCTGTCCCCAGAGCGACGGGAACGGGCAGCTACAGCCCCTCCACCCGCGACATGGCTTCATACGTGATGGAAATAAACGCTCAAGCTTCAGTGCAAGAGCGGCCGCTTTTGGGCGAGATCGCGCCAATGTAGACTTAGCAGGGCCGCGGGTTTGCTCGCAACAGCCCCTGGATGGGCGGGGCCCGTCAGGAGCCCGGGAAGGGGCGGGACCGGCTGGAGGGGAATTATGATGAGTCACAAAACCGCCGCCTCCCTGCGGGGCCGATTTGCAGCCACCAAGGACAGCGCCAAGTTCTCCCTGCGCATGAGCATCCGGAGGACCGAGGGTCCAGCCCTGTGTTACTGCACCAGAGACGCCCGCAAGGAGGGGAAGCCAGGCCGGGCCCAGGCAACATCCCACCTGAGACTGCGGCCCCCCGCACCGGGTCCCTCTCTGAAGGGGGAGGGGCGATCGGAACACACACAGACCCCAAACTCCCGGCAAAGCGCCGCCAAACTAGCCGGCGCTTGTGCATGTGTCACTCCCAGAGCGCTGGGTCTTCCCTTTGGATAAAGCAACGTTCCAATCCCCGGGCGAGGCCCCGAGTCTCCCTGCGCCCAGCTCCCTACCAGCCACCTCCCCTTCCTGCGGCTGGCCTGAGCTGAGCGCTCGGCCTCGCTGGGTTATGACGGGCACGCCGCCGTTTATGGCCCCTGCCATCTCCTATAGCCACCCTAGGAAACCCGCATGCAAATCCCTGCCTGGGGTTCCTGGTTAAATACCAGCCCTGGTTCTAGGATCCTCAGTCTCTGCCCAGACACAGACCTGCCCGGCCCTGCCCGCTGGGAGTTTCCTCAGTGCCGCCGGGAGCGGTGAAGCCCGGAGAGACCCTCACCCTGAAGTGCGCTGTCTCCGGGTTCTCCATCCCTACACAGCTTTACACCTGGAACTGGATCAGGCAACCCCCCGGGAAGGGACTGGAGTGGGCGGGGCGGGTGTATCCGTACGGCGGGGAGACAAGCCACGACCCGTCTCTCCAGGGCCGAGTCACCATCTCTGCAGACACCGCCAGGAACCAGGTCTCCCTGCAGCTCCGCGCGCCGACAGCTGCAGACACCGCCACCTACTACTGCGCCAGAGAGACCCACAGTGACACAGCGCAGCAGGGGCCTGTCACAAAAGGGGGAGCGGTTTCCATGGAGACATGTGCGGTCGTTGGTGCCCCAAAACTTAGTGGGGGTCAGAACTGATTGGGACTAGGAGATAAATCCACGTGTATTGGGTAACATCGAGTTCCCGAAAGCTCCAGTCGTGCGCGTTCTTGTCTGCTCATATAATTACCAGTGGAAAGCTCTTTTGTTTCCAGAGAGGTACTTAGACACTGGGAGCAAAGGCTACAAGGAACCACTGGGAGTTGAACCCCCTGTCTCCTGTTTACAAGACAAGCGCTATAGCCAGCTAAGCCATGGCCTGGCGCCTGCCCCGAAAATGGGTTTTCAACTGTTCTACTTTATTGTCCAAGACAAAACCGTCACACTCCATAGTAAAGACATTCCCTATCTCTCTCTGCACTTCCACGCCTACTGTAAGAGCAGCGTCAGCATACATGGTAGTGTAGACCTGGCCACACAGAGTCCCTGACAATAGCCAGGTTGGACAGGGTCCGGCTCAGAAACCTTTGTAGCTTTGCCACCTGGAAACTCCTTTTTGAGGTTTCTGCTTGAGGGCGGAAAGAGAATTTAGTGTCACATACGTGAATGCGCAAGGAGGAGAGTCTGTGTAGCTTTCACAACTACGCAATTCGAAGAGACTTGTGGGTAGGAAGGAGCAATACAGAGAGGGGTTGTCACCAAACTGTCAAGAGCGTTATGGGAAACAGACTATAAATACTCGGAGACTCGAGCCCACAGGCAAAGCGCAATGGATTAGTACTCCATCGCCTTAACCACTGGGCCCCCGCAGCTGAGGAACAGGCGAGTTTTGAAAGTACCCAAAGTCAGTGCCGCTGGGAACCCGTGTGGCCCTCACTGGTCAGGGACACATGATGGGAGGGTTTGTCTTTTACAAATCTTCCCTGCGCGATTGTACACAACTATTCCTGCGCCCGGACACGCCCAGTGACAGGGCCTGGCCCAAAGACAGGCAGTGGTTTCCGCACACTCCGAAGGCCACTTGAAAGTTCTTTTTCCCACTCAGGCTGGGCACAGGATGGAATTCACAAGGGCGGGAAGCAAATGTAGGTACATTCATGGGGAAGAGGTCCTAAGTGACTGGCAGCCAAGCTCTCAGATGAGGATCTGTAACCTGCCTCCTCCTTACAGTCCATGGAAGGTAACAATAACGAGGAAGGACGCACAGAAGTGGAGGGTTATTCCAGAAATGAGTTGGGTTTGAACCACCAAATGAATCTTGCAGGAAGGAAAACGATTCTTGTTTTTGAACCAGTGACTTTTTTGCGGGCTTAGGCAAATGGAACAACCACTACACCACACTGAACAGATATTAGCAGACTTGGGGCCCTTTTCGAAAGCTTTTTCAGCAGCCAGTTGCCCCCAAAGGGCACCAAGAACTATTTTAACTCCAAAAAAGTATCACAAATGCTGCATTGGTTGTAACTGACCCGGGGCACCGCCCATTTCTCCGCCGGGAATGAAACTTTTCTGTTCCATTTTCTGTGCCCTGAGCCCGGTTCCTCCTTTCTCAGGTCCAATAGCTCGCACAGGCCAAGGTGGGGTAAAATTTTTGCACCAGCTTCTGTGGGGGGAGAGACACAACCGGCAGGGGGCGGGCTACGAGCTATTCAGAACCCCCCAGCAGTTCGAGTTTAGCCTTGCGGGGGAGACCCCCGCCTCTGTGCACCTCCCGGGCATTGTCTGTGTCCCTGGCAGACCCGGCACATTGCAGAGCCGCCCGTGGGCCAAGGAAAGACACCCTTTGGTTCCACGGGAGGAGTTATTTGTCTACAATCCACCAGAGCGCGCCCCATGCACAGCGGTTTATCTCCGCTAAGTCAATGACACCCGTATGCAAATTCCTGGTTCCGCGGAGTCTCTTGGGGCCCAGTGCATGGCCCCTCCCAGCCCCCGCCTGAGGCAGTGTTTCTTGAAGGGGAGACAGATCCGCTAGGGGACATCACAGTGTACCGAGCGCTCACCTCCCTCGCCCTTATATCCGGCCTGGGGAACCCGCATGCAAATCCCTGCCTCAGCAATTCCTGGTTAAATACCAGCCCCTGGTTCTAGGAACCGCCTGTCTCTGCCCAGACACAGACCTGCCCGGCCCTGCCCGCTGTTTCTTTGCATTGAACAAGAATGAAATCTCTGCAGCTTTTCCTATTCCTGCTCTCCGCCCTCCACTGTGAGTGTCCGTGGGTTCTTGAGAATCAGGGTCAGAGCCCTGGGTTCATTAATTAATTAATTAATTTTTGGTTGTTTTCTTGTCCCCAGGTGTCCTCGCTCAGGTGCGGCTGGTCCAGTCTGGCCCAGGGCAAGTGAAGCCCGGAGAGACCCTCACCCTGACATGCGCTGTCTCTGGTTATTCCATCGCTAGCGGTAAAGAGTGGGTCTGGGTGCGGCAGCCCCCCGGGAAAAGGCTGGAGTGGATGGGATGGGTGTACCTATATAGCAGCGGGGCACAGCCTATGCCCAGTTTTTCCAGGGCTGGATCTCCATCTCTGCAGATACTTCCAGGAATGCGTTCTCGTTGCAGCTCCGCTCACTGACAGCTGCAGACACCGCCACATATTACTGCGCTCGGCAAGAACCATACACAGAGCAACCAAGGGACTCACACAAAAGGGGAAGCTGGTGATAAAGAGCCAAGCTAGGCCAGAATGAGAAGGGTAATTGCAATCCCCAGCTCCTGGGAAAGAGGGGCTTTCTCTCTCTTCTTTGTCTGCGTTCAGAGCAGTTTCGCTCAGGGATCGAGGGAGGTGGGAGACGCGTCTCTCTCCACACATGGGTGTGTCTGCAGGCCCTTGATGGAAGGGTCGGCTGCCGGAGACTGCAGATCGTTTTTCTCTTCTCCTTTCCAAGCTCCTTAGGGGAAAAAGAGCTTGGGATGCCTGTGGTGGGTTCAAGTGTCCACCCTGTTTGTGTTTGCTATTGGGGAGTTCAAAAGCACTTGAGGGTGGCAGCAACCCCCAAAATCTGGCTCTTAGGATTTTTGGGAAATTTTGCACTAGAGCCTCTACAAGAAAGATTTTGGGGTGTTTGTGGGCCCCAACTTCTGCATTTCTCATACCAGAGTGGGGGAAAGTCTTGACAAGGGCACAGCGGGGCACTGCTATTAAACCAGCCTATTGAGGCCAGGAATGTCCAAGGGGTCAGCGTGTGCATGTGCATGAACCAGGCCCCTCAGATGTGCTCTGGCAGTGGGTGAGTGTCTGGGTGTGTCTCAGGGGGGAAGAGCCCCGCCCTGAGGATCATAGCTCCTGCAGGAGAGCCCCACTGGGACGGGAATTGGCAGGAGGGAGGATTCAACCAAACCCACAATGTCAGCCTGGTGAGACCTGCCCAGGCCTTGTGCAAAGCCCAGCTCTGTGACCCGGTGAACCCCCGGACTGTCTCAAGTCTTGAGCGCATCGCACGCAGGCCGGGGAAGGAGCTGGGAGAGGCAGGGACGCTTTGCACAATAACGCCGATTGGGCACGGTACAGCGAGACCCTGCCAAGAGCGGGGGCAGCCTGGGACTGGGACGTTCTGTCTCTGATCAGCAAAACAAGACCACACGCAGCCAGGAAACTGACGCCCAGGCACCAACTTTGCCTAGACCCTGAGTAGCAGGATGTCCCTCAAGGATGGGCCAACTAGGCATCTCACCCCACACCTCACCCATTGGTAAGCGACCAAGTCTGGCTCTGACGTACAATGGGCTCAGTGAGAAAAATTGATGGGGGGAAGGGAGCAGGATGGACCCACAGCTCCTGCCGTTGTAACTAGAAGTGACGGGAACGATGGGTGTCTGAGGGGAGGTGGGGGATGGGTTCTAACCTCTCCCCTGTGTAAGGTGGGGCTGGGGGGGCACAGGGAGCACTGGGGTGTGTGAGGGGAGGTGGGGGATGGGTTCCAACCTCTCCCCTGTGTAAGTGGGGCTGGGGGGCACAGGGAGCACTGGGGTGTATGAGGGGAGGTGGGGGATGGGTTCTAACCTCTTCCCTGTGTAAGTGGGGCTGGGGGGCACAGGGAGCACTGGGGTGTGTGAGGGGAGGTGGGGGATGGGTTCCAACCTCTCCACTGTGTAAGGTAGGGCTGGATGGGGCACAGGGAGCACTGGGTGGGGAATTCTGGATTGCCTGAAGGGTACAGGGCAGCTCCAACAGCCTTGTTGTGACCAAAACCACAACGACTGCCTGGTCAGGCCCTGTCCTGGCCTTGTCCAAACCCTGGCTCTCTGACACGGCAAACCCCAGTTCTGTCTCAAGTGCGTCATGCACAGGCCAGGCGGATGGAGCTTGGAGAGGCAGGGACACTTTGCACAGATGCAAGCAGGAGCTAAACTCCTGCCTGCTATCAGCCAGCCTAAAGGAGAGAGCAGCCCGGGGTGGGGTGCTCACTCCAGTTGGTTAGCTCTGCAGGATAATTAACTGTTAACTGTTGATATCTAAATACAGCTCAGGCCAGGAGGGAAGCAATCCGGGGTGAGTTTCTGGAAATCCAATTCAGTCGGGGCTGATGGAGGATCCGTGGGGGAATGGAATGTGCTGTATTGTAGCTCAATTGGGCTGTTGTGGGGTCACAAATCAAGCGACCCCGAATGTGGGAACTGTAAACTGTGACACCAGTGCTTGCAGGAGAGACAGCATCATTGGTAGAGGTCTCAGATGAACAAGCCCCCCACCCCTTCCAGAGATGAGTGTATGGAGCTGGGGGGAAAGTGTTTGAGTCAGCCTGCTCCTGCCAGCCAGGTGTGAGCTGCAAGACTGGCTCAACCTGCCTCTTTGCTCCTTGTTTTAAGGACAGATTTAAAGCACACTCCAGCAGGAATCTTTTTGCTAGTCCAGTGGGAACTGAAATCTTGCCAGTCTAGGTGGTGGCTAAAGAGTTGAAATCTCTGAGGGTAGGTCTACTCAACAAAGTTAATTCGAACTAACAGCCGTTAGTTTGAATTAACTTTCATAGGGGCTACACATGCAAACCACTAGTTCGAATTTAATTTAATTCGAACTAGCGGAGCACTTTATTCAAACTAGGTAAACCTCATTCTACGAGGACTAACGCCTAGTTTGAATTAAGTAGTTCGAATTAAGGGCCGTGTAGCCACTTAATTCGAACTAGTTGGAGGCTAGCCCTTCCCAGCTTGCCCTGGTGGCCACTTTGGGCCAAACCAGGAAAACTCTTCTGCCCCTCCCGGCCCCGGAGCCCTTAAAGGCACGGTCTGGCTACGGTGCTTGTGCCATTTGCAAGCCTGCCAGCACCCACCCAGCAGACCCTGCACCTGGCACGGGATGAGCCAGCTACTCGCTGCCACCCAGACCTCCGCCTCTTCCCAGGACCAGGCTGGCGGCTCCCAGGAGCCTGCCTGCAGCCACAAAAGCAGGCGCCCGCCTGGTATAGTGCCGAGATCGTGGACCTCATCGAGGTTTGGGAGGAGACCTCCAATGTCCACAATCTCCACATTAGGCACAGGAACGCTGCTGTCTACAGCCGCATGGCTGACAGCCTGGCCACCAGAGGCCACATGCGGACCCGGGAGCAGGTCCACTGCAAAATAAAGGACCTGCAGCAGGCCTACTTCTACTCTAGGGCCTTCCACCCAGGGGTCGACCCAGAGGCATGCCCTCACTTCGAGGCCCTGGACCACACCTTGGGGGCTCATGCAGTGCATGCTCCCTGGATGGTGATTGACCCCAGGGCAGAGGGACCCATCCTTAACACAGAGGAGGAGGACACTGAGAGCCAGGAGCCTGCAGGGAGCCTGCCCAGGACCCAGGACCCCTGAGGCACCCCATAGAGCACATCGGCTGTGTTGTCCGAGGCCGGGGAGGGCTCCGCATGTGAGTGCCATCATGCTCCCCTTATGTGTATGGGGGGTGTGGGGGGAGAGGGAGCCCAGGGACCGTGCGCCTGGGCCTTGCCCACCATGGACCAGCTGCTGGGTGTCATGCAGGGGCCCTGGCCCATTCCCCACACGCTGACCTCGCCTTGCAGAGCGGGGCTGGGTTTCACCCACCCTATCCCCAGGGAGAATTGACCACTGCTCTTGTTTCACCACAGCCGCAGCACCTGGGACTGCAATGCGCACCACCCTGCCTGCAACAGCCACCCGCACCTGGGCCAGCATGTGCTCCAGGAACCAGGAGGAGTACCAGCGGAAGCACCTCTGGCTACTGGAGCACCATCTCCGTACCCAGAGGAGGATACTCTCCCTACCCGTACTCTGGGTCCCGGAGGACTTGAGGCTGTGGCAGCAGAGCTTGGAGGTGCTAGAGAGGCGGGGCCGTGCCCTCAGAGGTCACCTCTAGACCCTGATGGACAGGTTCCTGCCTCCTCCTGCTCCGGCCCCTGTGGCCGCCCCAGCTCTCGCTCCTCCTCCCACCCCTGCTCCCCCTCCCATTTCCTCCACACCCCCTGTCCCTCCTGCTCCACGCTCCACACCCATTCCCCTCCGACAACCCTGCACCCGCAGTGTTGTGAGACGAGAAAGTCAGCAAGACCCCCAACCCTGAGCTTTCCCTTTCCTTCCTCCCCTTCCTCCCGCTTCCAGTTCCCTCCTCCCAGGTTTCCCCCTCCCCTCTTCCACCCTCACTCCTCCCTCCCCCCACCCCAGTTATGTAAACTAAGAAGAGATTTTTGTTGGCAAAACAGGTGTCTTTATTTAACATTAGGAAGAGAGGTTGGGGGGGAAAGGGGAAGGAGAGGAGGGTGCAACAAGTCCCCAGTGGGGCATGCAGGGAGAGTTCAGTCCTCCTCCTCCACCGGGAAGCTCTCCCACAGGGCTTCCCGGATCTCAACGGCCCCCCACTGGGCCACCCGGACGGCGGAGGTGCAGGGCTGCACGTACTGGCCAGCCATGCGATCAGCCTCAGCCATAAAGGCTGGCAGTAAAGCCTCCCCCTTCCGTTCGCATAAATTGTGCAGCACACAACATGCTCCCACCACGGGAGGGATATTGTGCTCAGCGTTGAGGCGGGTGAGGAGGCATCTAAATAGGAAAACGCTTTGCTGTCCCTCGGCGAGGTAGGCAAACAAGCGGAAAAGCTGAGAACCAGCTGTCCAGGGGGTCCTTTAAGCACGAGCCTCAGATAGTCTCTGATAGCAGCCACACAAAGCAACTACTGACCTGATGCCCTGCCGGAACCGGTGTCAGCTGTCCTTAAATGCAACCCAGAGTCCAATAAGTGTGGACGCGCTATTTCGAATTAGGAAAATGCTAGTTCGAATTAGTTTTTGGGTCTAGATGCTTTATTTCGAATTAGCTTAACTAATTCGAAATAAGTTCGTTCAATTAGCACTGTAGTGTAGACATACCCTAAGAGCTGAAGTCACTGGCTTGTCCTGGAGCCAGAACTATTACAGCCAGCCGAGCAGCTGGCAGAAGGGACTGGCAGGTGGCCAGTATGAACAGGAGCAGGCAGCCAGCAGGGCGGCTGGTGGGGAGTGAGTAGTGGGCAGCCGGTAGGAGTAGGGGCAGGTGTTCAGTGGAGTGGCTGGTGGGAGAGACCGGGGCGGCCAGTGGAGCGGCAGCAGGCATTCAGCAGGGCAGCTGGTGGAAGCAACCGGCGGGCGGCCAGTAGGAGCAGCGGCAGGCACAGCAGGGCGGCTGGTGGGAGCGACCGTGCGCAGCCAGTAGGAGCAGCAGCAGGGAGAACAAGTGGACCACGGAGCAGCACAAAGGTGGCATGGCCTCAGGCTTAAGGAGGAGTCATCACGATGATGTGTCAGGGTCTGCGCTAGAGCTGTAAGTGGGGCATTTGAAGTGGGGTATGGAGAAAGTTCAAGTGAATGGATCCCTTCTCTTGTTGGACTAGTGAGCCTGAGAGGCAAAAGATATTGCTCAATCCATTTCAGCTGGGACGGTTCTTTGGGGGGGAGGGCTATGGACTCTGTTCGTGGATTTTCCCAAGTTAATGCCATGTGACTTCTCTCTCTTTCATTAAAAGTTTCTTTTCTACGCTCAGACTCTGTGCCTGCAGTGGAGAAGCATTGCGTCTCAGAGGCACCCAGTGGCATCCGAAGTTCCCAGGCTACTGGGTGGGGCTCGAGCCGGTTCTGTGTGAGATGGACCTCTAGATATTGAATCTGGCCCTGGTTGTTGCCGGCCCTACCTGGCAGAAGGGTCACACAAGCATGCAAATTGGGCATCGTACAAGAAGACCGGGAGCAGGCTGGGACCGGACCGTTCTATCTCTGATCAGTAAAACAATGCCACTCGCAGCCAGGAAACTGCCACCCAGGCACAGAGTTGGCAACACTCTGAGTAGCAGGATGTGCCACAGGATGGGCTGTCCAGATACCTCAGCCAACACATGACGAATTCCTAAGTGACGAGGACTGGCTTTGCTATACAATGTGCTTAGTGAGAAGACTCGACGGGAGGGAGGGATCAGGATGGACCCGGGTGTCCTGCCCTTGTAACTAGAAGTGAGGGGCCCTTCACACCGGCGACCCCAGGGACTGGCATCCCGACTGGTGGGAATCCAAAGGACCACGACCTCCGCTGGGTACTGTGGGCGGCAGA